>CM038682.1:751140861-751576013 GCA_021605205.1 Aegilops longissima | reverse complement strand
GACGAACTCTTTTACCACCTCCATAATCGAGAAAATTCCTTAGTCCACTAGTTACTAAGGATATGTTTCACCGTTGTCTTGTTATCCATTCCTGGATCATTCTTATATCCCTTGACTGACTCATGGCAAGGCACACTTCAGGTGCGGTACACAACATAGCATACTGTAGAGCCTATGTCTGAAGCATGTGGACGACCTTCGTCCATTCTCTCTCTTCTGCCGAGGTCATGTCTTGAGTCTTACGCAATACTCACACTTTATAACACAACCAAGAACTCCTTCTTCGCCGATCTATTTTGAACTTCTTCAAAATCTTGTCACGGCATGTATTCATTTGAAAGTATTATTGAACGTTTTTAATCTATCCTTATAGATCTTGATGCTCAACGTTCAAGTAGCTTAGGTTTTCCATTGAAAAACACATTTTTCAAATACCCTATATGCTTTCTAGAAATCCTATATCATTTCTGATCAACAATACATGAACAACATATACTCATCAGGAATTCTATAGTGCTCCCACTCACTTCTTTGGAAATACAAGTTTCTCATAAACTTTGTATAAATCCAAAATCTTTGATCATCTCATCAAAGCGTATATTCCAACTCCGAGATGCTTACTCCAGTCCTTAGAAGGATTGCTGGAGCTTTGCATACTTGTTAGCATCTTTTAGGATTGTCAAAACTTTCTGGTTGTATCAGATACAACCTTTCCTCAAGAAAATCGTCGAGGAAACTATATTCTGACATCCTATCTGCAAGATTTCATAAATAATGCAGAAATTGCTAATATAATTCCAACAGACTCTTAGCATCGCTACGAGTGAGAAATTCTCATCGTAGTCAACTCCTTGAGCTTGTCAGAAAACATCTCAGTGACAAGTCGAGCTTTGTTAATGGTGACACTTACCATCATTGTCTGTCTTCCTTTTAAAATCCATCTGTACTCAAAAGCCTTACGACCATCGAGTAGTTCTTCCAAAGTCTATACTTTGTTTTCATACATGGATCCTCTCTCGGATTTTTATGGCCTCGAGCCATTCATCGGAATCCGGGCCCACCATCGCTTCTCCATAGCTCGTAGGTTCATTGTTGTCTAGCAACATGACTTCTAACATAGGATTACGTACCACTCTGAAGTAGTACGCATCCTTGTCGACCTACGAGGTTTGGTAGTGACTTGATCTGAAGTTTCATGATCACTATCATTAGGTTCCACTTCAATTGGTGTAGGACCCATAGGAACAACTTCATGTGCCCTGCTACACACTAGTTGAAGTGATGGTTCAATAACCTCATCAAGTCTCCACCATCCTCCCACTCAATTCTTTCAAGAGAAACTTTTCCTCGAGAAAGGACCCGTTTGTGGAAACAATCACTTTTGCTTCTGGATCTGAATTAGGAGGTATACCCAACTGTTTTTGGGTGTCCTATGAAGATGCATTTTATCCGCTTTGGGTTCGAGCTTATCAGGCAAAACTTTTCACATAAGCGTCACAACCCCAAACTTTTAAGAAATGACAGCTTAGGTTTCTCTAAACCATAGTTCATACGGTGTCATCTCAACGGAATTACGTGGTGCCCTATTTAAAGTGAATGCGGTTGTCTCTAATGCCTAACCCATAAACGATAGTGGTAATTCGATAAGAGACATCATGGTATGCACCATATCCAATAGGGTGCAGCTATGATGTTCGGACACACCATCACACTATGGTGTTCCAGGCGGTATTAGTTGTGAAACAATTTCCACAATGTCTTAATTGTGTGCCAAACTCGTAACTCAGATATTCATCTCTATGATCATATCATAGACATCTTATCCTCTTGTCACGACGATCTTCAACTTCACTCTGAAATTACTTGAACCTTTCAATAATTTAGACTTGTGTTTCATCAAGTAAATATTCTTAGCATCTACTCAAATCATCTGTGAAGCAAGAACATAACGATATCCACTGCGTGCCTCGGCACTCATTGGACTGCACACATCAAAATGTATTACTTCCAACAAGTTGCTTTCTTGTTCCATCTCACTGAATACGAGGCCTTTCAGTCATCTTGCCCATGTGGTATGATTTGCATGTCTCAAGTGATTCAAAATCAAGTGAGTCCAAACGATCCATCTGCATGGAGTTTCTTCATGCGTATACACCAATAGACATGGTTCGCGTTTCTCAAACTTCTCAAAAACGAGTGAGTCCAAAGATCCATCAACATGGAGCTTCTTCATGCGTTTTATACCAATATGACTCAAATGGCAGTGCCACAAGTAGGTGGTACTATCATTAATATCTTATATCTTTTTTGGCATGAACATGTGTAACACTACGATCGAGATTCAATAAACCATTCATTTTAGGTGCAAGACCGTTGAAGGTATTATTCAAATAAACAGAGTAACCATTATTCTCCTTAAATGAATAACCGTATTGCGATAAACATAATCCAATCATGTCTATGCTCAACGCAAACACCAAATAACAATTATTTAGGTTTAACACCAATCTCGATGGTAGAGGGAGCAGGCGATGCTTGATCACATCAACCTTGGAAACACTTCCAACACACATCGTCATCTTACCTTTAGCTAGTCTCCGTTTATTCCGTAGCTCTTTTATTTCGAGTTACTAACACTTAGCAACCTAACCAGTATCTTAATACCCTGGTGCTACTAGGAGTACTAGTGAAGTACATATTTAATACAATGTATATCCAATATACTTCTGTCAACCTTGCCAGCCTTCTCATCTACCAAGTGTCTAGGGTAGTTCTGCTTCAGTGACCGTTCCCTCATTACAGAAGCACTTAGTCTTGGGTTTGGGTTCAACGCTGGGTTTCTTCACTAGAGCAGCAACTGATTTGTTGTTTCATGAAGTATCCCTTCTTGCCCTTGCCCTTCTTGAAACTAGTGGTTTTACTAACCATCAACAATTGATGCTCCTACTCGATTTCTACTTTCACGGTGTCAAACATCGTGAATTGCTCAAGGATCATCATGTCTATCCCTGATATGTTATAGTTCATCACGAAGCTCTAATAGCTTGGTGGCAGTGACTATGGAGAACCATCACTTTCTCATCTGGAAGATTAACTCCCACTCGATTCAAGTGATTGTAGTACTCAGACAATCTGAGCACATGCTCAATGATTGAGCTTTTCTCCATTAGTTTGCAGGTTAAGAAACTTGTCGGAGGTCTCATACCTCTTGACGTGGGCACGATCCTGAAATCCTAATTTCAGCTCTTGGAACATCTCATATGTTCTACGACGTTTCAAAAATGTCTTCGGTGCCTTAATTCTAAACCATTTAACATTACGCACTGAACTATCACGTAGTCATCAAAACGTGTGTGTCAGATGTTCGCAACATCCACAAACGACGCTCGAGGTTCAGCACACCGAGCGGTGCATTAAGGACATAAGCCTTCTGTGCAGCAATGAGGACAATCCTCAGTTTACGGACCTAGTCCGCATAATTGCTACTATCAACTTTCAACTAAATTTTCTCTAGGAACATATCTAAAACAGTAGAACTAAAGCGCAAGTTACGATATAATTTGCAAAAACCTTTTGACTATGTTCATGATAATTAAGTTCATCTAATTATTTAATGAACTCCCACTTAGATATACATCCCTCTAGTCATCTAAGTGATACATGATCCGAGTCAACTAGGCCGTGTCTGATCATCACGTGAGACGGATTAGTCATCATCGGTAAACATCTTCATGTTGATCGCATCTGCTATACAACTCATGTTCGACCTTTCGGTCTCTTGTGTTCCGAGGCCATGTCTGTACATGCTAGGCTCATCAAGTCAACCTAAGTGTTTTGCATGTGTAAATCTGGCTTACACCCGTTGTATGTGAACGCTAGAATCTATCACACCCGATCATCACGTGGTGCTTCGAAACAACAAACTTTCGCAACGGTGCACAGTTAGGGGGAACACTTTCTTGAAATTATTATGAGGGATCATCTTATTTACTACCGTCGTTCTAAGAAAATAAGATGCATAAACAAGATAAACATCACATGCAATCAAATAGTGACATGATATGGCCAATATCATTTTGCTCCTTTTGATCTCCATCTTCGGGGCTCCATGATCATCATCGTCACCGGCATGACACCATGATCTCCATCATCGTGTCTCCATGAAGTTTTCTCGCCAACTATTACTTCTACTACTATGGCTAACGGTTTAGAAATGAAGTAAAGTAATTACATGGCGTTATTCAGTGACACGCAGGTCATACAATAAATAAAGACAACTCCTATGACTCCTGCCGGTTGTCATACTCATCGACATGCAAGTCGTGATTCCTATTACAAGAATATGATCAATCTCATACATCACATATATTTCATTCATCACATCCTTCTTGGCCATATCACATCACACGGCATATGTTGCAAAAACAAGTTAGACGTCCTCTAATTGTTGTTGCAAGTTTTTACGTGGCTGCTATAGGTTTCCAGCAAGAACGTTTCTTACTTACGCCAAAACCACAACGTGATATGCCAATTGCTATTTACCCTTCATAACGACCCTTTTCATCGAATCCGATCCGACTAAAGTGGGAGAGACAAACACCCGCTAGCCACCTTATGCAACTAGTGCATGTCAGTCGGTGGAACCTGTCTCACGTAAGTGTACGTGTAAGGTCGGTCCGGGCCGCTTCATCCCACAATACCGTCGAAACAAGATAGGACTAGTAACGGTAAGCATATTGAACAAAATCAATGCCCACAACTACTTGTGTTCTACTCGTGCATAGAATCTACGCAATAGACCTAGCTCATGATGCCACTGTTGGGGAACGTAGCGGAAATTCAAAATTTTCTACGCATCACCAAGATCAATCTATGGAGATACTAGCAACGAGAGAGAGGGGAGTGCATCTTCATACCCTTAAAGATCGCGATGCGGAAGCGTTACAAGAACGCGGTCGGTGGAGTCGTTCACGAAGCGATTCAGATCACGGCCGAATCCGATCTAAGCACCGAACAATGGTGCCTCCGCGTTCAACACACGTACAGCCCGGGGACGTCTCCTCCTTCTTGATCCAGCAAGGGGAGAGGAAAAGTTGAGGGAAAACTCCGACAGCACGACGGCATGGTGGTGATGGAGCTCGTGGTTCTCCGGCAGGGCTTCGCCAAGCACTACGGAGGAGGAGGAGATGTTGGAGGAGGGAGAGGGCTGCGCCAGGGGAAGGGTGCGGCTACCCTCTCTCTCCCTCACTATATATAGAGGGAAGGGAGGAGGGGGAGGAGCCCTAGGGTTCCCTAGGGGAGGGGCGGCGGCCACAGGGGAAACCCTAGATGGGTTTGGGCGCCCCCACCCCCTAGGAAACTTGCCCCCCAAGCCGGGAGGGGCGGCTGCCCTAGGGGTGGCGCCCCCACCTCTCCTGGTTACGTGAGATGGGGTGGGAGGGGCGCTCAGCCCTCTCCCCTTGGCCCATAAGGCCCCCCAACGCTTGCCGGGGCCTCCGAAACCCCTTTCGGACACGCTGGTCATCACCTGGTACCCCCGGAACAATTCCGGACTCCAATACCCTTCGTCCAATATACCGATTTTCACCTTCGGACCATTCCGGAGCTCCTCGTCATGTCCGGGATCTCATCCGGGACTCTGAACAACCTTCGGTAACCACATACTATTTCCCATAACAACTCTAGCGTCACCGAACCTTAAGTGTGTAGACCCTACGGGTTCGGGAACCATGCAGACATGACCGAGACATTCTCCGGTCAATAACCAACAGCGGGATCTGGATACCCATGTTGGCTCCCACATGTCAAGGATTCAAGCAATCCCGTATGCAATTCCCTTTGTCAATCGGTATGTTACTTGCCCGATATTCGATCGTCGGTATCCCAATACCTCGTTCAATCTCGTTACCGGCAAGTCACTTTACTCGTTTCGTAATGCATTATCCCGTGACTAACTACTTAGTCACATTGAGCTCATTATGATGATGCATGACCGAGTGGGCCCAGAGATACCTCTCCGTCATACGGAGTGACAAATCACAGTCTCGATTCGTGCCAACCCAACAGACACTTTCGGAGATACCTGTAGTGCACCTTTATAGTCACCCAGTTACGTTGTGACGTTTGGTACACCCAAAGCACTCCTACGGTATCCGGGAGTTACACAATCTCATGGTCTAAGGAAATGATACTTGACAATAAAAAAGCTTTAGCAAACGAACTACACGATCTTGTGCTATGCTTAGGATTGGGTCTCGTCCATCACATCATTCTTCTAATGATGTGATCTCGTTATCAATGACATCCAATGTCCATGGTCAGGAAACCATGACCATCTGTTGATCAACGAGCTAGTCAACTAGAGGCTCACTAGGGATATGTTGTGGTTTATGTATTCACACATGTATTACGGTTTCCAGTTAATATAATTATAGCAATGAACAATAGACAATTATCATGAACAAGAAAATACAATAATAACCATTTTATTATTGCCTCTATGGCATATTTCCAACACAACTCCCAACAGCCCGCCGGCGACATGGCTTTCCACCGCGGCAGCAGCTCCGGCACCGGCACCGGCAACTACCCAAGCGCGTGGCCGTCTAGCCTGGGCCGAAGACCGAGGAGTTGTTCCGGTATGGACTCCTCGTGCCGCCGAGTTGCCGTCCTCCACACGACTGGAACATTGACAAAGACGGCTTCCCGACGCTCGGGCCCGGCGTGACCCCGGAGGAGAAGCGGACGGACGCCGGCGGCCGCTGCAACATCCTCGGTCGGCACGCGTTTTGGGACAGCAAGGAGCACGACGCCGTCATCGGCGCGTTCCGGCTAGCAGTGTCAGGCGTGACGCCCGACCTCACCAGCGACCGCCGCCGCCTTCTTGTCCCTTCCGCCCCTCCCCGCCCTCGTGGAGATGCACGCAGCCATCGGGCCCCTGCACCACCAACGCCGGCGCCCGCCGATCTCCACGCCCCGCCGGAGGTGGAACTGCCGCCGGAGCAGTTTGTTCTCCGGGAGGACGGTGATCCCGACGATACGCCGGGCTTCCTCGTCGCACTGTGGGCGTCGGCGGTGGCAGCGGCGGCTGCGGACGCGACGGCTGCTGCGAGGGACGCCGCCGAGGAGGCGGCTGCGGGGATTCCGGCAGTGGTGGCACCGGCGGAGGCGGTGCCGCCCCCGGACGAGGACGACGTCGGCTGGGAGCACTTAGCCCGGAGCAGCGACGAGGATGACGACGGCGGTGACAGCGCGGACGTCGTCGATCTGCTGGATAGCAACGAGAAGGACGAGTATTAGCTTTTTTTAAATCGTTCTAAGTATGAACTATGTATTAGCTTTTGACATGCCTAGCTTGTGATCTGCAAAAGGAAACAGCACAAGCACGAAAGCAAAATTATGAAGCTGAGCAGATGAACTTGCATATGGATTTAGTTTGCCATAATAAATAAGACAATAAAACAAACTACATGTGGAAATCACATATAGCGGAGAATGGCAAAATGTACAGTGATTTATACAAGTGACACAGGATTTAACGTGGAAAAACCTCCTCAACTTGAGGAGTAAAAAACCACGGCTGTGGACCGACCGGTCCACACAACTTCACTATGAGAATGATGAGTACAAAGTCTTCTCTAGAACCTCTAGAGAGATTTACAACACACTCTCCACGTTGCCAACCGGCAACAGCAACAACAGCCACAAGAGGCAAGATTTCAGCAAAGCAGAGTTTGCACAGCTTCTGTACCCTTCAGTGTTTTGCAAACTGCTCTTAATCCGCTGAACCAAACAGCACCAAATTTGGCAGACAAGTAGACACACGAGTTCTTGAGATCCCCTCCAAATTTCATCTCAATCGGACATCGTTTGCCTACCCAAACTGTTCGTCTCCCAAAACTACTCTGTTCTGAAACTGCAGCAGTCAGAGCTGACAAAACCACTCTCAAATCTGATGCTCCACTGACCCAATCCTCAAACCAGCTAACCAAATCTAAGTACTCAAAGTAATGAACAAGCTCACCAAGTTTGGGGTCGATCCAAGCACGTTTGAGCCTCCAATCACCAGCTTGAACACTATCTAGTCAGATGCAGCAAATCTGGACAAAACCTCTGCTTCTTCTTCTTCCTCCTCTCTCTTAGGTTGTGTTTTCTCTTGTGTGCTCTCTCTCTCACTCTCACGAATGGCAGCCACCACCAGCAAGCGGTGGAGTGGCTAGGGTTTTCTTCTTGCTTCACTTCCCCAGGAAACACTCACAACCGTTGGATGCAGAACAGATCAACGGTTCATATGTGTTGGACTTGTGTGGGCTGATGTTGGGCTGCCAACACACCTCCATGTGGAGGGACTTAGCCCAACAAACTCCCCCTCCCGACATCATGGAGGGTCTTACTGCCTTCCGGCAGCCATGCCAGCGAGCCGGCGGCGTACTTCGAGCTTCTTCCTTGTCACCACTTTAGTCAACATATCAGCCCCATTGTCATCGGTGTGAACCTTCTCAAGTTGCATTTTCTTGGAATACAGCACATCTCGAATCCAATGATAACGGACTTCTATATGCTTAGACCTTGAATGAAAACTTGCATTCTTACTCAAGTGGTTAGCACTTTGGTTGTCGCAAAACAACACATACTTGTCTTGCTTAAAACCAAGCTCACAAGCCAACTGTTTCAGCCACAATAGCTCTTTGCTCGCCTCTGTTACAGCAATGAATTCAGCTTCAGTTGTATTCAATGCCACACACTTCTGCAACCTGCTTTGCCATGACACCGCTCCCCATGCATAGGTAACCAAGTAACCTGAAGTAGACTTCCTTCTGTCAACATCTCCAGCCATGTCAGAATCTGAAAAAGCAATCAGCTTTGCCTCACCGTCACCGAAGCAAAGTTTCAAATTTGTGTTGCCCCGAAGATATCTCAAAATCCACTTCACGGCTTCCCAATGAGGTCTTCCTGGATTGGACATAAATCTGCTCACAGTACTAACTGCATGAGCAATGTCAGGCCTTGTACACACCATAGCATACATCAGACTCCCAACCGCTGAAGAATGAGGAACATGATGCATTTCCTTTTTCTGCTCATCAGTGGTAGGACATTGCTTTCGGCTCAACTTGAAATGGGCCGCTAGTGGACAACTTACAACTTTAGCATTTTCCATCCTGAACTTCTGAAGTACCTTCTCAATATAGTTCTCTTGAGACAAGTACAACTTGTTGCAATTTCTGTCTCGCTCAACTCTCATTCCGAGAATGTTCTTTGCTGGACTAAGTCTTTCATAGCAAAACATTTGCTCAACTCCTTCTTCAACTTAGCAATCCTAGAGACATTCTTGCCAACAATCAGGATATCATCAACATAGAGCAATAATATGATGAAATCATCACCTGAGAACCTCTGAATAAACACACAATGGTCTGAGCTACACTTCTTGTAGCCTTGCTCCCCCATGATAGTTTCAAACTTCATGTAGCATTGTCTTGGTGCTTGTTTCAGGCCATAGAGACTTTTCTTCAGCTTGCACACATAGTCTTCTTTGCCTTTCACAAGAAACCCCTCAAGTTGCTCCATGTATATTTCTTCCTCCAACTCACCATGAAGGAATGCAGTCTTCACATCCATTTGCTCAACCTCCAAGTTGAGACTTGCTGCCATGCCAATGATTACTCTTATGGATGTCATCTTCACAACCGGAGAAAAGATCTCATCATAGTCAATGCCTTTTCTCTGGTCGAATCCTTTTACAACTAGCCTGGCCTTGTACCTTGGATGTGATGTGTGCTCTTCTTGCTTGATTCTGTAGACCCACTTGTTCTTCAAAATTTTCTTGCCCTTGGGCAACTTGACCAACTCATAAGTATGATTCTTATGCAAGGAATCCATCTCTTCTTGCATAGCATTTTTCCTCTCCTTCTTGTGCTCATCTTCCATTGCATCTGCAAAGCATTCAGGTTCTAAACCATCTGATAATAACACCACGTATTGATCTGAGGGATACCTGCTGGAAGGAATTCGACCCCTGTTGGATCTTCTGAGTGGAGCAGCTAGTGGACTTTCTGGTGCTGGTGCTTCCTGCTGATCCGGATCATCAACTTCAGCATCATACTCTTGTTGCTGCTGCTGGGGAGCATCTTCTTCACCTGCACCACCATGTACATCATCTTGTACATCTTCTGCATCTGCTTCAACTTGCACAGGAGCTGGAGCTGCAGGAACTGGGTCAGAATCAATCATGTCTTGCTGCTGCTGAGGAGGAACCTGCCCCTTTGTCTTCACAATATCCTCAATTGTTTGGTCTTCAACAAACACAACATCACGGCTTCTCACAACTTTCCTTGCTATAGGGTCAAACATCTTGTAGCCAAACTCATCACCACCATAAACAAGAAAGATACATTGTCGTGTCTTCGAATCAAGCTTTGACCTTTCATCTTGAGGAATATGAACAAAGGCCTTGCACCCAAAAACCTTGAGGTGGTCATATGAGACGTCCTTGTCACACCAAACCCTGTTAGGAACATCTCCCTGCAAAGGATAACTTGGTGAGAGATTAATAAGATAAACTGCAGTAATCAAAGCCTCACCCCAAAAGTGTTTACGTAGCTTTGCACTTGACAACAAGCATCTAACTCTCTCCACAATTGTCATGTTCATCCTCTCAGCAAGACCATTTAGCTGTGGTGTCTTCGAGGGAGTAAATTGATGTCTAATACCTTGCTGCTTGCAATATGCATCAAAAGGCCCAATATACTCTCCTCCATTATCAGTGCGAATGCACTTGATCTTCTTCTCAGTTTCTCTCTCAACCGAGGCTTGGAATTGCTTTGAATGCACCTAGTACTTGATCTTTTGTCCTCAAAGTGAAGGCCCAAACTTTCCTGGAAAAGTCATCAATAAAAGTCACAAAGTACTTAGCACCACCAAGAGATCTTATCGACATTTTGCAAACATCGGAATGTATCAAGTCCAGCTTCTCGGGCTTCTTGTGAGGAGGTAGAGTCTTGAAGGCAACTCGGTGTTGCTTCCCTGCTAGACAATCTGAACATTGCTTGATGTGAACTCCTTTCACACCCTTCAACAATTTTTTCTTCACTAACACTGTCATCCCCTTCTCACTCATGTGCCCAAGTCTCTTGTGCCATAAAGCACAATGATCATCCTTCTCTAGTGCATTGACAGAAGCACTAAAGAGCTTAGCATGAACATGATACAAAACTGAGACCATTCACTACTAGGAAAAGGGCTATAGATGGGATTGATACTAATGGCGCATCAGGGAAGCAGTGCGCCACTACTATATACTAATGGCGCACCATCAGGTGGTGCGCCATTAGTGTGGAAGACACTAATGGCGCACCAGACAAAAGGTGCGCCACTACTACATACTAATGGCGCATCCGAGTGAAGTGCGCCATTACTAGTTCTAACTAGTAATGGCGCACCGGCCACAGAGTGCGCCAGTACTGTATTTTTTTATTCTTATTTTTGCAAAACTACTAATGGCGCACTGTGTCATAGTGCGCCATTACTAGTTTAAACTAGTAATGGCGCACTATGACACGGTGCGCCATTAGTATATATATATTTTTTTTTTTTGCAAAACTACTAATGGCGCATCACCTGCAGGTGCGCCATTAGTAAACAGGGTTACTAATGGCGCATTTGCAGGTGGTGCGCCATTAGTAACCTGGGACCCCAACAAGACATTTTGGACAGCCACCTACCCACTCACTTTCCCCACTTCATTCCCTCCACCTCCTTCTCCAAGTTTTCGGCTGCCTCCTCCTCCTCACCTCATTTGCACCATAGATTCATCAAAATTAAGTGGTGAAATTACCTTTTTTTTGATAGGTAAGTAAGGGGAAAGCTATCTTCATGTTGTAGATCTACTTTTTTTCTCCCTAGCTCGCTCCAACAACGTGCACATGCACTTTTTGTGGCCTAGCTAGATCTATGTATGTTTGTGGTGTTGCATATGTTTGTGGTGTTGCATATATGTTTGTGTTTGCAGGTACCGGTATTTGAAATGCGATAGTTGCCAATATTTTTCGGAATGTTGATTCATTTCCGTTTCAAGCGAGAATTTTGGCACTATGCATTCTTTTTAGTCCTATTTTTAGGGAAGGTCATGCCAAATTTTTCTTGGTTCTAAAATATCGTTTTGCTCTACCCATGAGCGACCATGGTCCATACGATGACCGAAGGCATCGTGCATAGTTTTTGAGCTCTGCGAAGGCCGAGATGCTTCAAAAGAACGAGACGGAGATAAGATGTCCGTGTCGAAGATGCAAGCTGAAGAGCCTTATTGCGGACCCGGATTCCGGGCAGGTGCGGGACCACCTGCTCTTGCGTGGTTTCATGGATGGCTGTCGGTGGCAAGGTGATGAAGATGACTATGAAGTCGTCCATGGGGGCCGGGCAAGAAATGAGGAAGGGCAACAAGACAACCACCGCGGTGAGGGCGGGCGAGAAGACGAAGAATCTCCAGGACATGATCACGACGGTGATGCTGTACCGATCATCATGTAGAAGATGTCGTACATGACGATGAGGAAGATCAAGGCGAAGGGCATGATCATGAAGATGAAGATGCCGGAGCAGGCGGCGATGGAGGCTGGGTGCAGGACCCTCATATTCAAGAGCTGCTTCTCAAGCGAGACGGATAACGCAAGAGCTGCCGCCCGAGAGAAAGCCAAGCTGGATCAACTGGAGATAGACGCGTTACTCCATTGTATGAAGGATGCAGGCCGAGGATACCGCTTTGAAAGTAACGCTCATGGCTCTGGAGATGAAGGTAAAACACAAAATGACCGGCGATGCCGGCGAGAACATGTCATTACGGCATGAACGTCTTCCCAAGGGGAACAAGTGCCCGACCAGTTTCGAGGAGGCGAAGAAAATCGTGTGTCCTCTGGATTTACCGCACGTGAAATACCATGTGTGCATGAACAATTGCATCATTTATCGGGACGAGCACATGGAGTCTACCATATGTCCGGTGTGCGGCGTCATTCGATACAAGAAGAGGAAGAAACCTCCTCGAAAATCGGTGTGGTACTTTCCGATCACTCCTCGTCTGCAGCGGTATTTCGCAGACCCTAAGGTAGCAAAGCTCCTGCGTTGGCACGCGGATAGGGAGGAGAAGAAGCAGGAAGATGACGGAAATGATCCGGAGATAAATAAAAAAGACAAGATGCTGAGTCACCCTAAGGATGTGAGCCAGTGGCAAGCGTTGAACTTTGAATACCTAGAATTTGGGAAGGATCCAAGGAACATCGTGCTGGGCGCGAGCACCGATGGAGTCAATCCGTTTGGCAGCCAGAGAAGCACACATAGCACTTGGCCTGTGTTTGTGTGGATGTACAACCTTCCCCCTGGTTGTGCATGAAGAGGAAGTACATTCACATGAGTATGCTAATTGAAGGGCCGAAACAACCAGGGAACGACATCAATCTGTATCTGGGGCTGCTGAAAGAGGAGCTAGACACGCTGTGGAAAACGCCAGCCAATACGTGGGACGCCGCAGAGAAAGAATATTTCCCATGGGAACCGCACTGCTCACGACGGTGCACGACTATCTCGATTACGGATATCTCGCGGGGCAGGTAGTCCACGGATTTTCGGATGCGTAAGGTGCATGGATGACACAACGACGCCAGCTAGATAGAGATCCGGGTCTTGAAAACCGTGTTCATGGGACATCGAAGGTGGCCAGCGATGATGACCCGCGGAGGAAACGCAAGGATCTGTTCGATGGTGAAACTGAACCCCGAAAACGCCCGCGTACGAGGAGCGGCGAGGAAATAGACGAGCTGTTGAAAAATTGGAAAGATTGCCCACTGCCAGGAAAGAAGCAAAAGGTGCCAAAGCCGGGAAAGAAGCGAAAGGCGCCAGAGCCGCTGCTGAAGGTATGGAAAACGAGGTCTGTTTTCTGGGACTTGCCGTACTGGAAGATCCACCGTGTGCCTCACAGCCTTGATGCCATGCATATCACAAAGAACGTGTGCGAGAGTCTGCTTGGTAACCTGCTCAACATGCCAGAGAGGACCAAAGATGGGCCGAAAGCAAGGGCAGACTTGAAATCAATGGGCATCAGGCAGGAGCTTCACGCTAATGATGATGATGATGATGAGGCGAAGCAGGACACATAAACTCTTCGCAAAGGCAAAAAGGCCAAGAAGACCGGAGGTGACTACCCTCCCGCGTGCTTCACTCTAAGTCAGGAGGAGATTGAGCAATTTTTCACCTGCCTCGTAGGAGTAAAACTTCCTTACGGTTACGCGGGGAAGATAAGCAGATACCTAGACCCAGTGAAGCGAAGTTCAGCGGGATGAAGTCTCACGGTATCGCGTGCTGATGACGCAGATACTTCCAGTTGCAATCCATTGGGATCATGGGCGCGCGCACGTCGTGAAACGCTATTTGGCCTATGCAACTTTTTCGACGTCATCTCGGAAGTCGATTGGCGTGAGGCAACTCGAAAGCTACAGGAAGAGATCGTGGTGATACTATGCGAGCTTGAGATGTACTTCCGCCCGCATTCTTGACGTTATGGTGCATCTGCTGGTCCATATCGTGGAGGATATCATCCAACTCGGGCCGACGTTCCTGCACAGCATGATGCCGTTCGAAAGGATGAATGGTGTCATCAAAGGATACGTTCGCAACATGTCACGTCCAGAGGGAAGTATAGCCAGGGGCTTTCTGACCGAAGAGTGCATCTCCTCTGCACGAATTATCTAGGCATCGAGAACCCGTTGGTCTGCCCGTCAACAGCACCTCGGCAGGCTCGCTGGATGGGGTCACCATGAGGGTCGCGCGAAATGCATGTCGACTTCGAGGGTCGAATCGCCGACTTTGAAAGAGCAAACCTAGTCGCGCTACAACACATAGACGTGGTCGATCCTTGGGTGGTAGAGCACAAAACCTTTATTGAGAAGACGTACAATGACCGAGGCCAACAGAGGACGGACGGAGATATAATCAAAGAGCACAACTCATGTTTCACGCGTTGGTTCAAGCAGAAGCTTCTGTTGTACCCTTTACATGAGGATTCTTCCGCGGAAGAACAACTCATATTCGCCTTGTTACAGGGCGCCGAGCACAACCTGATGACATATGAGGCGTACGATATCAACGGCTACACATTCTACACCGAGAACAAGGACATGAAGAGCGATGGTTATAAGAACTCCTGGGTAACGATGGAATCCTACACCGGTAACGACAAGGACAGATACTACGGAAGGATCGAGGAGATCTGGGAGCTGAGCTACGCTGGAGAGAAGGTCCCGATGTTCCGTGTCAGATGGGCCAAGAGCGTCCTAAAAGAAGACCGGTATTTCACCACCATGGTTATACCCGAAGCTAAATCCAAGACCATGGGCATAAGCGTCACCGCGAAAAATGAGCCATGGGTACTGGCTTCCCAAGTGGACCAATGCTTCTTCCTTACCGACCCGTCAAAGCCCAGTCGTGTTGTCATGAGAAGAGGCAAAAGGAAGATCATCGGAATGGATGGAGTCGCCAATGAGCAAGACTTCGACAAGTCCGGCGACCCGAAGATCGAACATGACGACGACGATGAAGTAGTAGCACACACCACAAGAAGAAGCAGGACCACCCTACCTAAAGGATGTCCGTTCCACAGAAGAACTCCATTAGCGAAAAAGAATGGCAAGAAGATTGTGAACAGATAGCTAGCTAAGATCGATTGCATTTAAATCGTAGTATTCATTTCTCGATTGTATTTCATGGGCACTTTTTGATATCATGAATAATTTTAAATTTCATGGGCACTTTTTGAATTCATGAGGACACTCGATCTCGATCCCCCTCCACCGCCGCCGACGAGCACCCGGCCCCCCGCACCCTCCCCCGCTCCACCGCCGCCGCCGATGCTATTTTCAAGTAACAAATTGGAACATATTTTTATAAAAATTATTACTGTTTTTATAAAAAAAATATTACTGTTATGATTTAAACAAGTTTGAACATATTTAAACACAAATAAATATCAAACAGCATTTAAAATGAATAAAAAGATATTGGGGAGCCTGGGAATCGAACCCAGGACCTCCTGATGTGTGTGCTGCATGCTGACCAGTCGGGCTAGTGGGTGGGTTCTGATGTGGACTGGGTTAGGTGGAATATAACCTGTGCTCGAACTGTAATAAAAACATTCTAATGGCGCACCTCTGCGAGTGCGCCATTATATCTAAAAAAGATTTCTAATGGCGATCGATGGGTGGTGCGCCATTAGTAAGCTTCCCTAGCTATCCTCCCTCTCCTCGCCAGATCCCCTTGACCCTCTCTCCTCGCCACAGATCCACCCGTGCACTGCCCGACCCAGACGCCCGCCTGCGCGCCCCCCCCCCCGCCCGACCCTCGCGGACTCCACCCCGCCCCCCGCGCCCCACCCCGCTGCCCCCGCCCTCGCGCCCCCCCCCGCCCGAGCCTGCCGAACTCCTCCTCGCCGTCAGCGCCGAGCAGCAGCGAGCAGCACCGTCGCCCCGACCCTCCTCCTCCCTTGCCCCTCCTCCTCCTCCCTTGCCCCCCGCCTGCGCAGCTGACGGCCCCTTCTCTGTCTCGCAGGGCAAGGTCTCGGCACCTCTCGACACCGACGCCTTCACCGTCTACGGCGTCTGCGCCTTCTTCCACCTCCGGCCACCGCGGCCTCACCTCTGACCACGCCGTCTACTCCTCTGCGACCACTGTAACCCCCTGTTTGCATATGTGTGATGTGTGTCCTATAGTCCTTGTGTTAACTATGTTCATGCGAGAATTTTTTTTTTGTGTTATGATATATTTATGTCCTTGTCATAGTATTGTTTCTACCCTTTGTTTACTTTCTCAAATAAAACAAAATACCAAAATGACAGTGGGTAAAATCTGAACCTCCCTTTGCTATTTTTCATTTTCTTTGTGGATTATCTTCGGGAACAACCTTGTTTAGTTTAGGTTTATTTTTTTGTAGCCATATTCTGAATTCTGTCACATAGCTTTAGTCGAGCATAGTCGCCATCGCCTAGTCCCTGTGGGGAACACGACACTTGCAGATTTGGGCGAAATACCCTACTGTACTTACAATCTATCAATTTGTATTGTAAACAGAGGAGTGACTTCATTCTTATCTCACTGACAAACAACAGATAGTGTTAAATGATCAGTTACAGCTCGGTTTTTTGGTAAAAGCCACACAAATATATCTGTCAAGGTGTTCGTGGTAGTGCCCAAACAACAGATAATGGGCTGTAGTGCTTTCTGTTCTACCTTAGTATGCTGTCACTTAGCATGGCAGATTAATCTGCCCTATGTATGTGTTTAATTATATTCATGGTTACTTTATGTGTTTGTTGATTATGCAGGTTCCCTGGCTAGGCCTCGAGGTGAGTGCATCATCGGCTCCTGCTGCAGCTGCTCCTGCTGCTTCCAAGGTTTGCTCCTACATGTCCCTTTGAGAGTTTGAGCACTTGAACTGTGGCTTTATTTGCCCCTTGAAGGCTTTTATTGCTACGTTAATAACTTCTATAGTGGCTGCAGCATGTGCTATAAATCTAGATTGTACTTTAGTTCCAGATTTCTATGCATGCCACCTTGTTGTGATTAGTTAGGTTAGTTTAGTTCCAGATGTTTGAAATATACTCTACTTATTGTTCAGGGTTGATTGCAAATTAGTTCTCTTTAAATTCAGTTAATTTCCTTACTGAAATTAGGTTGTTGCCTTGATACAGTATCGTACAGTGGCTCTGCCTCTGGAAATTTTATTTGATTGTGAGATGATTGGATTTTGAAATGTAGGCATATGATACTGAACTATAGTACTGAACTGAACTATAGTGATTGTTTTTTGAGCTCTTTCTTTTTCATTTCCTACTATCCTTATCCTAATTATCTTAAATTGTTATGATGTGTGTAACAGGATTAGATCTTGGATTTGCTAGTGGACTTTGGGAGTTTCTTAGCCAGCTTGGTGACTCCATATTTTTCACTATTTCAGCAAGTCTTTTGTAAGCATTAAACTTTCAGCACTACATTTTTATCTTATGTGTACATCTATTTGCTTCCAATTGTTATATAGTATTGTTGTTACTAAAAATGATGAAGCTCCTGTCAATTGCTATACATATATATGTGTATGATGATCCTCCTTTCCTGCAGTAGTATAACTAGGATATAAAGCACATTGAACTAACAATCTTGTATGGTGCCTAAACTACAATGATTCAGGAACATCAGATGACATAGCATGTGGATATTGACATAGGATGAGTAGATTAATAAGTGAGCCAAAAGTGATGGACAAACCTCATGCTAGGAATTATCGAGGGTTGCATCTTTCTGAATGACCCTAATTGTCACTCACAATATCTGGACAGATTGAAAACAATTTAACTTCAGTACTTCAAGTAATTTGCATGAAAGATTTTTGAAGTCCAACTTCTGAATCCAGAATTTGATAAGTTCCGTAAATTTGTATGACCACAGATTTGTAAATTTTCAGAGATTTGTATGACCAAAGATACATTTCAGATTTGATTAGTTCCATAAATTTGTATGACCAAATATATATTTTAGATTTGTAAAGTTTTAGAGATTTGTATGACCAAAGATACAGTTCAGATTTGAATTGTTTCAGAAATTGGTATGAGCAAAGATGCTATTGTATATAAATGGGCTGCTGTAGAACTGTTCTTCATCTTTACAGTGCTGTTGTATAGGAATATGCTGAATTTAGCCCCAAAAAATGGGGTCCTGGGAGACGCCGCTGCTGCTTGAGGCCCTTGAGAGGCCCTTCGTGTCGTGATGATTTTGCAGGTACCCTGAGAGGCCCTTGAGTTTGCCGGAATGTCGATTAACTTCCGTTCTGGCAAATTCGGGTACTCCATATGTCCTATTTTCAGCAAAGGTCATGCTGAAATTTTCCGCGAATTTTAGCATGACTTTGCTAAAAATCGGACATATGAGGTACTTGCTACTAATGCATGGGCAGGGTATCTTAGTACTTAATTAAGTAGGATCAACTGCCCTTTATTCTTGCTGCATTAAACCCAACTTAGAATTCTCCTCAGCATCGATAAACCCTAGATGATAAACCCAACATAGGTGGCAATAGAGCCAAGTGATTAGTGCAATAAACCCAACATAGGCTTTTAGGGTGCCTCGCCGACAAACCCTAAATGATAAAAGCTTAGCTTTTAGGATGCCTCGGTGTCGACAAAACCTAAATGATGAGACCGTGATCTTGTTCCTTGACAATAACCAACTTTTGACCAAACTTTTTCCTATTTAGAGCGAAACATGGCCCTAGCGATGAGGCCGGCGGTTCGGGCGGCAAGCAATTCTGGGAGCTGTCCCAGGAGTTGGAGGAAGAACCTCACCGCTATGAGGACGCCGCGGAAGACACCGATCCTGACTACACAACCCCTAGTGGCGTCGGGGATGACACCACTGATGGTGCCGCCGAGGATGCCACCACTGATGATGGCGGCGCACACACAGATGGCAGCCAACCGAAGAGGCAACGTAAGGACCGGCGCCCGAGCGTGCTCGGCACCGTCAGGGAGGAATTTACTGAAATGGACTCCGACGGGAATCCGACGGCGCCCAAACAAGTAGTCAAGGGGTACTCGATTCAGCTCGGGTGCATTCTCCGGAGCACCGTCTCGATCAACACCGAGAACCTAAGGCATAAGGACCACGGGAATTTGCGCAGCCTCCTCTTCACGAAGCTGCACGAACGATACAAGTTCCCCGATGAGTTTGCAAACACACGCCTCTCAGGGAATAAAGTGAACAGTACCGCCCTCACGAGGATGAGCACGGCCCTGTCTACTTGGAGAAGCACGGTGAAGGCAATGATTGACAAAGGTGGTAGTTATGACAAGATCAAGGTGAAATATCCTTTATGGCGAAGATGAGTACAAGGAGTTCAAGATCAAGTCGAGAGCAGCGCAACCTCGAATCAAGTCAGTGGGGAAAAATGCGGAAGTTGAACTTAGGGGTCCACCAACTCGGTCCCGGCGGTTCTGGATGGCGGAGCCTATATGGGACAAGGAGGGCGTGGGCGTGCGAGCAAGGCCTACCGCCCGCCGAGAAATACCGTGACAAGCAAAACATGAACTTTCTCGGGGCCGGTACAAGGAGGACCCGGTAACAAAGGAGCTTACCACGGATCCGAAGATCAGGGCGCTCGAGCTTGTTCTGGTAAGGAATACACCCCCGCGTAATTAGCTCCATATGGTTGCATTCTAATTAATCCCCAGTATTTCTAAATGGTTCACGTTCCTTCCGCGGGACACTAAAAGCATGGCGGGGTCGCGTCTCGAGCTCCCCTTTCGACACCCCTTTAAATAGGGCGTTGAACGTAATTAAAAACAAGGATAAGCTCAGTAAGCCGACGTGAGCTGGTCGTGTGACCGGCAAAGGCTTGTCCACAAAATGGTCATCATACTATACCGCTGGTGGGCGAAAGGAGAAAAAGACCAGCTCGGAAAGCCAGTCGCGCGAGGTTGAAGCACTCAAGGAACAAGTGGCGCAGATTCCGGAGTTTGTCCAAGAGAAAGTGGAACAACAACTGGGAACGAAGCTCAACGCCATGGTTCCTACGTTGATTCATGGGCTGACGATGTGGATTGCGGGCGGCCAACAGGGGCCTCCCCCGGTTCCCAGCTTCACGGCCAGCAACTCGCACAGCGCGCAGGCGGCGTCATTGCTGTCTCCGGCGGTGCCATTGGTGTCTCCGGCGGAGGCGGTATTCGTGTCTCCGGCGCCGGCACGGGCATTGGAGCTTAATGCACCCGGGTGTACGCCGGCCGGCACCTCGCCGAGAAGCGGCCCCTCTGTTGGTTACCGCCGCCGTTGGCGGTGCCTCGACATTAGCCGAGCTCGACGGCATCACGGTAACTAAGCCTCTCGGCCGATGACTTCATCTCCTTGCCTTTGACTGGGCATCCCTGACGCCCTACATGTTTTCGCAGGGCGCCGCCGACGTTCCTTGCACTCTCCTGCACTTCGTGGGCGGCGAGTTGGTCGATGTCGCCAAGGGCAGAATCGTTCAACCGGGCAACCCCGTGTTCCACGGTAATCCGATGCCACCCACAGTGTATAGGGTTGAAGTGGTTCGGGTGCTGCCAGGCTGCGACGAGCTGTTACCTCCGATTCGACCGGCTGGGGCGGCGAAGAAGATGAGATGACCCTCGGCGCTGCGTAAACTGGCCCTGCTTAGGCGAAGAGCGATTCGTTTGGGGCGGGGACACCACCCCACGACAAGACCGCCAGATCATGCGGCGCCAAGCCATGGCAAGAACGCCGCCTTAACGCTACCGGACCTGCGGACATCCCTATGGCACACAGATCCGGACAGCCCTATGGCACAGGATCCGGACAGCCCTATTGCACGGGATCCGGACGGCGGCGACAACGACGACGGTACATTTACCAAAGTTGATATGTACTTTGCCGAACATGGTTACGCTGATGAGTTCTGCGGTCCTCTTTCTCAAGAACCCAACCAAGACGACCGCGATCTAGCTGGTACGGCGGAGAAATCCAATTGCAACAGCGTAAATGCGGCGTTCAGTTCTCAGGACACGCCTCCAGCTCCGCCTTCACCGAGCCTCAGATAGCTGAGGTGCGAAATATTATCAGCCCCAACACGCTCAAGAAGGCGGTCTGTGAGCAGAACTCGGTCCCATTACATGAGATCAAGAAGAAGGGACGGAAACGAAAGACTAACAAGGGCGCCGGTGCGAGCCAGCCGACACCGAGTTCGATCCGTGCTAAGGACGGGCCACCTTCACCTAAGGATATCTCGAGGAGGGTGCATGTGGCGAGTAGGGCGATGCTACCACTAAATATGCTGAATGCTGCAACCGGTGCTATGCGGAGTCTGCACGACAGTGTTCTTTCTTTGGAGAAGCGGCGTCTGAGAGAGAATGATGTGGCATACCCGGTTTTCGTGACCAAGGTGCCAGAGGGCAAGGGCTTTGTGGATGGCGACATCGGGGGTACGATCGTCCTGCGGTTTGATGACATCTTTGCTATGTTTAACCTTCATCGGCTGCACTACACCTTCGTTCGGCTGTTTTCGCTGAGTATGGAGATGCGGATCATTAGAGACAAGACCCGGACATCGTGATAGTCGACCCCTTCTACATGCGTGCCAAGCACTTGAGCAGCGCTGGGACCGCCAAGTTGCGAGTTCACACCTCAAGGCGTCATTCGGCAAACCCAGATAAGGATAACTTCCTTGTGGCTTACTTTCCGAGTAAGTCATCCCTTAACCGCCCGTAACATATGATTTCTTAGATTTGATCGTTCTTTTTTCTAACATTCCGTGTTCGTGCGGTGACACACACTGCACACTCATCTATTAAGCCCGAAATATTCCATGGCCACGTATTTCGACCGAACCGTAACTCCAAGATAAACTACACAAATGTCAAGAAAGTTCTTGATGATGTTCTCCTGCACGCCAAATCTGGAGGCACCTTCATCAGGGCAGTTAAATAAGCACGACAAGCACATGTTCTCACACAATACGAAGTTCTGCTGCGTCAAGCAGCCGCCTGGCGGTCGGAAGGATGCCTACTACGCCCTCCATCACATGCGGGCGATCGTAAGGGACCATCATCAACTTCTGCTACTAGATAATCTCAAAGATTGGGCCGCGAGCTTGTCGGCAGTCCAGGACGAGGACCTCAGAGAAGAATTCTTTCGCATCCAGTCGGAGTTTGCGGACATCATCCATCAAGATGTCCTTCATACCTCGGGGCAGTTCTTCCTCAGATATCAACTGTCCAACAGTGAGATAGATGAAACGCTACAAATGCAGGGTGACAACAACCGTGATTTCATGACCATCATGACAGACGGCGGCTTCATCCGCGCTCCTGTCCGATGAGTCGAGTCGAAAGTAGTGATGTGTAGTTCTGAAACATTGATTGGCTGATGTTGTAATTAAACTTTAATGAATTCGTATGTCTCTTTGGTTTGGACAGTCGTTCAACTTAGATGTAATCGATGCTATTTATTAGTAGGACCATGAATCGTGCTATTAATGTCTTGCTTTTCTCTTTCGATCCTTTTGTTGCATACTTACATATTGCTTATGTATTGTCATTGTTTGGCTTGTGCATAGAGATGCGTCGTATGTCATGTACAAGGGTAAGGTTCCGAGTCTCGACGACTGGGAGGAGTGTCGGAGACAGGTTCACCGTTCAGCGGTAACAGTTACAAAGGGTACACCACTAGGGCGGAGGCGAAGCTAGATCGCCCGCTATCTAGCGGGAGAGAGGAGGGCGTTGGAGGAACGGATGAAGACCAGTTTGATCGCGATGATGCTCATCGTGATGACCGCAGCTCTCTTCTATGTGATGGTAGTTTAGATGATCGATATCGACTTGTAAATGTGAAGACAAACTCGATACTCGCAGTCTCGAGACTTGTAATGTTTTATCTTTGTTCGGTCTTTTGAATTCGGAGACTAATATGATGAATTGTATTCGGAGACTAATCTTCTATTGTATTCGATGAATCTGCTCTTGCCGTGTGCTGCTGTCTATATTCTGTCCAGTAATATATTTTGTAACCTGTGCAAAAATTAGAAAAGTAAAAAAAAAAGAAAAACCAAATATTTTGCCGTGTGCTGCTGTCTATATTCTGTACAAAGGATACTAATGGCGCATCACAACAGGGTGCGCCATTAGTATGACAAAGCACATGGTTACGTATGGCCCCCCGGGAGGCACACTAATGGCGCATGGTGTTACATACTAATGGCGCACTAGGTGGTGCGCCATTAGTATACCAGATACTAATGACGCACCAGTGGTGCGCCATTAGTAAAAAATACTAGTGGCGTGATACTAATGGCGCACCGGTAGTGCGCCATTAGTAGGCCTTTTCCTAGTAGTGATTTTACCTCTTGCAACAATCATGTTGCCTTTGGTGAGCTTGTACTGCCCTTTTCTAAAACTGCTCAAGTAATCATCTCCATCAAGCAAACCAACCGAGATAATATTGAGACGAAGTGCCTCAACATGCCTCACAGATTTGAGGACTAACCTTGTACCATTTGCGGTCTCCAAATGCACATCTCCTTTTCCAATGATGGCTGCTCTATCATTGTTCCCCATCTTCACAACACCAAAATCACCTGATATATAGTTAGTGAAGAGCTCTCTGCGAGATGTAGCATGAATGGTAGCACCGCTGTCCGGTATCCAGATCATCTCGTCACCATCCACAAGGTTGACGGTTTCATCAGAAACAACAGTGATCCTCTCCTCAACAGTGGAACCAAATCTGCCCTCATTTTCTTCATGCATAACAAGCATGATGTCCTCTTCTACTGCAGTAACTCGGTTGCCCTCTGTGTCACTATCACAGTCAACTTGCTTCTGATCTTGTTTCTTCTTTTTCTTTTTGTATTTCTTCCACTTGTCACATTGCCACTTAATGTGGCCCTTCTGATGGCAGTGATGGCTCTCATAATCAGCATACTTACTTTTTGATTTGCTTCTACCTCTTTCTGCCCCTTTACCTGGACCTCTGCTCTTGCTTCTCCCCCTGGACTGAGTGACTAGCACCTATGAATGTGAGGAAGAAGTGGTTTCAGCCACCTTTCTGGACTCTTCATTTAGTACCCTGGTTTTCACAAGATTCCAAGTGACAACTCCATTAGGTGTTGAATTTTAAACCGTGACCTTAAAGGTCTCCCGGCTGTCCGGTAATGAGCCTAGTAGCAGCAAAGCTCTCACTTCATCTTCAAATGTTATTCCCATTGAAAAAAGCTGATTTATAATGCCTTGAAATGTATTCACATGATCTGCAATTAGAGTGCCCTCTTTGTACCTCAAGCACATCTTTGTACCTCAAGCACATCAATTTTTTGATCAAGAACATCTTGTTTGTACCTTCTTTCCGGGCAAACAACTCTTCCAATTTCTGCCATAAGGTGCGTGCATGTGTCTCATCAATGATATGGTTCAAAACATTGTCATCGACCCATTGCCGAATGAACCCACAAGCTTGGCGATGAAGTACCTTCCACTGTCCTTCCTCAATGCCCTCCGACATCTCAGTGGAGAACACTGGCTTCCAGTATTCTTTCACATACAACAAGTCCTCCATCTTTCCCTTCCATGCTTGATAATTTGAACCATTCAAAGATATCATCCTGCTAGTATTCACTTCCATCTTTCACCATAAGAAACTCAGCAATTTGCACAAGTAAACCAAGGCTCTGATGCCACTTTGTTGGGGCTGGACAGCAACAATGCGCTGTACAAATTCACCGACACGACAAATATGCACACTACACAGCCCCCTTCACTTGTGATGAACTTTGAGGACAGCTTCAACCAACAAGTAAGCAGCGGAATAACACAAACAACATGCACAAGTGACATAGGATTTAACGTGGAAAAACCTCCTCAACTTGAGGAGTAAAAAACCACGGCTGTGGACCGACCGGTCCACACAACTTCACTATGAGAATGATGAGTACAAAGTCTTCTCTAGAACCTCTAGAGATATTTACAACACACTCTCCACGTTGCCAACCGGTAACAGTAACAACAGCCACAAGAGGCAACATTTCAGCAAAGCAGAGTTTACACAGCTTCTGTACCCTTCAGTGTTTTGCAAACTGCTCTTAAACCGCTGAACCAAACAGCACCAAATTTGGCAGACAAGTAGACACACGAGTTCTTGAGATCCCCTCCAAATTTCAGCTCAATCGGACATCGTTTGCCTACCCAAACTGTTCGTATCTCAAAACTACTCTGTTCTGAAACTGCAGCAGTCAGAGCTGACAAAACCACTCTCAAATCTGATGCTCCACTGACCTAATCCTCAAACCAGCTAACCAAATCGAAGTACTCAAAGTAAGGAACGAGCTCACCAAGTTTGGGGTCGATCCAAGCACGTTTGAGCCTCCAATCACCAGCTTGAACACTGTCTAGTCAGATGCAGCAAATCTGGACAGAACCTCTGCTTCTTCTTCTTCCTCTCTCTCAGGTTGTGTTTTCTCTTGTGTGCTCTCTCTCTCTCTCACTCACTCTCACGAATGGCAGCCACCACCAGCGAGCGGTGGAGTGGCTAGGGTTTTCTTCTTGCTTCATTTCCCCAGGAAACACTCACAACCGTTGGATGCAGAACAGATCAACGGTTCATATGTGTTGGACTTGTGTGGGCTGATGTTGGGCTGCCAACACACCTCCATGTGGAGGGACTTAGCCCAACATTTATCTCACTTCAGACTATGTGTCTTTGTCCAGCCCAGCCCGGACCTCAATGTTGAGGTCACGGAGAGAGCAGCTACCCCATTGAGGGAAGGATGCGTCCGAGCCCATGCTTCCCATATACTATAGCAGTATAAAAGAAGAATGTGATCGAGTAGGGAGAAATTTAGGCCCGTGGTGCTACTCATTCTACGTACGTATTCCTTAGCCATATATAGCCGCAGAGTCACCAGCAGCAGCAGCATATGTGAGCATTTATTAAGCTAGCAGTAGGATTAGCAGCCATGCCAAAAAAAAGTAGGATTAGCAGCCATGCAAAAAAAAAAGGCGGACTAGCTAGGAGCCATGCAAAAAAAGAAGTCGGATTAGCAGGCTCCTCCCGTGTGGAACCAGCCGCCCACAAAAGCAAGGTTACAAAATCTGGCGGGTCAATTAGCCACAAACGATGACCAGAGGAAATAGCTTTACTATATCTATTGGGAAATACTTACTATCAGTCGTTTGTCAGACTATGTGTGGGTCGTTGATGTCTTTTTCATCTCATGGTTAAGATGGCCTTCTAAATCTTTTTATTCGTTTCTAAAAGGGAAACACTTACTAGTAGCCGTCTGGTAGCAGACGTTTTGCCAGACTATGTTGAGTCCATGTCTTTTTCATCTCATGGTTAAGATGGCTTTCTAAATCCTTTTATTCGTTTTTAAAAGAGAAACACTTACTATAGCAGCCGTCTGATAGCAGACATTTGCTTGACTATGCCAGTCAATGTCTTTTCCATCTCATGGTTAAGATGGCCTTCCAAATCCTTTTATTCGTTTTCAAAAGGGAAACACTTACTAGCAGCCGTCTGATAGCAGACGTTTGCTAGACTATGCTTAGGTCGTCAATGTCATTTTCATCTCATAGTTAAGATGGCCTCCTGAATCCCATCAACAGAATGACTACTTCTTAACACTTTCGCAAATACATGCTAAATTTCCTCGACCAGTATGTAGTGTGTATGACAGATCAAAACCTTGATTTTATGAGAGCATTTGGCAGGATCACCATTTTATCCCTCGGCTTATATAGCACAGGGATCGATGCCAGGACATGCACGAGTACGTGGAGGGAGTTGTGCATCGTGCGCTTACAAGTTGGTGACCTGGTCGATCAGTTAGAACCGTGGTTAGCCGTGACTAACAGTTACATGTTTTAAGATTCAGTTGTGTTGGTTAGAGGTTCAGCCAGTAAACTGGAAAGATTTAAGAATGACATAGAGACAATAACACAGCTGGCTGATGGGCCGACATATACTCCATCCATCCCATAATATAAGAACGTTCTTATATTATGGGACGGAGGGAGTATTGTGTTTGGAAAATAATGGAGACTATACGTGGTGGAAATTTGGCGTATGATAATGGGCCCGTATGCCGCGGCAGCTGAGAGATACATCGTTGTGATGACTGGATCAAAAATGTTCCATTGGTCCATGATGCACCAATGTGCCGGCAGTCTCCCGTAATCTCCATCCGTTTGCGTGCTCTGCTCTGCGCGTGGGGGGTTCAACCTATGGCGGCGGCAGAGACGATCGGGGGAGGATTCAAGTTCCTGTCAGATCCAGTCGATAGGTTAGCTCGGGTCCCTCCGTTGAGATGTTTAATCTTTTGTGTGTGTGTCTTGTGCTGCATGTGTGCATGTATGGGTGTGGGTGTGGGGGGGGGGGGGGTCTGGTTTGGACAGATTTCCAGTGCCACAGATTGGAACCCATAAGTGCATGCCGGCGGTACAGCCGGTTCAAGATCTGTTGGACAATCTCGGCGAGTCCAGCATTTGAGATGTCGACGATGCGCATACAGCTGGACCTGAACGGCATTTGCGCAGGATTGAGCTTGTCAGCGGCCGATTCGGACCAGATCAATGGGCAAGGACGACCCAAAGGCGCCGGGGTGGACGAAGAGGTAATTCGCTCATAACCTATACAGACTGTATTGTTGGCACCGCTGTCCTGTGGTTTGCTCAAGTCTGGACGGGAGTGCTTATAACCAAAGAGTGTAGATTAAATCGTAGTTGTGCCCGCTGTTTGGAGAAGAAGACAGAGACCACCTTATATCAGCATTAAAAAAATGATTTTTTCTCGTTTGCCAACTGTCTACTCCCAACTGTCTACCTTATAACCAAAAATGATATATGCTCGTTGCTTTACAAAATTTGGATAAAATGAAATTTAGGTACAAAATTCTATTTGGACTGATGTCTCTAAATGCTAGCTTATCAACGCTTCAAATTGATTTTGTAAATTGTATAAGATCCAAACTTCATGAAATGTTCTCTTGGATATACCTTTTTGATGCTACCAAAAATTGCATGTATTCTGGCGGCGCTGAGGGTATTCATGTGTATTCGTATGAATACCCATTATTGAGTGCAAAAAAAATTTAATACATAGCTGCAACAGCAACGCACGCGCCTACCGCACCGCTTCGCTCCCTTCTCTCTCGCTCGTTGCCTCGTTCGGTCGTTCCCCAACCCGACCCCAATCCCCACTCCCCTGCTCCAGCCCTAGCCGCCCAGCGACAGCGAGACGTCAGCGACCCCCCGCTCCCGCTCACCGGCCGCCGCCCGGCCCGCCCTCAGGCCTCATCCGCTCAGCGCCGCCAAGTGCTCGCCAGGGTCGACCGGAGGCTGCGCTGACCGGACTGCATCGCTTGACGCCGCCCGCCCGGCGCCTCGCTGCTGCCGGCCGCCCATCGCCCGTGGCGGCGTCGCCCAGCCCAGGGACCAGCAGGCGGCGGCAGTTTCTTTCTCCCCTCTCCCTGTGTCTGTGCCCTGCGTTCAGCGGTTCAGGTACAACCTTAAAAAACAGAGTTTCAGGTTTTTAGTTGATTCAATTTTTCTTACCTAATTATTGCAAGTAGTTGATTTAATTTGTAGATGCCAATTTCTTCCTTGTTGTGTTGTAATATAGATGAAGAAGAAGAACGGGACTGGTGGTGGCAGTAGGATTCTTGCATTGTGGGAAAAAGCTTCAAAAGCAAAGAAGATTGATGAAACGTCTACACCGAATCAGAGTGCAGCTGCATCGGGTACTTGTACCTCTCATGTTCAGCTTGAGAGCAATTTGCAATTGGCGTTAGTGCAAGCACCGGATGCGGAACGTGAACCGGAGAGCAGAGAAGCAACCCCAACCCCAATTGTAAAAGATGCTGAAACAAGTGATGCAGATGATGAACCAATGGAAGCAGATTTGGAGGCACTCGAACCTGATCCTGCGAAGCGGATTCACATCTCAATGTATGCTGTCAATGACCAAGATAGAGTAAGAAGAAGATATATTGAGATGCAGCCATGTCAACCAAAGAATCATAACTTTGAGTATACAAATAAAAGTGGAGTTGACCGTCGCTTTTGTCGTGCTTGGTTTAAAGAATTTCCATGGATTGAGTATAGTGTGACAAAAGATAGTGCTTTTTGCTTTGTTTGCTATTTGTTTAAGGATAAGACAAAGTATCCCGATGGAGATGCATTTGTGAAGAAAGGATTTAGGAACTGGAACATGAAATCGAGATTGAAGAAACATGAAGGTGATGTTAGTAGTGCTCATGCTGAAGCTCAAGAGAAGTATGATATGTTCACTACACCACAAGCATCAATTAGAGAGTATTTTGCTTCAAACACCTCACAATATAAGGCTTTGTATAAGCAGCGTTTGACATGGACACTCAAATGTTTGAGATTTCTATTGCACCAAGGCTTGGCATTTAGAGGACATGATGAAAGTGAAAACTCACTAAATAAAGGAAATTTTCTTGAGCTTTTAAATTGGCTAGCTGGAAATTTTGAAGAGGTTGATAGGGTTGTTCTAAAAAATGCTCCACGGAACTGCAAGATGACTCACCATGATATACAACATGAGCTAATAAAATGTTGTGCACAGGAGACTACAAAATTAGTCATTGAAGAACTTGATGGTGGCCACTTTGCAATACTTGCAGATGAGTCTAGTGATGTGTATCAGAATGAACAGTTGGCAGTTTGCTTGCATTATGTTGATAAGAAAGGAAGGGCTGTTGTAAGATTTCTTGGTCTTGCTCATGTTAAAGATACTACCTCTTTGACATTTAAAGCTGCTATTGAGCAAATGCTTATGAAGTACAATTTGACCTTTGCAATGGTTCGTGGGCAAGGATATGATGGAGCTAGCAACATGAAAGGTAATGCTAATGGCCTAAAAAAACTGATTATGGATGAGTCTCCTTCTGCCTATTATGTGCATTGTTTTGCCCATCAACTACAGTTAACTCTTGTTGCTGTTGCTAAAGAGAGTGGTGATTGTACTTGGTTCTTTCAACAACTTGCACGCTTGTTAAATGCTCTTGGCATGTCTTGTAAAAAGATGAGAATGCTTCATATAGCTCAGGCTGAGGAACTCATTGATGCATTGGAATTGGAAGAAATAGAAACGGGGAGTGGCCTGAATCAGGAAATGGGTTGGGAAGGCCATGTGATACACGTTGGGGCTCTCACTTCAAAACCGTGAACCATGTCATCTGTGTGTATGGTGCAATACGACGAGTCCTCATCAAGATTGGAAAAGAGTACCATGGTGCGGAGGTGCAAGCGGCTCTAACCATTTTGACACCATTTCGATCATTTGAGTTTGTTTTCGTGGCACACTTGATGCAAGAAATATTTGGATACACAGATGAGTTGAGTAGAGCTTTGCAAAAGCAAGACCAGGATATTGTTCATGCTATTGAGCTTGTTGATATCACAAAGTATCACTTGGAGGGTTTGAGGACTGATCCTGGATGGGATGATTTTCTCAAAAAGGTCACATCTTTTTGCACAAAGCATAAGATCAAAATTGTTGATATGGAGGGTCCTTACTTTCCCGCTGGCCGGCCTAGAAGGGGTTTCTTTAATGGTGCAACGAATTACCATCGCTTCAAAGTTGATATGTATGTGAGTGTCATTGATAGGCAAATTACTGAGTTGAATGGCAGATTTGATGAGGTAAACACATATCTACTTTCTTGCATGGCAGCATTTTGTCCACTTCGTCTATTTGCTGCTTATGATCAAGAAAATTGGTTAGGCTTGCTACAAAGTTTTATGCTAATGATTTCACAAGTGATGAACCGGCAAGACTTCCATGGCAACTAAACATGTATGTTACTCCTGTGCGTAGAGATGAAAGGTTTCAAAACTTGAAGAATCTGTGTGAGCTTTCAGTTATGCTTGTCGAGACAAACAAGCATGAACAATACTATATTGTTTACAAGCTTCTTAAGTTGGTACTAATTCTGCCAGTAGCTACTGCTAGTGTTGAAAGGGTGTTCTCTTCAATGAACTATGTGAAGAATAAGCTAAGGAGCAAAATGGGTGATGATTACTTGAACAATTGTTTGGTTACATTTGTTGAGAGAGAATTCTTCAATCAAGTAAAGGATGAGGATGTCATCAATCTCTTCCAAAAAGGCGATCGCAAAGTTATATTGTAAGATGGGATATCATCATTATGTCAATCAAAAGGTACTGGTGTCTTTATATTTATGTAAAATTAGTATGGTTTGATGCATTAAAAATTTACTATTGTCCTACTGGTGTCTTCATAGTACATTTAGAGTAGTTTTTTCTGCCAATGAATACCCAGCCTCAAAATCCTGGCGCCGCGATGATCACTCTTAAAACAAAAAGAATCGGCATATACTCTCTCTCCATCCCAAAGTAAGTGTTGCAGACCTATTACAACTTTGTAAACCTGAGTTATGATTTTCTCAACTGAAAAAAAATGCCAACTAGAAAAGGATGAAAACCAAAAACAGGAAGAAAAACAAAGCGTCCAGAAGCACAATTGTGGGGTTTTACTTTTCTTGGAAAGCACAGGCTTTGCTTCTCGCGGCTCGCAGAAGCACAAACTGTGGTTTCCTCTTTTTTTCGATGGAAGCACAACCGTGCTTCCCTTTCAAAAAGCGCATGTTGTGCTGCTGTGCTTCCCGCCAGTGGCGGCGCCATGAATTAGACAGGCCCTAGGCCGACCTAGGTAGCCTTCGTTTACTGTAGATTACTGTAGCACTATACATACAGTAATCACTACATCAGCTGCCTGGGCCTGTCTCCGCTACTGCTTCCCGCGGAAGCAAGGCCTTGCTTCTCGCGAAGCACATGTTGTGCTTTTTTCCTTTTACCAGTGGATGTTTTTCCCTTTTGAGAAGCCCAAATTGTGCTTCCATAGATGCAAGGCTATGCTTTTTTTTAAAGCACAACCACGTATGCCCAAAGCACGACACGTGACGGCAATTGGGCGCACCATGTGACGCATTCTCTAGCCCAAAAAAGACCTTTTACTGGAGCCCTCCAACACCCATGAATTTACAAAATCACTATTTTTTGGCTAATTCACAAAATCAGTAACACCATAGTCAAGCAGTTTTCTTTCTTTTGAGACAACCCATAGTTAAGCACCTGCTCCAACCCAACAATACCCGGTGGCCCAACAAGGTATGTGGGCCTTGGTGCCATCCGCACTGACGGCGAGATCAATGAAACCCTAGCTCGAGCAACGCCCTCTCTACAGCCACCCGTGGCGCCACGCCGGAAGCCCGGACCGGCGGTACCAGGCTACGAGCACGACCACCGCCAACGGGCTCGAGCACTCCGAGCTCTTACTCTCAGTGATGGCCACCATGTTTGGTTAGGACACCCTGAAAATATCTCGTTCGTGTTGGAAATATGCCCTAGAGGCAATAATAAATTAGTTATTATTATTATATTTCCTTGTTCATGATAATCGTTTATTATCCATGCTATAATTGTATTGATAGGAAACTCAGATACGTGTGTGGATACATAGACAACACCATGTCCCTAGTAAGCCTCTAGTTGACTAGCTCGTTGATCAATAGATGGTTACAATTTCCTGACCATGGACATTGGATGTCGTTGATAACGGGATCACATCATTAGGAGAATGATGTGATGGACAAGACCCAATCCTAAGCCTAGCACAAAGATCGTGTAGTTCGTATGCTAAAGCTTTTCTAATGTCAAGTATCATTTCCTTAGACCATGAGATTGTGCAACTCTCGGATACCGTAGGAATTCTTTGGGTGTACCAAAGCGTCACAACAATGGCGGGTGGCTATAAAGGTGCACTAGGGTATCTCCGAAAGTGTCTGTTGGGTTGGCACGAATCGAGACTGGGATTTGTCACTCCGTGTGACGGAGAGGTATCTATGGGCCCACTCGGTAGGATATCATCATAATATGCACAATATGACCAAGGGGTTGATCACGGGATGATGTGTTACAGAACGAGTAAAGAGACTTGCCGGTAACGAGATTGAACAAGGTATCGGGATACCGATGATCGAATCTCGGGCAAGTACTATACCGCTAGAGAAAGGGAATTGAATACGGGATTGATTGAATCCTTGACATCATGGTTCATCCGATGAGATCATCGTGGAACATGTGGGAGCCAACATGGGTATCCAGATCACGCTGTTGGTTATTGACCGGAGAACGTCTCGGTCATGTCTGCATGGTTTCCGAACCCGTAGGGTCTACACACTTAAGGTTCGGTGACGCTAGAGTTGTTATAGGAAATAGTATGTGGTTACCGAAGGTTGTTGAGTCCGGATGAGATCCCGGACATGACGAGGAGCTCGGAATGGTCCGGAGGTGAAGATCGGTATATTGGACGAAGGGTATTGGAGTCCGGAATTGTTCCGGGGTACCGGTGATGACCAGCGTGTCGGAAGGGGTTTGGAGGCCCGGCAAGCTTTGGGGGGCTTATGTGCCAAGGGGAGAGGGCACATCAGCCCACTAAGGGGCTGAGCGCCCCTCCCACCCCATCTCACTTAACCTGGAGAGGTGGGGGCGCCACCCCTAGGGCAGCCGCCCCTCCCGGCTTGGGGGGCAAGTTTCCTAAGGGGTGGGGGCGTCAAAACCCATCTAGGGTTTCCCCTATGGCCGCCGCCCCTCCCCTAGGGAACCCTAGGGCGCCTCCCCCTCCTCCCTTCCCCCTATATATAGTGAGAGAGAAAGAGAGGGCAGCCGCACCCTTCCCCTGGCGCAGCCCTCTCCCTCCTCCAACACCTCCTCCTCCTTCGTAGTGCTTGGCGAAGCCCTGCCGGAGAACCACGAGCTCCATCACCACCATGCCGTCATGTTGTCGGAGTTCTCCCTCAACTTCTCCTCTCCCCTTGCTGGATCAAGAAGGAGGAGACGTCCCTGGGTTGTACGTGTGTTGAACGCGGAGGCACCATTGTTCGGTGCTTAGATCGGAATCAACCGCGATCTGAATCGCTGCGAGTACGACTCCTTCATCCGCGTTCTTGTAACGCTTCCGCTTAGCGATCTACAAGGGTATGTAGATGCACTCTCCTCTCTCTCGTTGCTGGTTTCTCCATAGATAGATCTTGGTGACTCGTAGGAAAATTTTGAATTTCTGCTACGTTCCCCAACAGTGGCATCATGAGCTAGGTCTATTGCGTAGATTCTATGCACGAGTAGAACACAAAGTAGTTGTGGGCGTTGATTTTTTTCAATATGCTTACCGTTACTAGTCCAATCTTGTTTCGACGGTATTGTGGGATGAAGCGGCCCGGACCGACCTTACACGTACACTTACGTGAGACAGGTTCCACCGACTGAGATGCACTTGTTGCATAAGGTGGCTAGCGAGTGCCAGTCTCTCCCACTTTAGTCGGAACGGATTCGATGAAAAGGGTCCTTATGAAGGGTAAATAGCAATTGGCATATCACATTGTGGTTTTGCATAGGTAAGAAATGTTCTTGCTAGAAACCCATAGCAGCCACGTAAAACATGAAAACAACAATTAGAGGACGTCTAACTTGTTTTTGCAGGGTATGCTATGTGATGTGATATGGACAAAAGAATGTGATGAATGATATGTGATGTATGAGATTGATCATGTTCTTGTAATAGGAATCACGACTTGCATGTCGATGAGTATGACAACCGGCAGGAGCCATAGGAGTTTTCTTAATTTATTGTATGACATGCGTGTCATTGAACAACGCCATGTAATTACTTTACTTTATTGCTAAGCCGTTAGCCATAGTAGTAGAAGTAATAGTTGGCGAGACAACCTCATGGAGACACGATGATGGAGATCATGATGATGGAGATCATGGTGTCATGCCGGTGACGATGATTATCATGGAGCCCCGAAGATGGAGATCAAAAGGAGCAAAATGATATTGGCCATATCATGTCACTTTTTGATTGCATGTGATGTTTATCATGTTTATGCATCTTATTTGCTTAGAACGACGTTAGTAAATAAGATGATCCCTCATTAAAATTTCAAGAAAGTGTTCCCCCTAACTGTGCACCGTTGCGAAAGTTCGTTGTTTCGAAGCACCATGTGATGATCGGGTGTGATAGATTCTAACGTTCACATACAATGGGTGTAAGCCAGATTTATACACGCGAAACACTTAGGTTGACTTGACGAGCCTAGCATGTACAGACATGGCCTCGGAACACAAGAGACCGAAAGGTCGAGCATGAGTCGTATAGTAGATACGATCAACATGAAGACGTTCACCGATGATGACTAGTCCGTCTCACGTGATGATCAGACACGGCCTATTTGACTCGGATCATGTAATCACTTAGATGACTAGAGGGATGTCTATCTGAGTGGGAGTTCATTAGATGAACTTAATTATCCTGAACATAGTCAAAAGCCCTTTGCAAATTATATCATAGCTCGCGCTTTAGTTCTACTGTTTTAGATATGTTCCTAGAGAAAATATAGTTGAAAGTTGACAGTAGCAATTATGCGGACAGTAGAAGGCTTATGTCCTTAATGCACTGCTCGGTGTGCTGGACCTCGAACGTGTTCTGTTCTGTGGATGTTGCGAACATCTGACATACATGTTTTGATGACTACATGATAGTTCGGTATTGTTGAATGGTTTAGAATTGAGGCACCGAAGACTTTTTCGAAACCTCGCGGAACACATAAGATGTTTCGAGGGCTGAAATTGGGATTTCAGGCTCGTGCCCACGTCAAGAGGTATGAGACCTCCGACGATTTTCTTAGCCTGCAAAATAAGGGAGAAAAGCTCAATCATTGAGCTTGTGCTCAGATTGTCTGAGTACAACAATCACTTGAATCGAGTGGGAGTTGATATTCCTGATGAGATAGTGATGTTTCTCCAAAGTCATTGCCACCCAGCTGCTAGAGCTTCGTGATGAACTATAAAATATCAGGGATAGATGATCCTTGAGATATTCGCGATGTTTGACACCGCGAAAGTAGAAATCAAGAAGGAGCATCAATTGTTGATGGTTGGTGAAACCACTAGTTTCAAGAAGGGCAAGGGCAAGAAGGGATACTTCATGAAACAGCAAATCAGCTGCTGCTCTAAGTGAAGAAACCCAAGGTTGAACCCAAACCCGAGACTAAGTGCTTCTGTAATAAGGGGAACAGCCACTAAGAGCAGAATTACCCTAGATACTTGCTAGATGAGAAGGCTGGCAAGGTCGATACAAGTATATTGGATATACATTATGTTAATGTGTACTTTACTAGTACTCCTAGTAGCACCAGGGTATTAGATACCGGTTCGGTTGCTAAGTGTTAGTAACTCGAAATAAAAGTTACGGAATAAACGGAGACTAGCTAAAGGTGAGCTGACGATATGTGTTGGAAGTGTTTCCAAGGTTGATGTGATCAAGCATCGCACACTCCCTCTACCATCGAGATTGGTGTTAAACCTAAATAATTGTTATTTGGTGTTTGCGTTGAGCATAGACATGATTGGATTATGTCTATCGCAATACGGTTATTCATTTAAGGAGAATAATGGTTACTCTATTTATTTTAATAATACCTTCAATGGTCTTGCACCTAAAAGAATGGTTTATTGAATCTCGATCATAGTGATACACATTTTCATGCTAAAAGATATAAGATAGTAATGATAGTACCACTTACTTGTGGCACTGCCATGTAAGTCATATTGGTATAAAACGCATGAAGAAGCTCCATGTTGATGGATCTTTGGACTCACTCATTTTTGAAAAGTTTGAGACATGCAAACCATGTCTATTTGTGTATACGCATGAAGAAACTCCATGAAGATGGACCATTTGGACTCACTTGATTTTGAATCACTTGAGACATGCAAATCATACCACATGGGCAGGATGACTGAAAGCCTTGTTTTCAGTAAAATGCAACAAGAAAGCAACTTGTTGGAAGTAATACATTTTGATGTGTGCAGTCCAATGAGTGCTAAGGCACGCAGTGGATATCGTTATGTTCTTACTTCACAGATGATTTGAGCAGATACTGAGTATATTTAATTGATGAAACACAAATCTGAATTATTGAATGGTTCAAGTAATTTCAGAGTGAAGTTGAAGATCATCGTGACAAGAGGATAAAATGTCTATGATATGATCATAGAGATGAGTATCTGAGTTACGAGCTTTGGCACACAATTAAGACATTGTGGAAATTGTTTGACAATTAATACCGCCTGGAACACCATAGTGTGATGGTGTGTCCGAACGACATAGTTGCACCCTATTAGATATGGTGCGTACCATGATGTCTCTTATCGAATTACCACTATTGTTCATGGGTTAGGCATTAGAGACAACCGCACTCACTTTAATAGGGCACCACGTAATTCCGTCGAGACGACACCGTTTGAACTATGGTTTGGAGAAACATAAGTTGTCGTTTCTTAAAAGTTTGGGGCTGCGACGCTTATATGAAAAAGTTTCATCATGATGAGCTTGAACCCAAAGCGGATAAATACATCTTCATAGGACACCCAAAACAGTTGGGTATACCTCCTATTTCAGGTCCTGAAGCAAAAGTGATTGTTTCTAGAAACGGGTCCTTTCTCAAGGAAAGTTTCTCTCGAAAGAATTGAGTGGGAGGATGGTGGAGACTTGATGAGGTTAATGAACCATCACTTCAACCAGAGTGTAGCAGGGCACAGGAAGTTGTTCATGTGGCACCTACACCAATTGAAGTGGAAGCTGATGATAGTGATCATAATGCTTCGGATCAAGTCACTGCCAAACCTCGTAGGACAACAAGGACAGGTACTGCTTCAGAGTGGTACGGTAATCCTGTCTTGCAGGTCATGTTGCTAAACAACAATGAACCTACGAGCTATGGAGAAGCGATGGTGGGCCCGGATTCCGACAAATGGCTTGAGGCCATAAAATCCGAGAGAGCATCCATGTATGAGAACAAAGTGTGGACTTTGGAAGAAATACTTGATGGTCGTAAGGCTGTTGGGTACAGATGGATTTTAAAAGAAAGACAGACAATGATGGTAAGTATCACCATTAAGAAAGCTCGACTTGTCGTTAAGATGTTTTCCGACAATTTCAAGGAGTTGACTACGATGAGACTTTCTCACTCGTAGCGATGCTAAGAGTCTGTTGGAATTATATTAGCAATTACTGCATGATTTATGAAATCTTACAGATAGGATGTCAAAACATTGTTTCCTCGACGATATTCTTGAGGAAAGGTTGTATGTGATACAACCAGAAGGTTTTGTCAATCCTGAAAGATGCTAACAAGTATGCAAAGCTCCAGCAACCCTTCTAAGGACTGGAGTAAGCATCTCGGAGTTGGAATATACGCTTTGATGAGATGATCAAAGATTTTGTGTTTATACAAAGTTTATGAGAAACTTGTATTTCCAAAGAGGTGAGCGGGAGCACTATAGAATTTCTGATGATTATATGTTGTTGACATATTGTTGATCAGAAATGATGTAGAATTTCTGGAAAGCATAAAGGGTTGCTTGAAAGGAGTTTTTCAAGGAAAAACTGGATTAAGTTGCTTGAACATTGAGCATCAAGATCTATAAGGATAGATCAAAACGCTTAATGGTACTTTCAAATGAGCACATACCTTGACATGATCTTGAAGGTGTTCAAGATGGATCAGTCAAAGAAGGAGTTCTTGTCTAAGTTATAAGGTATGAAGTTAAGACCTAAAGCTCGACCATGGCAGAATAGAGAGAAAGGATGAAGGTCGTCCCCTATGCTTAGACGTAGGCTCCATAGTATGCTATGCTGTATACCGCACCTGTTGTGTGCCTTGCCATATGTCTGGCAAGAGGGTACAAAGGTGATCAAGGAGTGGATCAGCAGATAGCGGTCAAAATTGTCCTTGGAGTAATAAGGACATGTTTCTCGATTAAGGAGGTGATAAAGAGTTCGGCGTAAAGGGTTACGTCGATGCAAGCTTTAACACCTATCCGAATGACTCTGAGTAGCAAATCGGATACGTATAGTGGAGCAACCATTTGGAATAGCTCCAAGTGGAGCGTGGAAGCAGCATTTACAATATGACCTATAGATTTGCGAAGTACATACAGATCTGAATGTTGCAGACCCGTTGACTAAAACCTCTCTCACAAGCAAAACATGATCAAACCCCAGAACTCATTGAGTCTTAATCACATGATGATGTGAACTAGTTTAGTGACACTAGTAAACTCTTTGGACGTTGGTCACATGGCGATGTGACCTATGAGTGTTAATCACATGGCGATGTGAACTAGATTATTGACCCTAGTGCAAGTGGGAGACTGTTGGAAAGCCCTAGAGGCAATAATAAATTAGTTATTATTATTATATTTCCTTGTTCATGATAATCGTTTATTATCCATGCTATAATTGTATAGATAGGAAACTCAGATACATGTGTGGATACATAGACAACACCATGTCCCTAGTAAGCCTCTAGTTGACTAGCTCGTTGATCAATAGATTGTTACGGTTTCCTCACCATGGACATTGGATGTCGTTGATAACAGGATCACATCATTAGGAGAATGATGTGATGGACAAGACCCAATCCTAAGCCTAGCACAAAGATCGTGTAGTTCGTATGCTAAAGCTTTTCTAATGTCAAGTATCATTTCCTTAGACCATGAGATTGTGCAACTCTCTGATACCGTAGGAATGCTTTGGGTGTACCAAACGTCACAACGCGTAAGCGGGTGGCTATAAAGGTGCACTACGGTATCTCCGAAAGTGTCATTGGGTTGGCACGAATCGAGACTGGATTTGTCACTCCGTTTGACGGAGAGGTATCTCTGGGCCCACTCGGTAGGACATCATCATAATGTGCACAATATGACCAAGGGGTTGATCACGGGATGATGTGTTACGGAACGAGTAAAGAGACTTGCCGGTAACGAGATTGAACAAGGTATCGGGATACCGACGATCGAATCTCAGGCAAGTACTATACCGCTAGAGAAAGGGAATTGAATACGAGATTGATTGAATCCTTGACATCGTGGTTCATACGATGAGATCATCGTGAAACATGTGGGAGCCAACATGGGTATCCAGATCCCGCTGTTGGTTATTGACCGGAGAACGTCTCGGTCATGTCTGGATGGTTCCCGAACCCGTAGGGTCTACACACTTAAGGTTCGGTGACGCTAGAGTTGTTATGGGAAATAGTATGTGGTTACCGAAGGTTGTTCGGAGTCCCAGATGAGATCCCGGACATGACGAGGAGCTCCGGAATGGTCCGGAGGTGAAGATCGGTATATTGGACGAAGGGTATTGGAGTCCGGAATTGTTCCGGGGGTACCAAGTGATGGCCAGCGTGTCCGGAAGGGGTTCCAGAGGCCCCGGCAAGCTTTGGGGGGCCTTATGGGCCAAGGGGAGAGGGCACATATGCCCACTAAGGGTCTGAGCGCCCCTCCCACCCCATCTCACGTAACCTGGAGAGGTGGGGGCGCCACCCCTAGGGCAGCCGCAAGTTTCCTAGGGGGTGGGGGCGTCAAAACCCATCTAGGGTTTCCCCTATGGCCGCCGCCCCTCCCCTAGGGAACCCTAGGGCGCCTGCCCCTCCTCCCTTCCCCCTATATATAGTGAGAGAGAGAGAGAGGGCAGCCGCACCCTTCCCCTGGTGCAGCCCTCTCCCTCCTCCAACACCTCCTCCTCCTCCTCCGTAGTGCTTGGCGAAGCCCTGCCAGAGAACCACGAGCTCCATCACCACCATGCCGTCGTGTTGTCGGAGTTCTCCCTCAACTTCTCCTCTCCCCTTGTTGGATCAAGAAGGAGGAGACGTCCCCGGGCTGTACGTGTGTTGAACGCGGAGGCACCGTTGTTCGGTGCTTAGATCGGAATCAACCGCGGTCTGAATCGCTGCTAGTACGACTCCTTCATCCGCGTTCTTGTAACGCTTCCGCTTAGCGATCTACAAGGGTATGTAGATGCACTCTCCTCTCTCTCGTTGTTGGTTTCTCCATAGATAGATCTTGGTGACTCGTAGGAAAATTTTGAATTTCTGCTACGTTCCCCAACAGTTCGTCCCTATAAATGTGATGACAGTTCAATAAAGAGTTTTGTAAGTGCATCTAGTGCCCCTTAGTGATTTTGGTGTATTGAAGACTTATAGGTTAAGGGACTAATGTGTTTATGAGTGTACACAGGTCTATAAGTCTATGAGGAGTTTGATATTTACAGAGAATGTCGACCACTAAAAATGAAGTTCTTCGACTGAAGACTTCGGTATTCTGAAGACTTTGAAAGTGAAGAAATTGGTGTGACCTTGAAGACTTGGTATTCATTTGAGGAACATGAAGCGTGAAGACTTTTGTTTTCAAAGTTTCGTTTTCTCTTTCTTGAGTCATAGGAAACACCGTACTGTTAAAGGGGGTCGAGCAAATACTATGGAAAAATTTCCATGTGATGCGCAACTCAAAATCCTACACCTACCAATCCCTTCGAGTGAAGCCTTTGGAAATCTCATACAGTTCATTCAATTTCTTCAGTGAGAGAGACGAAGTTTTCTGGTCTCTGAGGAATTTTTTCTGACTGAGGAGTTAGGAATTTTCCAGTGCGGACTTCCTACACAGTAAGGAACATGATAGCCCTAAGGAATTTGAGAGTCAAATTTCCATTTGTTCTTTGTCTTCTTGCGCCAGCTGTCCCAAAATATCTTATCCACCTAACGGTCATATCATTGAAGGGCATTTATGTCTTATCATGTCGGGCTGCTCCCTAGGCTATAAATAGCCGCCCCCTACAACCACTAGCTGGTTGGATGCTCCGAGAGAAACTGACACTTGTCATTTGAGAGCAACCCATCCTCCGAGGACTTTGAGTGAAAATCATCAAGTGAGGAAAACCCAAACCCCAACACCTATAGACCCAAAGTGATTGAGCATCACTGAAGAGATTGATCCTGCATGGATCCGATGCTTGTTACCTTTGAAGACTGTGCTTCTTCCAGACGGTTAGGCGTCATGGTCTAGAGCATCCAAGAGGAATTGTGGATCGCCGAGTGACCGAGTTTGTGAAGGTTTGGAAGTCTCCTGAAGACTTACCACGAGTGATTGGACGAGGTCTGTGTGACCTTAGTTCAAGGAGAATACGGTGAGGACTTGGTGTCCTGAGCCGCGTGCTCAGCGACTGGGTGTCCGGGACTATGTGCCCTTGAGTTTAAATACTCAGCCGCTCCAACCAAATGTACAACTGAGACAGCAGTTGGAACTGGTCTACCAAATCATTGTCTTCACCAACCTTACTGGTTCTATTTCCTCAACTCTTTCATTTCCTCATTACTGTGTTGAGTGATTGTTCATATCTGTGTTTGAAGACTTTGGCTGAAGACTTTCTCAATTTCCTCAGTTCAATTTCTTTAGTCTGTTTGTCTTCATTGTGTGTTATCCTGTGATTACGCTTTCTGTACTCTGTGTTTGTCTTCATTTCATCATGATGACTATGCCTGTATTCTGTTATGCTTACTTCTGAGTACTTATTCCGCTGCAAGTAGTTCTTCGCTAAGGAATTTCCTCACCGGCAAATTCCTCAGTGAAGAATTCATAAAAATCGCCTATTCACCCCCTCTAGTCGATATAACGCACTTTCAATTGGTATCAGAGCGAGGTACTCCCTTGTTCTGTGTGATTTTGGTTTAACCGCCTGGAGTTTTAGTTATGTCGACCGTAGGTATGATCAAGGTCTCGGCTGGGTGTCCTATCTTTGATGGAACGGACTACCCCTACTGGAAGAACAAGATGTGAATGCATCTTGAGGCAATTGACAACGATCTCTAGTATGTTGTGAAAAATGATGTTCCCTCTGTCTCACCCTCACTGAACGCTTCCGATGTGAAGAGATACAAGCAACTCGATTCTCAAGCGAAGAATATCATATGTGGCCATCTGAGCAAAGGACAGTATGGAAGAGTGAGTGCTTTGGAAACTGCTAAGCTTATCTGGGATAGGTTGTCCAAAGTAAATGAAGGAGTCTCAACTCAGCGTGACTCTCGAGTTGATGTTCTTCGCAATCTCTTCAACCGCTTCAAAAGACTCGACAATGAAAATGTTCAACAAACCTTCGATCGCCTCACTGACATCTCAAATGAGCTTCAAGCGCTTGTTGCCACTGACATCATCGACCATGAGGTGGTGAAGAAATTGTTGGGATCGCTTGATTCCTCATTTGATACTCTGGCGCTGATGATACAAGAACGTGCTGACTACAAGTCACTTGATCCCGCTGATATCCTCGAGAGGCTAAATACTCATGAGTTCCAGCTTGCTGAAAAGAGAGATCTCTATGGTTCGAGCTATGGCAAATCACGTGCCCTGAAGGCCAAGGCAGTGTTTGAATCTGAATGTGAAGATTCTGGTAGCAGCCTTGGTGATCCTGAAGAATTGATCCAGGAGCTTGCACTGCTCGTGAAGAAGTTCCAGAAGTTCTCAAGACGTGGTCGCTTTGGAAAATCCTCAAGGAGCAGTGATTCATCATCCAGTGACTATAAGAGAAGGCTATGCCACAAATGCAAGAAACTTGGTCACTATATTCAAGATTGTCCTCGGTGGGAAAAGGAACTAAAGAAGAATAAATACAAGGATTACAGTTCTGATGACTCTAAGAAGAAGAAGAAATCGTCAAAATCTTCATCATCAAAATCCTCGAAGTCTTCATCTCACAAGAAGAGAAGCTCCAAGAAGGCTCGGGCATTCATTGGCAAGGAAATGGACTCTGAAGCTGAATGTGAGGAACATGAGGAAGAGGAGGCATCTGAGGAGTTCGAATCTGGTGTGGCGAGTCTGGCTCTCGCTACTGCATTCGTCAGCAAGTCTATCTTCAACTCTGAAGAAACTGACCTCACCAACAAGGCTGATGAAGATAATGATGACTATGCTCCCAGCTATTGCTTCATGGCAAAGGGTGCCAAGGATGATCAACCCAAAGCCAATGAGTGGGTCCTCGATAGTGGATGTACAAATCACATGACTGGTGACAAGAATCTATTGATGGATGCTCCCTTATCACCATCGCATCTGAAGCATATCATCTTCACTGACAAAGGCAAAAGTCAGGTATTGGGTCTAGGTAAGGTTGCGATCTCTAAGGACATACACATGGACAAAGTCATGCTTGTTGAGTCCTTAGGATACAACCTCATGTCTGTCTCAATGCTTTGTGATCTTGATATGGTTGTTGTCTTTGGCAAGTATCGTTGTGTTGTGGTTATGGAAGCTGACCATTCCAAAGTCTTCGAAGGCTTTAGGAGAGGAGACTTGTATATTGTTGATTTCTCTACAGGACCACAACCAGCCGTGTGCCTACTTGCAAAAGCTTCAGAAGGCTGGCTATGGCATCGACGACTTGGTCACGCAGGCATGAGGAATCTGCACACGCTTGCGAAGAAGAAGCATGTCATTGGCATTGAGAATGTCAAATTCCTCAAGGATCACTTGTGTGGAGCCTGTGAAGCTGGAAAAATGACCAAGGCCAACGATCCAACGAAGACTATCATGACCACTACTCGACCATTCGAATTGCTTCACATGGACCTCTTTGGTCCTAATCATTACTCAGCAGTCACTAATGATGCATCTCTATATGGCTTTGTTATTGTCGATGATTACTCTCGTTACACATGGGTACACATTGTTACTTACAAACATGAAGTGCAGGAAGTCTTCAAACGATTTTCCTCGAGGGCTTCAACCAACTTTGGTGTGAAGATCAAGAACATCAGGAGTGACAATGGAACTGGGTTCAAGAATTCCGGTCTTGATGACTATCTTGATGAACTTGGTATTACTCATGAGTTATCTGCTCCTTATACTCCTCAGTAAAATGGAGTCGTGGAGCGCAAGAACAGAACTCTTGTTGAGATGGCTCGCACTATGCTTGATGAGTACAAGACGCCTCGTCGTTTTTGGATTGATGAAATTGATACTGCGTGCCACATCATCAACAGAGTATATCTTCACAAATTCTTCAAGAAGACTGCCTATGAACTCCTCACTGACAAGAAACCCAATGTGAATTACTTCAAAGTCATCGGTGCTAAATGTTGGATTAGAGATCCTCATCACAATTCTAAATTTGCACCGAAAGCACATGAGGGTTTTATGCTTGGTTACGGAAAGGACTCGCACACCTACAGAGTCTTCAACAATGTTCTTCACAAGATTGTTGAAACTGTAGATGTGCGGTTCGATGAAACTAATGGCTCGCAAAGAGAGCACCTACCTTCTGTGATAGATGAACCAGCACGTGAGGATTCTATCAAGTTCAAGGCTACTGAGGATGTCATTCCTACTGAAGAATCTGCTGAAGAATTCATTCCAGAACGTGAAGAACGTCGAGCTGATGCACCTGAAGACAATGCTGAAGAAAATGGTGCTGAAGAAAATGCTGATCAAATTCCTCGACAACAACCAGCTCATCCTCGCATTGCAAAAGAAGTGCAAGTTGAAAAGATCATCGATGACATTGAAGCACCAGGTCCTCTCACACGCTCAAAAGCTTCACATTTATCTAACTTTTGTGGGCACTATGCTTTTGTCTCTATCACAGAACCCACTAAGGTAGATGAAGCATTTCTGGAGCCTGAGTGAATTCAGGCCATGCAAGAAGAATTACATCAGTTCGAGCTCAACAACGTCTGGGAACTGGTCAAACGTCCAGATCCTCGCAAGCATAATATCATTGGCACAAAGTGGATCTACCGCAACAAGCAAGATGAAAATGGCCTTGTGGTAAGGAATAAGGCATGACTTGTAGCTCAAGGCTACACACAGGTTGAAGGAATTGATTTTAATGAAACTTTTGCACCTGTTGCTAGACTTGAGGCTATTCGCATATTACTCGCTTATGCTAACCATCATGATATCACTTTATATCAAATGGATGTGAAAAGTGCATTCCTCAATGGTAAGCTTGAGGAAGAAGTATATGTTGCTCAACCCCCAGGTTTTGAAGATCCAAAGAATCCTGACAAAGTCTTCAGACTCAACAAGGCCCTCTATGGCCTCAAGCAGGCCCCTCGGGCGTGGTATGATACTTTGAAGGAATTCCTCATGAAGAATGGCTTCACACCCGGTTCACTCGACCCTACTCTCTTTACTAAATCTTATGATGGTGAACTATTTGTGTGCCAAATATACGTTGATGATATTATCTTTGGCTGTACTGACCAACGTTATAGTGATGAATTTGCCTATATGATGAGTGAATAATATCAAATGTCTATGATGGGAGAGTTGAAATTCTTCTTAGGTCTTCAAATTCTTCAACATCGCAATGGCATATTCATATCTCAGGAGAAATACCTCAAGGATGTTCTGAGGAAATTTGGCATGCAAGATTGCAAAGGCGTCAAAATTCCTATGCCCACAAATGGCCATCTATGCACTGATGAAAATGGTATTGACTTCGATCACAAGGTATACCGCTCCATGATTGGTTCTTTATTGTACTGATGTGCATCTCGGCCAGATATAATGCTTAGTGTTTGCATGTGTGCCCGATTTCAAGCTACACCGAAGAAATCACACCATAAGGCTGTGAAGCATATTCTTCGATATCTAGCTCACACACCAACACTAGGATTATGGTACCCCAAGGGCTCTGCTTTTGATCTCATTGGATATTCAAACTCTGACTATGCTGGTGATCGTGTGGACCGCAAGTCAACATCTGGTACTTGTCATTTCCTCGGACGATCTTTGGTCTGTTGGTCCTCGAAGAAACAGAACTGCGTATCACTGTCTACTGCGGAAGCTGAGTACATTGCTGCTGGTTCTTGATGTGCTCAATTTGTGTGGATGAAGCAAACTCTCAAGGACTACGGCATCAACGTGAAGAATGTGCCTCTCTACTGTGGCAATGAGAGTGCCATCAAGATTGCTCACAACTCAGTTCAGCACTCGAAGACAAAGCACATTCAGATTCATCATCATTTTCTTCGTGATCATGTGTTGAAGGGCGACATCTCCATCGAGCACGTGAAGACTGAAGAACAGCTAGCCGATATCTTCACAAAGCCCTTGGATGAGAAGAGATTTAGCAAGTTGCGGTGTGAGCTAAATATCTTAGAGTCTTCGAATGTTCTTTGAAAAGGACACTCATCCTAACACTTATGCAAAATTGATGACTTAGATGTGCAACACATGAAGAAACGTTTTTCTTCATTCAATGAAGAATAACACTCTAAGTGTGAAGAAATTAATGAAGAATTTGATTCTCAGAACCCTATGACAATTGTACGCGGTGTCTGAAATCAGCATTCTTATACGGTGGGTCACACCACCACCAAAGTTGAACATCTTCAATTTGAGTTTTTCCTCAGTTTGTCAAATTCTTCAACTTTGCAAAATCTTCACCGTTTCCGTTGTTTTTCTTCATTGGCTATATAAATATATATGGGTTTATGTCCTCTACAGCATTCACTTATGGCTATTTCTTCAAGTTGCGTTTTCTGCTAAGTGAATGTGATCGGACCCTTCCCCCTCTATGCTATACTCAACCCAATCTATTCACAAATTCTTCATGTGCGTTCTATTTGAAACTCGTTCAAAATCTTCACTGTGTCCTTGTCAGCTGAAGAATCTACGAACGGAACTTTTTAACTTATCTTATCCAAAAATTTCGGCTTTGCCGCTCAAACCATTCCGTTTCCCTCGATAGACTTATCTATTCACCCACGATCTAACACGATCTCCACTTTTCAGTACGTGGGTGACACATGTCATGCGAATGAGAAGGGTCAGGGGCACGTTCTTCCTAAATCTTCGGGCGAACAGTTTTTTCACTGCGACTATAAATACCCCCTCACCCCTTCCTCACTTCCTTTACTTAGCTCGATCTCTCTCTCCCGCTCGAGCTTCTGAAACCATAGTGCCGCCGCCACTCCATCGTCGCTGGTGAGGAAGAGCTTCACTGCCTCGACCTCGTCGCCGTCGTACTCGCGCCGGCCGCGGAAATCTTCACTCCGCCGCCGCCGTAGCTGTCTTCCTCCACCGAGTTAGGGTGCGGAAGATCTGAACTGACGAACTTCAAATCTACACCTCACAGTTCGTCGTGTTCTTCGTCCAGGGTAATTAAAAGTTACTTTTACTGCCCTCTTTGATTCTTTTTTTCTACAAAATCTTCAAAGGTGCTTTATTCTTCAAATCCTCACACAGTAAACACCTCACTAGTTAACTGTTCTTGATTCATTTCTCTAAGTATCATTTTTCTTCAAGATTCCTCAATTGTGTGGATCCTCGATCTATACAACTCTGGAACCTAAGACAAAGAACGCTTAGTGAAACTCTTCAAGACTCATCTGGTAAAATTCCTCAAACTTGTTCTTTTTGAAAAACCTTCTGAGAACGCATTTGACCTCTTCAAATTCCTCGCAACTATACTGTGTTCACAGGTACTCATGTCCGCTGCTGAATCACTAGGTTCTCATCAACTTAACTCATTTGCAGCGTTCCTCGAAGAAAAGTTGCATACTTCTTCAGAGAATTCGATTGTTCAGATTCCTCAACTGAAGAATATGGCAGATGATAAGAAGCCACAGAAAGGAGGAAAGAGGCCTAAGGTCATGACTGCTTTTGAGATTCCTGAGGACATTTACAAAGACTACTGCACTCCTGATGAGGCCAAATTTGGCAAGGAGGACAAAAATTCGCGCAAGATGCGCATACAGAGGATTGAAAGGAGATGGGCAAGAGAGTGGAGGGAGTACAGGTATGTTACTCCAAAGTAAAGAAATTCACACTTAATCCTCCATGCCCAAGAGCTCCACTGGCACCTGGCCAAGAAGCTGACCCCACCAGCATCAAGCATGGTGAGGATTTTCCTGAAGAATGGGCCAAGCGCCAAGCCAAGTTGGCTAGACAAGCCAAAGAAGCAGTGAGGAAATTCAATGAAGACTCTACTACTGCTGCTTCCACTGAGGCCTCTGTCAAGCCTAGAAAATCAATGGCTAGGAAGCCCGCGCACAAGCCAAGTGCTTCACCAACAGTGCCCTCACGGCCTAGTTCCTCAGCAATGCCCTCACGGCCAGGATCTTCAAAGCCCTCATGGCCAATTCCTCATGTTGCTCCTGCTCCTCCAAAATCCTCAGCTCCTCCTCCAATGTCCTCAGCTGCTCCGGCAAAATCCTCAGCACATGTGCATCTGGCCACGTGCCAAAGGACTGCAAGAATCTCTATTGCCTCTGGTGTCTCAGCAAGTTCCTCGGCTGCACCAAATTCTTCATCAGGCCCCACTCTGCTGAAGACAAAGGCAACGGCTGGACGAGGTCCTCGGCCAAGTCCTAAGAAGAAATAGGTTGCTTTCCAAGTGCCATCTGACGATGAAGCTGATGATGATGAACTTGGAGAAATCATCAGAGACAGACAAGAAAGGGCCGCTAGAGCCAAAGGCACACCTGTGCCACTGCTTTTGGATCCTAAGATGATCCTCGATTACATTGATCTCTGGCACAAGGACCCAAACACTCCTATGCCTGATTTTCATTTGACTCCTGGACAAAGTCACATGCTGACCCATTTCATCTATGAAGAGAAATGGAAATTTGAGAAGGCCAGGCAGATCAAGAAGGCTCAGTTTTCAGGAAAGAGAAGTTCCCGAGGAAAAATGTTGTCAACATGACAACTGATGAACTCATCAAAATTCAGTCTGAAATCAAAGCCCTCAGCGACAACTTCAACGCCTACTATGCTGATTGGCAAGGAGCCAAAGTCAGGTTTGTTAAACTGACTGAGAAGTTCACCAATGTTGCAGCTCCAACGCAACAAGAAGTTCCTCAGGCTGAAGCCTCTGCTCAGCCTACTGAAGAACATGCCAGCACCGCTGATGACTTTCAGACTGCTGAAGAAAATGCTAGTTCCAGGGCTGATGACTCCATTTCAGCCGCTGAAGAAACTGCCAGGGCATCCACTAGTGGTGCGCCTGAAGAACATGAAGAAGTCAGGGCAACTGCATCAGTTTCGCCTGAAGCAAATCAACCAGATTCCTCAGCTCCTCCTGCGCCTACACCAACTCCTATCCTTCCATCTGCATCAGATGTGAAGAAGACCAAGGCTGCAGAGCGAGCTACAGTGAAGAAAAGGAAAGCATCAGCTGCTTCAGATTCTTCAGCTCCGAAAAAAATGAAGCCTATGACCAGCTCGTTTGACAATCCAATTGATGTTGTTCCAATCTCAACCATGCCACCAAAGGACTTCATTCCTTTTGGTGAAGAATATGTGATCCCTAACGGATCTGATGAAGAAAATCATTCTGATGCTTCGTCATAGCAGATTGATGAAGAAATTGATGTGGATGTGATCCCTTCTACACCTGTGTTATCCTCACCCATGCCTCGGTTCACAGCTGAAGAGGCTGGTGTTGAAGAATTGGAAGATGAAGACGTGGATATTGGAAGTACAACGCCAGTGATGAACGATGACTTTTGGGACAGTCAGCACCCCAATTCTCCACTCTTCACCCCTCTACAACAAATACCTCAGTCCCCTGCACCAACTGTTCAAATGGGCTCTGAAGAAACTCATCCCACCTCGTCTGTGCATGAAGAAATTCCAGCCGCTAGTGCTGAAGAACCTGCTGATGCTGATTATTTCAACACGCAGAATGCCCCTGAGGAGGAACCAGAAATTCCTCAGCCTGAAGAACCTGAGATTGTAATTCCTGAGGTCGTGATGCAACTCACTGACACTCCACTGCCAAAACCAAAGGATCCATTCTCAAGAAAGCAAAAGTTCAAGGCTGAAGATTTCTTCGGCGAGCATGTATTCCTCACTGACTACAACCCAAATGACTCTGTTCGCATAAGGAAGAGGCGTTTCTGGACTGCTAGTTAAGCCAATTTCTATTCCTCTATGCTTTTCAACAAAGACAAAGTCTTCGATCATGCACATATTCCTCACGTGGACATGGAATCTCTGCCGGGCTTCGAGCCAGTCCTCAGTGTTCTTCACGATGCTGGATTGCTAAATTTCTGCACTGACATATGTGATTGGAATGAACAACTCATTTTTCAGTTCTATGCGACGCTGCACATCACAGGAGATTCTGAAGATGTGAACTCTTGGGTGCTGGACTGGATGTCAGAAAATACTCACTACAAGGCACCAGCAACTGAATTGCTTCGTGCCCTCCCACTCAGTCCTCCCCTTGACGGTGCTCGTTGCGTCTATAGTGAACCTGAGCTTACAAATCATTACATGCAAGTGCTGATGAAGCCTTTGAAGCCAGGGCAGGCCCCACGAACCAAATTCCTCGTCAAGGAATTACTGTATGTGCCTCGGACTGTCTATCGCATTTTGTCGAAGACAATGAGTCCTATCAAAGGCCACGACTCAAATGATGAAGAAGTCGTTGGCATCATGAAGAATATGCTTTTCAATATCATTCATGGCGTTCCCGTCAACTTCCATGATTTCTTCATGAGGACTCTGGCAAACATTGTTATGTCACCTTTTGAGCTGAAGCCTTATGCACCATGGATTATGAGATTCATCAGGACAAGGTCTTCATTCAATTACAAGGCTGATACTCTGAACCACTACAGCTACTTGCCTCCTATTGAAGTCCTCAAACGGACATTTTCCTCAGCTGATGACAAAGGCAAGGCAGCTGTTGTTATAGATGAAGGCATTCGTCCATTGGATGGTCAATTTCGCAAGGCTGCATCCTATTCAACCAATGATGACTCTGCCACACATGACTCTGCCGCCAACAACTCTGCCAAGAAAAATCCTCAAGCCACAGCACCCAGGGTGATGACTAATCGTGAGTTACTCCTCAGTCTTCATCAGAAAGTTGATCGCAATCATAAATGGGTTAAGCGTCAGTTTGGTTCAATTCTTCACAACATGACCTCAACACACAATGCAGTGAAGAAAAACCAATACTACCTCCATGAAACCTTCAACCGTACCTGGGTTGTTCTCTCTCATGTCTACAGCGAAGAATATCTGAAGAAAATGGGTCTGAAGGAGGAATTTGACTGGTATGCACCTCCTCCGAAGAAATACAAGAAGGTCAAGGTTCCTTCCTTGGTGGCCAGATCCTATTCTTCATCGCGCGACACTGATGAAAATGAAGACTTGGACGACACTGCGGCAGGCCCTACTACGACAAATGACCCCGACAACGCTGGCGCTCCTCTATCAACTTGATATTCTTCCGGGGCGTTAGTCCTCAGTTTCGATCCTTTTGGTCATTAGATGACAAAGGGGGAGAAAGTTGAGTTAGTCTTTAAGCGGGTCTATTATATTATATGGGCGTTTTTTTGTTAAGTTACAACTCTCGCTCTTCTGAAACTTTATTGGATCGAGTTGTAATCTTAAACCTGATGGTGTTCTGATACTTTTGATGTGTTTTTCTACATGCTTATTCCTCATTATATGTCAATACACGCATGCTGAATTACATCAATCACCATATTTCATCATGCATTTCAAATTCTTCATATTATATGTCAAATGCGTGTATGAATTACAAGATATAGGGGGAGATCTCCATGATTCAACTCTTCAAGTGTGCATTGCCTCAAAAGCAAATTCCTCATATGCACATCTTCAGGGGGAGTTCTTCTATATCTTGCAGTCAAATTCCTCAATATCCGTATTTACACTTCATATGTTTATCCCCGTTAAAAATTTAACCTATATTGTCATCAATCACCAAAAAGGGGGGGATTATAAGTGCATCTAGTGCCCCTTAGTGATTTTGGTATATTGAAGACTTATAGTTTAAGGGACTAATGTGTTTATGAGTGTACACAGGTCTATAAGTCTATGAGGAGTTTGATATTTACAGAGAAAATCGACCCCTAAAAATGAAGTTCTTCGACTGAAGACTTTGGCATACTGAAGACTTTCTGAAGACTTTGAAAGTGAAGAAATTGGTGTGACCTTGAAGACTTGGTATTCATTTGAGGAACATGAAGCGTGAAGACTTTTGTTTTCGAATTTTCGTTTTCTCTTTCTTGAGTCATAGGAAACATTGTACTGTTAAAGGGGGTCGAGGAAATACTAAGGAAAAATTTCCATGTGATGCTCAACTCAAAATCCTACACCTACCAATCTCTTCGAGTGAAGCCTTTCGAAATCTCATACAGTTCAGTCAATTTCTTCAGTGACAGAGACGAAGTTCTTCTGGTCTCTGAGGAATTTTTTCTGACTGAGGAGTTAGGAATTCGCCAGTGCGGATTGCCTACACAGTAAGGAACATGATAGCCCTGAGGAATTTGAGAGTCAAATTTCCGACCGTTGTTGTGCTACGCGCCAGCTGTCCCAAAATATCTTATCCACCTAACGGTCATATCATTGAAGGGCATTTATGTCTTATCATGTCGTGCTGCTCCCTAGGCTATAAATAGCCGCCTCCTACAACCACTAGCTGGTTGGCTGCTCCGAGAGAAACTGACACTTGTCATTTGAGAGCAACCCATCCTCCGAGGACTTTGAGTGAAAATCATCAAGTGAGGAAACCCAAACCCCAACGCCTACAAACCCAAAGTGATTGAGCATCATTGACGCTTGTTACCTTTGAAGACTGTGCTTCTTCCAGTCGGTTAGGCGTCATGGTCTAGAGCATCCAAGAGGAATTGTGGATGGCCGAGTGACCGAGTTTGTGAAGGTTTGGAAGTCGACTGAAGACTTAACACGAGTGATTGGACGAGGTCTGTGTGTCCTTAGTTCAAGGAGAATACGGTGAGGACTTGGTGTCCTGAGCTGCGTGCTCAGCGACTGGGTGTCCTCGAGTTTAAATACTCAGCCGCTCCAACCAGATGTACAACTGAGACAGCAGTTGAAACTGGTCTACCAAATCGTTGTCTTCACCAACCTTACTGCTTCTATTTCCTCAACTCTTTCGTTTCCTCATTACTGTGTTGAGTGATTGTTCATATATATGTTTGAAGACTTCGGCTAAAGACTTTCTTAATTTCCTCAGTTCAATTTCTTTAGTCTATTTGTCTTCATTGTGTGTTAGCCTGTGATTACGCTTTCTGTACTCTGTGTTTGTCTTTATTCCATTATGATGATTATGCTTGTATTCTGTTATGCTTACTTCTGAGTACTTATTTCGCTGCAAGTAGTTATTCGCTAAAGAATTTCCTCACCGACAAATTCCTCAGTAAAGAATTCATAAAAATCGCCTATTCATCCCCAACACACCCCCTCCCTAGTTGATATAACGCAATTTCAAGTTTTGCGAGGTTGTCTAAAAAAACCAACGACAGTGCGCCTGCTCGGAGCAGGAATCATGAGCGGGTCTCAAATCAGAGAACCGCGTGCGTGCCGGCCGGCGTCGATCGGTCTGAGACTCATCCGGATCCAATCCCAACCGTTCGAAAGAAGCCAGAACTGTCTGCTTGGGACGTGACACTTGAGGTTCAGAAACTCCGGCGAAGTGGCCTCCCTGACCGCGTCACCCTCCTCATCGCCCCAACAGTCGCGAGAATCTAGCGAAGTCGTATCCTCTCGCTCTGGAAGCTGTACCCAACTGGTTTGTGTGGACGACCGTTAAACTCCAGTCCAGACGCAGCTGCAGCTCAGTCAGAGGAGCATGGCTAGAAAATTTCAACAACGACGACACTGTTGGCTCGATCTCTAGATTTTTTTTTCTTGCTTTCGACCAGTTCAAAATTGACCGTGACGACTAACTAATTGCCTGACGTCCATAGGTCCAAGCTACTCACTTCTGTCTCCACTGAACTCTCTGCGTCCTCCGGTCGCCGGTTTGAAAATGTCGATGAGCTATACAACTTCCCACTATTACTTTATAATGCTCCTTGAGCTTCCTCCTTCCCAAGCTGCCAAGCAAGCACCGCACCAAGGGCAAGCCATGGGCTCCCGCCGTCGTCCTACACCTCCAACTACAACCCTAGTCGTCCTGGTGCTGCTGCTACACCTCTACTACGCGCCGCGCTGGGCCTTCTCGCTCTCCTTCAACCTCAACTTCTCCGACCCCAGCGCCGGCTCGTCGGTCGACCTGGACGGCGACGCATACATCGCTTCACCGAGGCTAGAGCTGACGAAAAACGTCCTGAGCAGCGTCGGCCGGGCGTCGTACCGACACAAAGTGCCGCTGTGGAACGGCGCCACCGGCGAGATGGCCAGCTTCGCCACCAACTTCTCCTTCCGAATCATGCCGGAGAAGGCCGGCCTGAATGGGACAGGAGGCGACGGGATGGCCTTCTTCCTTGCGCATTTCCCTTCGGAGATCCCGCCCAGCAGCAAAGGCGGCGGCCTCGGCCTCCTCCCGGCCTTCACCAACGGGACGGGCCGCACCCGGGTCGTGGCCGTGGAGTTCGACACTCTCCGCAACTCGCACTATGCCGACATTAACGGGAACCATGTCGGCATCGACGTCAGCTCCGTCACCTCCGTGGCGTCCACGGACACGACGACGAGGCCGGGCAGGAACCTCACGTCGTCCTATGTTATGGTGGCCACCGTGAGGTACCATAACGAGTCCCGGATGCTGGCCGTTGATCTCCTCATCGACAGTGCCTTGTACCAGGTCAATGCAACCGTCGATCTCAGCAGATGCTTACCGGAGGAGATTGCTGTCGGCTTCTCCGCCGCGACCGGCGACGCCTCCGAGCTGCACCAGATACTGTCATGGTCATTTAGCTCCACTCTACCTCCTCTTCCCACTAGGAACAACCACAAAAAGTTAGTAATGATCATACTATCCGTACTAGTCCCATTTCTCCTTTTATTAGTGTGTGCGGCCGTGGTGCTATGGCGGCGCCACAAGAAAATGAGAGCAAATAAGGACAGCCAAGAACGGTGTGTCAACAGAGCTGACCTCGAGAGAGGTGTGGCTGCCGGCGGTCCTAGACGGTACACCTACCACGAGCTGGTTGCGGCAACGAAGCACTTCGCGGAGGAGGAGAAGCTCGGGCGAGGCGGCTTCGGTAGCGTTTACCGGGGTCACCTCACGCTCACACCCGCAACCGCCGACCATCGTGCGGTGGCGGTAAAGATGTTGTCGGCGGAGTCGTCGGCGCAGGGGAGGAAGGAGTTTGAGGCCGAGGTGAGGATCATCAGCAGACTGAAGCATCGGAACCTTGTGCAACTGTTGGGTTGGTGCGACAGCCGCAAGGGTCTTCTGCTCGTCTACGAGCTCGTCACAGAGGGCAGCCTAGACAGGCACCTCTACAGCAAGGACGGCAGGTACCTGACATGGCCACAGAGGTACAAGATAATCCTTGGCTTGGGATCGGCGCTACACTACCTCCATGGAGAGTGGGAGCAGTGCATCGTGCACGGCGACATCAAGCCCAGCAACATCATGCTTGACTCGTCCATGAGCACCAAGCTCGGGGACTTCGGTTTAGCCAGGCTCGTGGACCACGACACGGGGTTGCTGCAGACCACCAAGGCCGTGCTCGGCACCGTCGGCTACATCGACCCGGAGTTCGTCAACACGCGTCGGCCGTGCACCGAGTCGGACGTTTACAGCTTCGGTGTCGTCCTCTTGGAGATCGTATCCGGCCGGCGGCCGGTGATGGAGACCGCGGGGAAATCCTTCACACTGGTCAGGTGGGTGTGGGGCCTGTACGGCAGGAACGTGATCCTCGACGCGGTGGATGAGCGGCTGAGGGGTGACGAGGCCAACGACCGGTGGATGGTGCGGGTGCTCGTCGTTGGGCTCTGGTGCGCGCACCCGGACCGGAGCAAGCGGCCGTCTGTTGCCCAGGCCATGCACGTCCTGCAGTCCGACGAGGTGAGGCTACCAGCGCTCGCGCTGCAGATGTGGACTGTGCCGGACCTCACATCATCCTCTGGCCCATATGAAGCCTTCTCCATTGATAGCTCCACGTGCAGCTCCAGTTGTGCTCGCTCTTCTTTGGTCAACACCGACGACGCCAGTCTTTCTTCAGGGTCGTGCTCAACTGCGTTGCTACGACATTCCAAGGGTCTAGCTAACTGATTCATCCAAATTTGTAGGTTACATTCCAAGGGTCTAGCTAACTGATTCATCCAAATTTGTAAGTTTGGTGGCCATTATATGTAAGCATCATGCTAAACTTAACATTATGGCCGACATCATACTTGTCACATGGGATCCTTGTGACAATTTCTTGGGTAGGAGCCCCTACCTCTGCATCATTGTGATGCACACAACCATTTTTATTATAGTTGATGTAAGACGATGAGGACAAAGACATCAACACATGAAGTACAAAACATAGGCAACCATGTTAGACTCCTTACAAGATATGAATAAAATATTACAAGTAAATCTACTTTTTCCGCAACAATGTCATCAAGAAAAGATAAACACCCTCGTATCGTTGTCGCCGCGTCTGGCTGACATCCTAATTGCCAAGACTAACCACTAAAGGCCAACACATGAACAAGCATACAACACCTTCAACAAGGCGACCAAAGTAAGTTCAATACTTGAAGCATTCCATCAAACACCTTGTGTGCATACACCAACAAGCAAACATCCTGCTCTACTTTGCTTATATCTATCCGAGGTACAAGTATCTCTTACAAAATTAAAATGGCGGGAGAAAGAAGGGGAATGGGAGCATAACGTGTGTGTGTGTGTGTGTGTGAGAGAGAGAGAGAGAGGGAGGGGGGGGGGGGAGTAGATGGTTTCTAAATTTTATAAAATAAAAATGATTTTAATATAAAAAAGGATGCCGATAACCACCAAACATCAGGTGTGGGCAGGTGCCGACCAAACGTTCCGTTCGGAACGAGCAGTGCCTCCTACCGAATGATCTCGTTCGGTACGAGCAGACTGATGCAGGAACGGCCTCCCGGTCGCCCCTACGGGTTGTTTCCCTGTAACACGGAAAAGAAAAAAAGGCCAGTAACAAAACAAAACAAAGGCCCCAGATTTTTTTGTGTTGACATATTAAAGCCCAGTTTTTGCTATGATATGAAAAAAAATGTGGTCAAGTATAAAAAGCAGAAAAATTGCCATGGGCAAAAAGATTTTTTCTGACCCAAAAGAAACAAATATATGGCAAATTCTGATCATACAAAAAATATATTAAATTGCGATGGGAAATTCATAAGTTAAAATTGCCATGGTATTTTTAATTAAGTTTCCATATAATGTATGCGAAAGTTGCCATGTGTGAGAAAAATACAAAAGATTGAAGTTAAAAATATGAACAAGGAAATTCCATGTTATTTTAAATAAAAATTGTCGTGTTTTTGTGTGAGGAATTTTCCATGTATGTGAAGTAGCACATATTATGAACATAATTTCCATGGAAAAAATGCAAGTTAATATTTTCCATGGTGTTTTAATTATAAGTGTCATGCTTTGTATAATAAAAAGTGCAATGAATGGATAACTACATGACAGATTTGCCATGGCACTTAAATATGAATTGCCATGCATATATATACACCATGCAGAAGAAACACATGGCATGATGTGCTAATGGAGAATGATGTTGAAAATCTAATAGTTTTGTTTGGACTGATATTTGCCATGGCAGCAACATGTTGAAAAACACCAAAAATGCTCGTGAACAAAAGAAGTGGCAATGCAAATGAACTTTGAAAAATCTAGACAACTGCATATTCAACAAAAAAAATCAAAATAGCCATGGCAAGTGCATATTCAGAAATGTCGTGATACTTTTATCAAATTTTCCATGCTTTATGAAGAACAATTGTGAAGAATGTGAAGAACATTGATAAAAATTGCCATGGCAAAAAATACATGTTCAATTTTGCCATGGTATTTTCAACCAAAAAATTTCAAATTTGCCATGCTATTTTTATAAAAATTGCTATCTTTTGGGTAATAAAATTGGCATGTATGTGAGTAATAAAAAAACAAATAAATCAAAATTTCCAGGGCAAATGCATATTCAAATTTGCCATGCTGCTTTTGTAAAATATGCCATCTTTTGGGTAATAAAATTGCCATGTATCTGAGTAATAATAGAAAAACGAATGATTCAAAGTTGCTATGGCAAATGCATATTCAAATTTGCCATGCTATTTTTATTATTTTAATAAAAAATGCCGTCTTTGAGGAAATAAAATTGCCATGTATGTGAATAATAACCAAAAAAACATACGATTCAAAATTGCCATGGCAAATGCGTACTCAAATTTGCCATGTTATTTTTGTTAAAATTGCCATCTTTTTGGTAAAAATTGCCATGTATGTGATTAAAACACAAAAAAAATTATTCAAAGATGCCATGGCAAATGCATATTTGAAATTTGCCATGATATTTTTATAAAAATTGGCATTTTTTGGGTAATAAAATTGTCGTGTGTGAAAAAAGCAAAAGGTTAAAAATCAAGTATGAAAACAAGAAACTTGCCCTGGCACATTTTTATCAAAACTTGTCGTGGTATTTTAATTAAAATTGCCGTGTGTGAAAACAAACACAAAAAGTTGAAAATCAAGTACGATAACAAGAAAATTGCCATGGCTAATTCATATAAAAAATTGCCATGGTATTTTAATTAAATTTGCTATATTCTGAATGAGGAATTTGCCGTGTGTGAAAAATACACAAAACATTGAAAATGAATTATTAAAACAAGAAATTGCCATGGCAGATTCAAATCAAGAATTGTCATGTTCTGCATAAGGAATTTGCCGTCCGTGAAAAAAGTTGAAAATCAAGTATGAAATGAGAAAATTGCCATGGCAGATTCATATGAAAAGTTGCCATGGTATTTTAATTAAAATTGCCGTGTTCTAAATGAGGAATTTGCCGAGTGTGAAAAAGATACAAAAGGTTGAAAAGCAAAGTATGAACAAGAAAAATGCCATGGCACATTCGTGTCAAAACTTGCTATGGTATTTTAATTAAAACTACCGTGTTTTGAATGAGTAATTTGCCATGCGTGAAAATACTTTGCCATGTAACTATCAAGATTTCTAAAATTTTCCATGATGATGCGTGAACTCTATCGATACTCCTGGCAACTAATCCAATCACAAGTCTCATGATGACAAATCGCGACTAATTGACATGGCAGTTTACAGATTGTAAAATTGGGTGACATTTGTCTTCACAAAATCAAGACTATGTAACATGGCAAAAAAGGGCCAGTGTTAGGCGTCGGCGCACCGGCCCAATTTTTTCGACGAGTCACACGCTAGTCGTCGAATTAATCGCCCCTAACCGTCAGATCTGGTCAACGCTCGTTCTATTCTCCGCCCAGGTCGCGTCCTTCACTGGTGTTGCATCCTCTAGCAAAAAGGATGGTCGTCGTGGTCCACCAGGCCGCGAGCGAGTCGGCACCCATGAGACGGTGCCGCCGGCCTGGCTCGTCGTTGTTGACCTGCACCGCTCTAGCGAAGAACCCATCATCTCAGCCCAAAACAGACTTCAGTGGTCACTTGAAATAAAATAAAAACTCGTTCCAGCAAAAATCCAGTTCCAGCAAAACAATATTAGCAACTAGGAACTCCAGTAAAAGGTTTGAAAGCAGAAATTCACTCTGAATCTAGACAAAAATAACTCAGGTCCAAGCTAAAAACGTGTTCAAGCCAAGAACGTTATTGGTCAGATCACTAGTAGAAAAGGGGGCAAAGGTCCAAGCCAGGTCAGCCCATTAGTCCCGGTTCAGTCCAGAACCGGGACCCATGGGGGCATTGGTCCCGGTTCGTGAGCCCCGGGGGCCGGCAGGGTCATGTGGGCCATTGGTCCCGGTTCGTCTGGACCTTTTGGTCCCGGTTGGTGGGACGAACCGGGACCAATGGGCCTCGCTCCTGGCCCATCATCATTGGTCCCGATTGGTGGCTTGAACCGGGACCAAAGGCTGCCCTTTAGTCCCGGTTCGTGCCACCAACCGGGACCAATGAGGTGCCTATATATACCCCCTCGCGTAAGAGCAGAGCACACTTCTCTGTTTTTACGGCGCCGAGGGAGAGGGCTTGGTGGTGCTCTAGCTCACCTCCTATGCATGTAAGGTGTTCGATGGAATGCCCGAGCCACACTACTTAAGCTTTCTCCTCTCCAAGCTCGACCTCCAAACTCCATTTTCCTCAATATTTGTCTAGGTTTACCGGTCCGTCATGCCCCGTCCCCGTCTTCACCACCGTCTATCACCCGCGCCGATCTCATCGCCGGCACCACCGTGGTGAGCCTCTTGTTCTTATCTTCTTTCTGAAAGGAAAAATATTCTTACTTGTATGTTTAGATAGATACTTGTATTATTTTCTTACTTTTATTATTACATCTTATATAGTGCGATGGTTTTGGTATCCGCCCCCGTCGGCCCTCGTCCTGTCTAAGTTCGGATGTGGTATATATTTTCTTTATAACTATCGGTTCATTTATTGTTTATGAAAATTATGCTGACCAACGTGACATAGATTTTATTTATCTAGGAGGTATGTGAACCGGAAATTCCAACCGACCCTATTGTCGAGAGGTTAAATTTAGTTAAAGAAGAAAACAATTTCTTGAAGGAAAAAATAAAAAGAATTAAGGAGGAGAAGATGATATTGGAGTTGCATGTTGCGGATGTCGTCGATGATCACAAGATCAAGATGGATGCAATGTGCTTGAAGATTAGAAAGATTAGAAAATATGCCATTCATACCGAGCTTGGTATCATTATGCCGTTGGATCAATTGTTACCTTGGTTGCGATTATGATCGCATTTATTTTCGCATTGAAATGTTTTACATAGTTTCAATGTATTGTTTAATTAATTAGATGCTCTCGAGAGCTATATGTTGTTAGATGAGAACTATGTATGTACTTTGGTTTTAATGTGATGATGAACTTCTATTAATTTGGTCACTTATTTATCTATTCATGTGATGATGAACTTCTATTAATCTTTGGAAAGGGTCCCGTCGGACTAGCTGTTCCGAATGACGCTGAGAAACACGAACCCATGTGGCAGAAGAAATCTATATTTTGGGACCTACCCTACTGGAAAGACCTAGAGGTCCGCTCTTCGATCAACGTGATGCACGTGACGAAGAACCTTTGCGTGAACCTTCTAGGCTTCTTGGGCGTGTATGGGAAGACAAAGGATACACCTGAGGCACGGGAGGACCTGCAACGCTTGCACGAAAAAGACGGCATGCCTCCGAAGCACTATGAAGGTCCTGCCAGCCACGCTCTTACGAAAGAAGAAAAAGAAATCTTCTTTGAATGCCTGCTCAGTATGAAGGTCCCGAGTGGCTTCTCGTTGAATATAAAGGGAATAATAAATATGCCAGAGAAAAAGATTCAGAACCTAAAGTCTCATGACTGCCACGTGATTATGACGCAACTGCTTCCGGTTGCATTGAGGGGGCTTCTACCAGAAAACGTCCGATTAGCCATTGTGAAGCTATGTGCATTCCTCAATGCAATATCTCAGAAGGTGATCGATCCAGAAATCGTACCAACGCTAAGGAGTGATGTGGCGCAACGTCTTGTCAGTTTCGAGCTGGTGTTCCCACCATCCTTTTTCAATATCATGACGCACGTCCTAGTTCATCTAGTCGACGAGATTGGTCTCAAGCACACTACACAGTTCTACAGAACTCTACCTTGGTGACCCCGTATGTCGATGAACACAAGAACAGTCTGCGCTCCAAACACCCGGAGCAGTGCGACGACTGGATTACATGTGAACACATCAGGACTTTCAGCAGTTGGTTGGAAACACGTCTCAGAGGTGACAAGACGGTTTGTGATGAGTTGTATTTGTTGTCTAGGGGACCATCTTTGATTGTATTGATTTACAAAGGATACGAGATAAATGAAAATACATTTTACACGATTGACCAAGATGGGCTTCTCCCTTCATCGTCTCTACACTCAGGGCTTATAAACCGCTGCGAGTGCCTCTCGCTTGGCGAGGTGGGACTAAAAAATAGCTACAGAAAGAATCAACTAAAAAACTCTTTTACGGTTCATGCCACGAACCGGTATTAAAAGATGCTCGTGGGGCCCCAGCCTTAAAACCTGTACCAAATAAAATGCCTTTGTAACAGCCTTAGAACTGGTACTAAAGGAATCAACTAAAAGCTTTTATAAACCTCTAGTATTATTGAAACTAAAATTATATAGAATTTTGTTACAAACTTTAATAGCAAAAAGAATTATCATAAAAGAAAATAAATAGGTAACTAGAATTTTGTTCAAAATATTAAAAGCAAAAAGAATTATCATAAAAGAAAATAAATAAGTAATTAGAATTTTGTTACAAACTGTAATAGAAAAAAGAATTATCGTAAAAGAAAATAAATAAGTAATTAGAAACAAAAAAGAAAGCAAAAAAACTGGGAAAAATTAAAAAAAGTGCCACCTACAGGGCCACCACGGCCTGCATACGACTAGAAACCCATTACTAGGGCCAGGATGCAGGCCTGCAATAGAGCCAGTAGGCCCACAAGCACAGAGAGTGATTTTAGGCCCGTAAGCCTGCAGTAGAGAGGAGCTCGAAGTGGTTGGTTCGGCAGGGCTTATAAACCACTCCGAGCCCCTCTCGGATAGCGAGGTGGGACTAAACATAGCACCGCACCGCGCCAATTCCAGCACACGACCTTTGGTCCCGGTTCGTGGCACTAACCGGGACTAAAGGGACGCATTGGTCCTGGTTGGTGGCACCAACCGGGACCAAAGGTCTCTGTTTCCCGCCCTTTGGGCTGCTGAAAAGAGGCATTTGGTCCCGGTTGCTGCCACCAACCGGGACTAAAGGGGTGCATTGGTCCCGGTTGGTGCCATGAACCGGGACCAATGCTCTGCCTATATAAGCGGCACTCGAGAAAATTTGGTCCAGTTCGTTCTTCCCCGCCGCCCGCCGCCGCCAGGCTGCCCGTCCGTCTCCGCCTCGCCTCGCCGTCGTCGCCCCACACCGCCCCTATCGACGCCGTTGTCGCTTCGCCCAGCGCCCGTGCCCCTTGGCCCCTGCCGTCGCCGCGCCGCACTGTCTCACTGTCGACCGTCGCCGCGTCGCCCGCCCCAGCGCCAAGACTCGCTGTCGCCGCCATCGCCGTCGCTGCCCCCGACACCGTCGCCGTGAGCAACTAATTTAATTTGATGTTAGTAGTTAATTGAGTTAGATTTTGTTAGATTTTTCTTAGATTTTTTGTTAGATTTTTTGTAGTTCATAGATTTTTTTGTTAGATGTGTAGTAATTTAGATGTGTAGTTCGTAGATTTTTCTGTTAGATTTTTTCATATTATGTAATTAATTTGTTCATATTGTGTTATATTTTTTTCTGTTAATAGAATTTTTTGGTGATATTATTGTTGAATATGCATGTTTGTATGTTCATATATATGCAAAGATTGAATATGTCAATTTTTATGATTTTTCTGTTAATAGAATTTTTATGATTTTTTCTGTTGTAATTTTATTCATAGAATTTTAATGATTTTTTGTTCATAGTATTTTCTTTGTCAATTTATTGTGTATGTATAGGAAAATTGTGCATGATAGAAGTCATTTATGAATATGTTCATATTTAGAATAGAGGAAAAGGAAAAAATAAGAAGAGAAAGTGCTTAATATAATTAGTTAGAAAAATAATAGAATTATAGTTAAACTAGTTTATTTTAGTAAGTACTACTTTATTTTATTTATAGTAAGTGCTTCATATATAGTTGAACTAGCTAGTTGATTTAATAAACTACTTTATTTTACTATATATAGAAGTAGTTTTGTTTTTAGTAAGTACTACTTTATTTATTTATAGTAAGTGCTTAGTAGTTGAACTAGTTGATTTAATTAATAAAAATAGTTGATTTAATTAATAAAACTACTTTATTTAACTATATATAGACGTAGTTCCCGCATCCTCGTCGTCGTCGTCGTCGACTCGGCGGTGGTGGCCTGCTTGATCAGGGCCATGTTCGGGACTGGGCTCCGCCGGGCTGGTATTGGGAGGTGCTACCTTCCGGGGGACGTAGGTTGGTGAGGAGGCAGCCCGTTGTTGACCCGATCCTTGTTTTGTGGCGGTCGCGTGGGCCAGTGACGGTGCCGAGGCTTCCGGACACCGCGGAGGTGGTACGTCACCGTGTCAGCGAGGAGGACGAGCACGTCCGTCGCTACATGGTTGCATTGGAGGGCAGGTTCGACAATACCTGGCAGGTTCTTCAGGGATCTCACTAGAGCTATGATCCTGTGATGGTTCCTTATCTTTGGATGTCCACCGCCACAGCGATACCGCCGGGCGCCACGGCTCTAGCTGTATTAGTGATGCTATATGTATGATAGTATTCGAGAGTATTAGTGATAATATTCGCCGATGTACAAACAGAAGAGATAATGTACTTTTGCTTATAATTGAATGCATGCTAATTTGAATACTACTTTATTTTATGATTTGGTTTTGCTTATTGAATGCTCATATTGGAAAAATACTCCTACTTTGAATGCTAAAATTGGAGAGCACTATGCAGAAATCTAGGAGCCCCCTCCATCATCCACGCCGTCGTGGGGGTAGCTTCTCCTTCATTTCCGTGTGCTAGACAATTTGGTGTAATAATGCACTCGGGAATAAAAGGAGGAGCTACGTACCATCACCGATAGTCAACCTGTGATTAATAATAATGATCTAATTTATGTTTTTTAGTACATATATTTAATTGTACAAGTTTAATATTTGAATTATGAACATAGGCCGGAAATGTCGTACTTGGACGACGAAAACCGCCAGAGGGAGTGCGACTGGTGCCACGACGACCGAGGTATGTGCGACAGGTTCATTGAGCTGGACGAAGATCGGCGCTTCAGCATTAAGCTCGAGGAGACCTTCGATGTTCATACTGATGCAAGCAGCGACAATAGTTTTTTCATAGTTAAGCACGACTTCAACTATTTTAACGTGTATTTTTCATTTTTTTTCCAATTCGACTAGCTTATCCCATGCTATGCAAGACGCTATGTCTTGGAGAGGATGGGTTTTGAAGACCATGAAAGTATGGAAACCAAAAAAATTCTCCTAAGGACCCATCATGGTGTGGATTTTAAAGTAAAGTTGTACAATGCTGAGAGTGTAACCCATTTTGGTTGCAAAAATTGGAAAGCACTTTGCAAGATGTGTGGTTTTGATGAGGGTATGCTTGTCACCATGGATCTTGGTGATCCTACAATCGAGCAAGACAATATGGAGATTTGGGTCCTTGTGGATACACCTCCAATTCTTCCCCCATGTGACCTTAACATAGTTATTTAAGTAATTTATATTGTTTATTTCAAAATAGTTGACAGCTTATTTCCATTGACAGCTTATTTTCATTCTTCAAAAAATGTGCAGAAGATGGTAGACAAAATCCACTACACCGATGGCTCCGAATTAACTTATAAGGAGACAAATTATCTGATCGCATTTTGAACTGATCTTGAGAATTACAATGTCTACAATCGAACTCCTCTACATTATGGTCAATACGTGCCACTAGTGCACGTGTTGAACTACGGTAACTACCATGGAGATACCCTGATAAGATTTTTTACTATTACGACATCCGTGCATCTTTTTGCATACTTCTAAAACTAGTACATCATTGCTAACTACAAAGTTATTAGTATGTTTTTCAACAGATAATCCCGAATGATTGTGTGCCTCATCTGATGTATACGCACGGTAGCCTTCATGTTTTGAACATACAACCAGGTCGTCCTACGAATCTCAACTGTCCATACCGGATTTCTAAAAGAAGTGGATACATGACAATCAAAGAATGGAAAAAGTGTATGGACAGTCGTAAGGAGCTTCTTGTAAGCAAAAGGAAGTGAAGCGCAAGAATTGGAGACAGGATGATCTCCATTCTTCATAATGGAGAGTCAGGGTCTATATTGTTTTATGCTATTTTACCTTAAGGGTGTTTAGGTCCTACCTGATACTGATGATCATGTGCTAAGAATAATTATGTAGGGTTGGGTTCGATGACTATGAGGATGATGATCGTATGACTTATTATTAATAACGAGTAGAAGTTGTATGATGACGCATGATTAGTAGGACTTGTTATTATCTATACCTTACTAATAAAGCAAGGTGCGCTTCTCCAATTTTTTCATCCGTTCACCAATATTATTATTTTTTATTTTCCACACGAGGTGGTACTAATTTTCCACACGAGCATGTTCACACATGGCCTTTTCTTCATATAAGTAACAGACGTAATGGCCCATGGGCCTACTCCCGGGCTTCGAAGAAAGAAGGGCAAAAAAAAAAAAACCCTCCAACTGTGGATCAAACCGGCGTCCTTGTCCTACTTGGCTAAAGGTACATCCAACTAGGCTAGCTTCTGTTTTTGTTGATTAGAGGTTCGTTGGGTATTTAAATAGTTAAATAGTCCCATCTTGCTCTTTTACACGAAATCTTATCAATTTATATAGCCCGTAAATAAAGAAGACACTTCAGAGAATAATGAAGGTAGGATGAGGTGCGGGTCCTATTTAGCCTTGGAAAGCCGAAAAAATTGGCAACAAGGAAAATAAAAACTTGCCTTGAATATTAATTAACTCTTGGAAACGGCTATAGAAGCTGCCACGCAGGGAAGTTAGGACCTTGCCATCTCTTAATTAAAGGATGGACTATGGCATACCGCAAAAAGAGAGGAGGGATTTGAGGTGTTTGATAGGGGAAAATAGGAAAGTGGGAAGCCATAAGAAGGAAGGAAAGAGAGAAAATAAAGAAGGAAGGAAAGTGGGAAGCCATGTCCCGTGATAAGAAGGAAAGAGACAGAGAAAAATAGGAAAAGAAGGAAAGAGAGAAAAATAAAAAAGAGGAATCCGAGGGAGATTGCCATTGTTGCCAAAGATCGATGTGCATGCGCCGTATATTATACTCCCTCCGTTCCTAGATATAGGGTGTATAGTTTTTGGCACGGAAATTAAAGAACACACGTGGAGGGAAAATTTCACAAGTTTCGAGTGAGATTACACATGACTAATTGACATGAGAAAATAGAGGAGCTTAAATGATATAAGGAAATGTAATCAAATCTCTAAAAAAATTATCCAAACGAGTGGTGCAACATAATACACCTTATATTTCAGACTTTTCTCAAAAATCTATACACCTTATATCAAGGAACGGAGGAGTAGTATATAAAACAAGGAGATACACACGCGTCAAGGCAAATGGAATTAACTCAAGAGCAAATTACGGGAATTATGCTCAAAAAATGTATGTGGGAATTGATTGCAAAAAAATTACGTGAGAATTTTACACCAAAAAAATACTATGTCTAAATCGCAATATTTTTCTGAGAATTATAATAAAAAAGAGAGCCCCCTTTAAAAATAGGTGCTTGATTGCTGCTTTAAAATAAAGGATTTCTCAAATATAGTCAAAAAAGGATTTCTCAAATGCGCTCGTTGAAACAAGATTGTACACTCACATGCAACAATTTTTTTAGTCAAACTCACATGCAACAATTGATTTTAAACATAAGGTCCAATGGCTCCGTCCATTAATACACACACATCAATGTTTTCTCCCGTTGCAAACAGGATCTCCAAGTTTGCCAAACATTGTCCTTCATACTTGAATCAAGCTTTTTCTATACCTTAATGTTATAGGAGATGTAATACCACATGGCACATATGGTAAGCAATCCAAACAATTCCAAAATAAAATAAAATAGGAGATGTAATAATTTTCAGATCATCCACACACCTCACACAAGTAACATTAGCTTGCGAAGAGCAATAAAACCTAACAACTTTTGCAAGTTTTGTGTTTGTTTTGCCCATCACCAAAGCACAAAAGAGTCGGACTCCGAGTCCTCGCTGTGTGCTGACACAAACTCCATAGTTTCTACTATCTTATATTACAAGGATGGAGGATCTTTGCACACGCTCATAATATCATTGGATATGGATAGCTCTATGCTACATAGTCCCTAAACCTAGCCAACACTGGTTCATGGAAATTTGCATTACCACCATAGTGAAGCAAAGGCATTGCACTAAAATGAACTTTACTATTTTCGGTATAATGCGATATTTATTGGGTATCACTAAGCAACGCCAACAAAGGCGTGAAGAGATACTATAACGAGGTTAATATTTCTGTGATTCAAATTGAACACACCTCCAATACACTTATGAAATCCATCCACATTATGTTTTTTTGTGCAGCATATCCATTCATGGCAGCGTGGAGGATTTGAAAGAGTTTGTTGATGCCATCATGTCTCGCGGTGGGTTGTGGCGGGAGGAGGAGGGGGGTGGAGGGTCTTGAGCCATTGGGTTAAGGAGTTGATATTTTTTTCCTCCCGTTGCAACGCACGGGCATTTGTGCTAGTATATGATAATGTATGATGCGAGTATGCATGAGTTATTATCTATCAGCGGGTGAAATGAACATAGCAGTAGCGTTGGTAAACCAAGGACAAAGATATAAGAGAGGACACTTCTTTCTATTAGCTAGCTAATAACAACCTAAAAATAACCCCCAAAACCCCTAAACCAGCCACTTTTTTAAAAAAAAAGAAAAACCTCAGCTCGAGCCAGCTGCTGACGCGTGGAAGCCTTTTGGTCCCGGTTTATGTCACCAACCGGGACCAAAGGCTCCTCTGCCTGGGCTGCCCGCAGCGGCCACGTGGATGCCCATCTGTCCCGGTTCGTGTAAGAACCGGGACTAAAGGGGAGAGGCATTAGTAACGACCTATTAGTCCCGGTTCAAGAACCGGGACTAAAGGCCCTTACGAACCAGGACAAATGCCCTATTTTCTACTAGTGGATAAAGCAAAACAAAAACCTAGTTCCAGCAAAAACAAACTACAGTTTTAGCAAAAATGACACGAGCAACTAGAACTCCCGTGAAACGTTTGAAGCAAATATTTACTCGGGTTCCAGCAAAACAAACTCAGGTTGTAGCAAAATTCATGTCAGCAAACAAAACAACCTTGTAGCTCCCCTAAAACACTGTTGGTCAGATGAAGCAAAACCAAAACCAGTTCCGGCAAGAAAAAACTACAGTTCCAGCAAAAACGACACGAGCAACTAGAAACACTGGTAAATGTTCGAAGCAAAAATTTACTCGGTTCCAACAATAAAAATCTCTGCTTCCAGCAAAAAAACTCGCATCGCAACGGAAAAAAACAACCTTGCAGCTCCGAAAAACGCGGATGGCAGCTCCGGCGTGCATAGATACGACATCAAAAGCTCATCCACCTCATTGCTGGTTGTGGCAGCACTAACTCCAGCGCTAAGAGCATCTCCAACAGGCGTCGAACGCGCCGCACGTAAAAAACTGATTTGCCGCACGCGCATCGCCTGGTTTGGCGCGCCGCGCAGCGCTGGCTCCAGCAGCCGCGCTAAAATGCAGCACGTGCCGCTCCAGCAGTGCGCAAAACTGCAGCACGCGCGACTCGCCGGTGCATTGCATATGGCATTTTCTCAACACAAAATGAAGTTGAAACATTCAAAATGCAGTGAACATGACATATAAAATTTCACACAAACAAGTTGATGAAGAAAAGTTCATGCCCACAAGTTCAAAATCATGCCCACAAGTTCATCCAACCAAGTTCAAAATGCAAATCAAGTTCAATACACAAATTAAAGACACATCATTCCTCGTCCTCGTCTTCGTCCTCGTCATCATCTTCGGAAGACGATTCTTCCGCCTCCGAAGATGAATCTTCCTCCTCTCCTCATCAAGACCGCATTACATGAAGCTCCGACGGTGTTGGCAAGATCTTCAACGGCATCTTCATGGGAATGTGTGCGAGGAGGCACATCGAAGACATTCCGCCCATGACGGCTGGAGGTGCACCCATGCCTCCCATGAGAGAAGCAAAACTCATACCTCCCATGGTGGCTATAGCGCCGGGTGTGCTCCAAAGCCACCCAAGCCACCCAAGCCTCCCATGGCGCCGAGGCCACCGCCACCCATTACACGAACCATGGCTCTTTTTTGGATCAAGAGTTCTTCACGGGCAAGATTGACATACTCCTTTTGCGCCACATTGAGGTTAGATGTGTCCAAGAAGAACAAGTGCTTCTCCCATTCCAACAATCTAGTACGCTCCTCATTGCTCACCTTCCTCTCCTCCAAAGCCACCTTTCTCTCCTCGGCCGCCACCCTCCTCTCCTCGGCCGCCAACCTCCTCTCCTCGGCATGCATCTTGGTTCCTTGCCATTTTCCTCACCTCGTTGGCTTCTTTTCTTGCCTTCACAATTGCTTCCATAGCATTTTTGAGCTCATCATCTCCTTTCCTCTTCTTCTTTTCGGTTTTGTCTTTCTTGCATCCATCCGGTCGCTTTGGTTTCGAGTATGAAACCGAGTTGGGTGTGGGGCTTCTCTTGCCGTCATCACTTGATGCATCATCCTCCTCCTCATCATCATCCAACTTAATTGTTCGCTTCCGTTTGTTGCTCAAATGCAAATCATCCAAATCTTCACGCTTCTTCCATTTCTCATCATCCTTCAACACTTCATAGCAATGAGGCAAAGTAAATATCCTTCCTTTCTTGATCTTCCCTTCTTGGTTTCCCTCTCCTCTTCTTTGAACAAGTTTTATGCAATGTTGTACTACATGAAAACAAAGCAAGTTAGCACCAACAACAAGTATGATGAACATGTATGAAATGCCACTTACTCTATCGTCCTCATTTGTGCCACTTGGGTTCAACTTGTCAACCGCCTTTTGACAGGTCGCCCACCTTTGACAATCCGAGTTGATTGTCGACCACGGGACTTAAGTGATCGGTCGGAGCGGTCAATTCCACTCACGCTGCGAAAATCAAAGTGTTCCTTCATCCAAGCCAATAAGCATCTCTACTTTGATCACCTCCAACGGATGGATCCTCGACACTTGCAACCAAGTATTGCATAGTAAGATGTTGTCGGCGTTGCTGTAATTGCCCGCTCTTCCTTTCAAAAGGCCGACAATGCCCTCACCCTCCTCGTCCACCTCGAACTCATGGTTTTCGAATGCATGTCATTGGTTTGAGACCAATGCAAATTGTTGGAGCCAACACCCATCGTTGACATGTATGCATCATCATTGAGACTACAAAGTTTTTTGAACAATGCAAATAAGCTATCTATATGTGAATGCATTCAAAAAATAACAAAAAAAAAATGAAAAGTTAGAATTCTTTTACTTTGGAGGGATTTCGTCGAACATGTTGTGCGCGTCGGCCGCCGGCTCAACGAGCGAGCTCGCCGGCGCTTCGGTAGCCGCCGCGCCCGTCGCACGCCCCGCAAGCTTCTTCCTCCTCGCCTTGGAGGTGCCGGAGCCGTCCGCCGCCTTGTTTTTCTTCGCCGATGTCTTGCCCTTCTTTGGCCGCGCCGCATTGGGGAGCTTTGCGGAGGAGGGGGCGGCGGCTCGGGCCGGCGCCGGCGCGACGCCACGCGCCGCCGATGTCATCCGCAGCGGCATGAAGAGGCCGCGCACGAGGCCGATGGTCGGAGGAGCTCCGGCGGAGGCGAGGCCAACGCCACCCGGGCTAGGGTTTGCGGCGGCGGCGGGGGCGGGGGGTGGGGTCGCGGCTATACTAGACGAAAGGGTCTAGTAGCCGCCGCTGCCACTACGCAATCGCACAGCAGCAGGCAACCACCACCGCCGCGCCGCCAGCCGCTACAACTGATGCTCCATAGGCCCGCCCAAGCCCATCGGCTCGGAGTGCGTGGCTGGAGCGACCAAAGCATCCCAGCCAAGAACGTCGGATCCCTCCATCCATTGTCGATGTTGAGCCACCGACATCGCGGAGAGCGCAAATTGTCCTGCCGCTGCCCGTAACCCATGCGCAGCTGCTGGAGGAGGTACGCGTCGCTGCCACGGAGGGACGACGCCTCGCTGCCGCCATCTCCACACGGGCTTCGCCCGGTGGCGACCCCAGGCGGCGGCGAGGTGGAGGGATCGGTGAACGGAGTTGCTAGCATGGGTGAGATCCAATCTCCGCCCGTGTCGCCTAGGCAAGCGACACGGAGGCCGTTTCATTTTTTTTGGAGAGATGGATCGGCGTACTACCACCAGACACCAAAAAATGGGATACTTTTCAATGGGAGAGATTTTCATCTCCCGGCCTCTGCACCAACAAAGTGAGACATAAGTTGCCTAAATGATAATTAGTTTTCCGTCGGGCAGGCACTCTATCAAATTTCTCAAAGTGATATTATCAATTATACTAGCGCGTGTAAATTTACCTCGCAGCATGTCAATTTCCCTCAAAGTCGTCTTGCTAATTATGCCCGTTAACAAGAACGAGGACACTCGTTATCAATCATATACCTATTTTTTTAGTTGGCATGAATGATATTGAAGCCCCATCTAGTCATCATCGAGTTGAGGTCATGTCGGCATTACTAGATGAGGTCCTCCAAAAAATCAGGCTTAAATCATTGCGGTTTGATGCCCCATGTTATGCCCTCATCCCTATTCTGGAGATGAAATTTCATATGAAACTTGCCACAAGACACTTAGAAAAGTTTCGCATACGAGGATAGCACTCTAGCCTCTACACCAATTTATACAAACAACAATTTATTATTGATTATTTAATTATGACAAGTAAAGGCTAGCATCGATGCTGAATGAAACAGTTTAGGTTGCTTGATCTAGCCAGAAGGGAAGAGTGTGGTTTTTCACTCAGAGTACACGCTAACTTGTCACTGAATCCGTCACTGCCAGCAACCTTGGTACCGGCTAATGGCGTCTCACTAGCCGGATGCTGGCCCTGAGAGATACCAAAGCCCGCCCAGACCTCTTGAGAAGGCGGCGTCAAATGTAGGTTGACGACTGCGCCATCAGGCATGGCTTCCAGCCTCAGGTCACTGTCATACCTCCTTTGATCCTTGTTGATCGGAGATTTGGACGGTTGGACGCAACCTGGCTTTTCTAACTGAGTTTGCGTTGGTACTACTTTGATTAAGCGCAAAGATGATGAGTCCACCAGGAGCTTTATTGCAGTAGTGCCACATGAATGGTCCTGTAGAAGGTAGACAATCCCACACGAACACTCGCCTACAAGCTTTAATTCGGATGAATGGTCGTGTAGAGTGCCTTTGTATTTTCATGGTCCGTGATTTGTGACTTCTCCCGCCCACCACTTCTCAGTTGTTGCTACCTTATATGGAGTCCTATTTGTTGTGTTGTAGCTGGTTAATGGAACATGTTCAAGTGGACTCGCGCCCCTGTAGACCTTTTCCAATAAATAAAACAACGCCTCAAAGTCACATAAATTGTGTCCCTACAGCTAAGCGGTAAGTTAGAAGGCATCAAAACACTCTTATCAGTTTTGATGTGGTGTCAACAATAGTTTCATGTATGTAGCTCATCTTAGCTAAGTCCACTAGGACCTGTGCTATAACTTACAAACCACCTACCTATGGAGTTTGCAACTAGCACAATGAGATGAAACTTCACATATTTTGTCCTAGAATGTGAACTCCAAGCATACAGAGTGATTGTGTGGCAATAAAATCTCATCTGCACACCCACACGCTCAGAATTGCTACTCTGAACATCGCCGAGAGAAGGCTTATTCCATGTTGCCGATACATATATGTGACGATAAATAACAATCACCTTTTTTTTCTAATCCATGACATTTTTTAAAGGTCCAGTATAGACGGCATGGAGGACAATCATATCTATGATGCAATATATATGATGGATTTCAAATCCATCATGGATGCGTTTCTATGATGGTTTGCACTAAATTGTGTTGAATTGAGATAAACATGGATGGCAAATTTCATGTAGTGATATAGTCTTTCCTGGGCATACATCCCACTCATCTGCTTGCCACTATGGCTTAGTCCGGAGTAATGGCAGGCCTGACTTGAAAATCCATTGACAAGTTGGTGTTCGCAACACACTTCATGTTCATGGTGAAAACCCGCGTCCTAGCCTTTGTTGGTTAAATGCAAGCATCAGGATTTGAACCCTGATGGACTGGCAATACCACTACCCACCTAACCATCCAACAACAGGTTGGTTCAAACGCCCTATATTTATATTTGCACCGCACCCTATGTAGGAACCTACATGGACATGTACACACATACTCCATGTCTGACCCGAGGATACGTACGGAATTCTAAAAAACAGGATACACACGGAATCAACACGAAAGCAAACGAACAAAACGAAACCGAATCGATCCGTGATGTGTTTCTATCCCTTCTCCTTTGTGCAGACTTCTTCCGCCTTCAGTCGTCTCTCGTGTGCGTGATCGATCTGTTCCGGCCTTTACGCATTTGCGCGCATGTTCCAAACATACACCTGCCGTCGTCCGGGCTAGTACCTGTCCCCATGGACGATCCATTGTCGGTCCTCCCGGACAATGTCATCGAGGACATCTTCGCGCGGTTGCCGGCCAAGGCAATGCACAGGTGACGCTGCCTCTCCCGCTCCTGGGCAGCCACGCTTGCTTCAAACGACTTTGCGGACTACCACCTCCACCTCGCTAACCGCCACTGCGTCCCAAGGATCCTATTCTTGCAGGACTCGCAACGTTCGAAGTTGCGGGTGTGGTCGCCGTACAATCCACGTGGCACGACCCTGATGGAGGTCATGCCTCTTCGTCCCAACATCATCAGTAACCTCATCTTGAGTCTCGTCACGCAGCAATGCTGCGGCCTTATCATCCTCGAAGCCGAAGTCACAAGGACACACTACGTGATCAACCCGTCCACCGGCCAAATGGCAGCGCTCCGAAAGAGCCATGCCACGATGTCTCAAAGTATCACACACCTAGGACTAGGTTACAACACGTAGACTATAAGGCACAAAGTTGTGCACGTCCACTACCGCCTCTCCATAGCTGTGGCTATGGACTACGAGTGCAAGGTGTATGAGATCAACTCGGTCCCGACGTTTTGGAGGCCGGTGAAGGATTGCGGTCAGGAGAAAGCGCTTGGTTGGGTAAGAAAGGAGGGCACGCGTGTCTTTACGCATGGGCATGTGCATTGGTTGGCCAGGCATAAGCTTGTTTCTCTATAAGAAGATATATTCGTTGCCTCCTACAACATTGACAATGAGATGTTTGATACCATATAGGGTTGCCGACATCCGACTTGGAGAAAAACTATCAAGATAAGCACTACTTGACCGAGTTAGGTGGAGGCCTATGCCTCTTCCATACTAATGTGGCCAACAATTTTTGTCCACAACGGTATGACATCTGGCTGCTACACAACCATAGTGCGAGCGTGTAGGATTTACATTGTCGAATCGACCTATCAATGCTGCCTCGGAACGTTGCCAACTTCATGCACTTCGTGTATTGGATCGGCCTACTCTCCACCATCGACATGGTTGTCGCATCATCATTCGGTTATGCAAACTCGCCTTGGAAAAACCAAGCTTCAAGTTATGTGCATACGCCCCCATGATCGGCGATATTGAGAGCCTCCTCAATGGAAGCGGCTTGGTCCCTATATACAGTATGAAGCCGCAACATGCTGCGCTATACGAGGAAAGCATTGCCTCTCCAGGGTGGCCGCTTACGAACTTCAAGTATGCAGAATGTGTCTTGGCTTTTTGAAATGAAAGCTGCTTGGTCTCTATATAAGGAACTAGGAGGTGAATGTTTCACTTTCTCAATTGACACACAACTTACAAAAATTGGGTGGCACACACATTGCCGCACCTGTCTATATCCAACCAATACTCGGCACTGCAATACTACTTCATGCCGGCGGGATTGAGAGGAACAATATTTTGAGTGATTATAAGGCCCATTGATTTACAGAAGTACAAGAAACAACATGAAGAAAGGATCTATTTGAGTTGCAGGCATCAATCGGCCTTGTATGTGCGTGTGGAGCGATCTGCGATGCGTTTGATCCTACTGCATTCAGTTCGTAGCCTAGAACGCACGTCGCTGTGCGGCTGTACCGGCAGATTAGGCATGAGTGACATGCCCAGCGCAGCGGCAAGCGTGCACAGCCCCATCGTTGAAGTAGATGCGATGATGGGTGACCGCCGGCCGCCACTTCATCCGTGCCGGCGGAAGGTGCCATTAGGTTAAATAAAACTGCCCACTAATAAAAACAATAAGAAGTCTATAATACCCTTCTGCATCAACGGTTAGATTTCATTTCCTCGCAAAAAAAAAAACGGTTAGATTTCATTGGTACTCTATCCACCTTCTAGGAGTACCGGGGTACGATGGAAACTCCCAAGGAGAGGCGTCTAATCTTGGACCGTTAAGCAATAAATGACATCAAATCTGAGGGCAGGAACAACGACTATCAAGTTGGTCATAACAGATTTTCTTTACATATAAACTATTAATTAATTCTCCGATTTCATTAACAAAGCAAAGCACGTAGCAACTGTCTTAGAGACGACAAGTTTATAGCACATAGACATTGGGTCATTCCTTTGCAGGGAAGGGCCGGCATAATTTTCTACTGCATAGTATGCATATTGTACAAACACATATGCATTATCAAATAATCTTTGTACTCCAGCTCATGGCTACGCTTCTGCATTCCTCCCATGGGCAGACTCGAGAAGCTCAGTTAGCACCAAACACTGGTGGAAAAAAGGCCTTTGGTCGCGGTTCGCAACTGCCATTAGTCGCGGTTGCGCAATCGCGACCAAATAAGCGCGACTAAAGCCCCCCACCTTTAGTCGCGGCTGCTTAAGAACCGCGACTAACGGCCCGTCCACGTGGGCGCCAGGCGGCCGTCGGGGCGGAGGACCTTTAGTCGCGGTTCTTCTGGCCAACCGCGACTAAAGGGTTTAGGGTTTTAGCCCCCCCTAAACCTGTTTTCTGTTTAATTTGTATTGTTTTATTTCTTTTGTGCTTTATTTTAATTTTGAAGGAGTTTCATATATTCTACGGTACTACATACATGCATATGAATGTACAATTTCAAATAAATTTGAAATTAGAACCAAAAAGAATTCAAGAGGAATATACAATATATATTAAATATCATCGGATGACCATATACAATTTTGAACAAGTTTCCATACATGATTTAATCCATATAAAGTTCTACGTCCTCGTAATAGTGTTCTCCTTTAGGATGGAGGACTTCCCTGCTGAACCATCCAGCTAGTTCCTCTTGAAGTGGTCGGAAGCGAGCTTCTAGACTAAGCATCATCCGAGGTTATTCCTCTGAGCATTGGTATCACTCGAACCCGCCAGAGGTGTATCTCGGATCCTCTCACAGACATAGTATCCACATAGATTGGTCAACGGTGGCTGAATATCCCCAGCATTCTTAGGCTTTACCATTTTGAATTCTAGCTCTTTTTTGAATTCACCGACCTTTGTATCTACGAACCGTCTCCAAACCCTACGAGGCAAAGAAAATTAAATGAACAAGAGAGTTATTAGTTACTTGATATTAGGAAATGAACGAAATAGGCCGATCGATATAGAGCGCAAATGAATGAAAATAATTACTTCTGCAGCATTCTTCTCATGTCGGCCCAAATCTTTGGATCCATATTCAGAGAGTCGTGGACGAGACATTCTGAGGTGTTAACTTTAATTACTAGCAGAATCCAGTGGAACCTGCGGACACGATACATGCACAGTACGTCATGCATAACTCATCGATTAGCCGGCCACATACCATGCATGGAGTAAACAAAAGAGAATGTGCTCAAGACAGAAACACTCACCCAAAATGGTAAGGAAATAGAATATCACTTTTGAGATCCTGCTTTGTAAGAAACTGCCACAGGTCTGCCTCCACGTCGGTAGCGGTGACGCCCAACACATATCCATTAACGATGTGTGGGTCAATGAACCCAACATCATGGATGTTCCTTACTCTGCATTCCTTAATCTTCATTCTGCATATATAATAGCGGACACAACAATATAGTTAGGACATATATATAGTGCAGGCAATATGAACGAGATGGGGTAGAAATTAATAAATCACTTACGTAACGTAGCAACTGATGATAGATTTGTCGAGCTCACAAGAGATTGAAAAGCTGGAACAATTCACTCAGTGCAATTTGTACATAGTAATGTTTGAAGTGATGCTCATGTCTAACTTCCGCATAAATATATTCTTTGGCGTTTTATTTTTATGTAACCCTTGTACCAATTCAGCAGACCTTTCATTTGGTCGTAGATCCTTTTCTGCGCAGGCTCGACGAGAGGCCCATTCTTGACATATGTAATTACTACCTCCTTCACTGGCGCCTCATCAAGGCCTAACAGTTCACGAAGAGTAATACCTAAGTTGGCGCTTGTTCTCTCGGCACCCGTTATAGTCAATCCATGTGTTGCCGCAGCTTGTATGATCTCGGGTCATCCGGACAGAAGGCTTCCACTATAAGCGGGCAATCGATTGTTTACTTTGTTCCCGAGTTGGGCAACTTGTTTCCGCTTTGTTTACTTTCGCCTTCTCCCGCTCTTTGTTCTCCTTGAACATGAGTGCCTGCCTGCCAAGTTCACGCTCATAGTCGTTAGGCAGATTCTTGGCGGCTTGGGACGGTGTGCTCAAAAATGACTTAGCCCACTTCTTTGCTTATCGAAAATACTGGCTTGGGCTCGGGCTCTCTTTTCTTCTTGCAGTCCGCCTTCCATTTCTCCAAATCAGCAGCCGCGCGCGCCGACTTCCTCGCACTACGCTCCCAAGGCCTTGTGGGAGAGGCTTCATGATGGCTCCGTACCTTTGTGGTCTTAGGTACATAAGGGTCCGGTTAATAATCCAGGACTGCTTCGCCTCTTTGCCGTAGGTGGATTGGGGCGGCGTCGATCACCCGCCGGACGAGGACTGGGGCGGCGGATGATCACCCGCCGGACGTTGTAGGACTGGGGCGGCGTCGGCTACGTGGACGGAGGTGTAGGTGAACCGCCACCACCACCACCACCACCACCACCGCCACCGCCACCACCACCACCGTAGGGGGTGGACTTGTTGTCTGGGCGCCTCGCTCGAAACTTGATAAACTTCTTTTGCCATAGAATGAAATGGCGCTTGACATCTCCAAGTCTTTTCTCCCTTCGTGTAGCAATGTCAATCTCCAGTGTCCTCAAACCCTTGGACTATGTCCTCCACCGTGACACGAGCATAGCCATCTTGAATGGGGTTGTTGTGGTGGAGTGCTCCTGTAAACATGGTAAAGCACTGCCGATGGCTACCTTCATGGACATGTTCCCGATAGGATAATACAGATGACATTCTTTCATCTCCTTTATATCGCCCACGGGTAGCGAGGAGGCTCCGGTGCAGTAATTTCGACCTCCGGTGCAGTAATTTCGACCGCCAGAGGCTCCGTGCAGTAATTTCGATCGTCGGTGCATCTGCACCAGCCGGTGGGCCTCCGTGGAAGCCACGCTGCTTCTCCGCTGCTGGCTTCCGAGATCCGCTGGATGATCTTCATGCTGCACCGAGCTGCATCTCTTTCGCTACTAGTACACTCATGGTTTTCTTCATCACATCCATTTCCGATGCCAACCGCGCCACAACATCTGCTTCCCGATCCATCTTTCTCTTACGGCTTCAGAATCAGACGGGTCATCGCTCGGGGAACCCTATTTTCCACGGAATGTGCCCCATGCCTCGTATACGCCCTCCGTGTTCAGGATTCCCGAGGGCTTTTGTCGCGCGTCGTTCTCTCGTTGAACTTGATCTTCCCTGTTGAGCATCCTTCATTGCGCCAATAAGGGCTTGGGTGGGTTTAATTAATTTGCCCCGTAAACACACTCCCCGTCTCCGGGTTCAGCGTTCCCCATGCCCGCATTCACCAGCTTTTGGCCCTTGGGTCCCATCCTCCGCACTGGACGGATTCTCGCGCCTCATCTCGTTCTCCATCTTCTCCAACCTAGGCACCAAAATGCGATACCCTCCTGGCCCCATAACATGATTGTACTCCTTCTTAGCCGTGATTTTCCTTATTTTTTTCGATATTTCAATGAACTGCTCCGATTTCTTTTGCTTCACAAATTCTGGCCAATCATGTTTCAGTTTCTCATATTGTCCTTTGAAACCGAGTCTTGTTCTGCTTGACAAAGTCACGGGCTAGATTTTGCTTGAATTTCCGGAATGCGTCGGCCATCTTATGAAGAGCGAACTGTTTGACTAGCCTCCTCCTCTCCTTGTTTTCCTCAATCTTGTTACCCTCCTCATCGAATTTGTTGTATTCGGAGGTAGAACGAAATGTTCCATAAGCTTCTTGAAGCAATCTTTTTTGTTCTCTTATCGACAAAAGTGAAACCATCAATTCGTGCCTTCTTTGGCTCATTCCACTCTCGACGGTGATCGAGACGTTGTCTCTAACAATGGCTCCGCATTGGCTGACAAACTTGGTGGCGTTCTTGCGGGCTCCAGCTGCCTGCCGTTGCAATCGTCGACAACCTCGATGGTGCATGTTTCTCCTTGTTTCATCGTCTTGGTTGCGCCACGCTTTGACGACGCACTCGATTGTTTCGACGATCCGCCGAGGGCTAAAATAAGAAAGAGAGTCGCGCGTTAGTACACATATTTATTCAAATCAGTTAGTTTGTATCACCAGAGGCTCAATGTATATATATACCTCGCGCGGAGGTGGTTGCTACTTCCATTTGAAGATCGCGCTCATCGACGCTTTCTTCGCATCATCTTGTCGACGGCGCCCTTCATCTTCACCGTCAAGGTTCAGATAAGAAGAGATATCATCTTCTTCTTCTCCATCGGCACATATTGAATATCGCCGCTTATGATGCCGAACATATGTGCTTCACCGTCCGGATCATAGTTGTCCATAATCGGTCAGCTCTATCGTCCGCCATTATGTCATCCTGAAAACATGTAGTAAAAACAAATTAATTAAGTGAAGAAGGGGCGGTGGCGGTGGCGGTGGCGAAGGGCGGTGGCAAAAGGAGGGGCGAGGAAGGGGTGGGAGAGGGTGTCGCGGTAGAGCGCGAGACGGGCGGCAGCAGCGGCGTCACGGAGAGGGAGGCGAGGACAACACACACGGAGAGGGAGGCGAGGACAACAGACAACCACGTGGGTCCCGGTTGGTCTGGCGGCGAGCAAGCAAGTGCATAACAGGACAACAAGCAAAGCTAGACATGTTCTAACGCTGTATGAGGTGATACCGTGAAGGGGGAAACATCCAGAAAGTATCCCGGTGTTCCGTGTTTTCGGACAGATGAACCGGAGGGGAAAGTTGCGTGTTTGCTATGCTAGGGATGTGTGGTGGACGAACGGGTTATGATCCGGATTCGCCTCTTCGCTCGAGCAATTTTCATGTAGAAAGTTTTTCATCCGAGCTACGGATTATTTAATATTAATTTTCAAAGTTTTAATTCATTTTAGAATTAACAGAATTAATTTAATTAGGAAATGCCATTATGACGTCAGCATAATTAGGGCAGTGGGGCCCGTCTGTCATTGACCTTTTATCTAATTAGGTTATTAAGGTTAATTAATTCCTACAGCTTCGCGACTTATGGGGCTGGACGGAAGCCTGTTTTTCCACCAGTGAAAGGGCAGCTTGCCTCCAGGTGCTTATACCCCTCCGTCGCCAGGATAGCGTCAAGAACTTCAGGAGTGTTGACAATGAACTTGACGCACTTGATCTTGAGCTGTGAACAATTGTGTTGCTGGGCTAAGGCCAGAGTTGTCGCTGCTGTGTCCACAGTGATGCCACGAGAGAGCTTGGCCTCGATATCGCCTTGAGCCTGTCCGCCCATACCGCCGCCGTCGGCTGCTGAAAGCAGATGTTGAGCCATCACCGTCGACGCCTCCTCCTGCTTTTCCAGTTCAGGGATCGTGTCGGTGTAGATGAAATGGAGCATGGCTCCAAATGCTTCGGGCTCCATGCCCATGATCTCCACACGTGGCGAGCTCTTGTCTTTCATTTCTCCAAAGAACTGGGCCTTGAAAACAGGAGACCTCACTAGTAGAAAAAGGGGCTATCGTTGAGGCCTGTTTTGCCCATTAGTCCCGGTTCAATCCAGAACCGGGACTAATGTGAGCATTTATCCCGGTTCGTGAGCCCAGGGGGCCGGCCGGGCCACGTGGGCCATTGGTCCCGGTTCGTCCGGACCTTTTGGTCCCGATTGGTGGGACGAACCGGGACCAATGGGCCTCGCTCTGGCCCACCACTATTGGTCGGTTGGTGGCATGAACGGGACCAAAGGCTTCCTTTAGTCCCGGCTCATGCCACCAACCGGGACCAATAGTGCTGTTTATATATAGCCCCTCAGCAAGAGCAGAGCACACTGCCTGCTTTTTTCTCGGCCGAGGGGAGGGGTTTGGTGGTGCTCTAGCTCACCTCCTATGCACACAAGGTGTTCGATGGAATGCCCGAGCCACACTACTTAAGCTTTCTCCTCTCCAAGCTCGACCTCTAACCTCCATTTTCCTTAATATTTGTCTAGGTTTAGCGGTCCGTCACGCCCGCCCCGTCTTCACCGCCGCCGATCACCAGCGCCGATCTCATCGCCAAGCACCACCGTGGTGAGCCTCTTGTTCTTATCTTCTTTCCGAAAGGAAAAATATTCTTACTTGTATTATTTTCTTACTTTTATTATTGCATCTTATATAGTGCGATGGTTTTGGTATCCGCCCGTCGGCCCTCGCCCTGTCTATGATTCGGATGTGGTATATATTATCTTTTCATAACTATTGGTTCATTTATTGTTTATGAAAATTATGCCGACCAACGTGACATAGATTTTATTTATCTAGCAGGTTGTTGAACCGAAATTCCAACCGACCCTATTGTCGAGAGGTTAAATTTAGTTGAAGAAGAAAACAATTTCTTGAAGGAAAAATAAAAAACTTGAGGAGGAGAAGATGATATTGGAGTTGCATGTTGCGGATGTAAATCGATGATCACAAGATCAAGATGGATGCAATGCGCTTGAAGATGAGAAAGATTAGAAAATATGCCATTCATACCGAGGCTTGGTATCATTATGCCGTTGGATCAGTTGTTACCTTGGTTGCGATTATGATCGATTTGTTTTCACATTGAAATGTTTTACATAGTTTCAATGTATGGTTTAATTAATTTAGATGCTCTGCAGAGCTTTATGTTGTTAGATGAGAACTATGTATGTACTTTGGTTTTATGTGATGATGAACTTCTATTAATTTGGTCACTTAATTATCTATTCATGATGTTCTGTAATGATTTTTGACACACTTAATTATATATAATGCACGCAGATGAACCGGCAATGGATGTACGGTGACAGACACACCTCCGAGTACATTAAGGGCGTGCATGCTTTTCTCGAAGTGGCTGAGGCAAACAAGCAGAATGGTTGTGTTGGCCATGCCCTATATGTGGGAATATGAAGTCTTACTCGACGGAAAATCCTTCACACCCACCTGCTTTACAAGGGTTTCATGCCACACTATAATGTTTGGACGAGGCACGGAGAAATAGGGGTTATGATGGAAGACGGCGAGGAAGAAGAGTACGATGACAACTATGTGCCCCTGAATACGGTGATGCTATCGAACATCAAGTTGCACTGACGATGTGCACGATGGTGCTGCAACGGCTAAGCTGCTGAAGATCAAGATGAACCAGACGATGTGCCCCATGATGATGATCTCCGCGGGTCATTGTCGATGCAAGGACACAATGCGAAAGTCAAAAGGAGAAGCTGAAGTTCGATCGCATGTTAGAGGATCACAAAAGGGTTGTACCCCAATTGCGAAGATGGCAACACAAAGCTCGGTACCAGAATCGAATTGCTGCAGTGGAAGGCAGAGAATGCTGTGCTCGATAAAGGATTTGAGAAGCTACTAAAATAATGAAGAAGAAGCTTCCAAAGGATAACGAATTGCCCGACAAGACATACGCAGCAAAGAAGGTCGATGCCCTCTAGGATTGGAGGTGGAGAAGATACATGCATGCCCTAATGACTGCATCCTCTACCGTGGTGCCTACAAGGATCTGAACGCATGCCCGGTATGCGGTGCATTGCGTATAAGATCGACGAGATGACCTCGGTGATGTTGACGGCGAGCCTCCCGGAAGAGGGTTCTGCGAAGGTGATGTGGTATGCTCCTATAATACCACGGTTGAAACGTCTGTTCGAAACGGAGAGCATGCCAAATTGATGCAATGGCACAGTGAGGACCGTAAGAAAGACGGAAGTTGAGAGCACCCACGACGGGTCGCAGATGGAGAAAAATCGAGAGAAAGTACTGGGATGAGTTTGCAAAGGACCCAAGGAACGTATGGTTTGCTTTAAGCGCGGATGGCATTAATCCTTTCGGGAGCAGAGCAGCAATCACAGCACTGGCCCGTGACTCTATGTATGTATAACCTTCCTCCTTGGATGTGCATGAAGCGGAAGTTCATTATGATGCCGTTCTCATCCAAGGCCCTAAGCAACCCCGCAACGACATTGATGTGTACCTAAGGCCATTAGTTGAGGAACTTTACAGCTGTGGAATGGAAACGGTGTACGACGTGGGATGAGCACAAAAGGAGGAATTTGACCTAAAGGCGTTGTTGTTCGTGATAATCAACGATTGGCCCGCTCTCAAGAACCTTTCGGGACAGACATACAAGGGATACCACGATGCACACACTGTTTACTTGACACCGATAGTATATACCGGGAAGCTGCAGGAAGAATGTGTACCGGGCTATCGCCGATTTCTTCCGACCAACCATCAATGTCGAAAGAAAGGCAAGCATTTCAAAGCGAGGCAGATCACCGGAAGAAGCCCGCCATGCGCATCGGTGATCACGCATTTGCTATGGTCAATGATTTACACGTAATCTTTGGAAAGGGTCCCGCGGACTAGCTGTTCAATGACGCCGAGAATCACGCACCCATGTGGAAGAAGAAATCTATATTTTGGGACCTACCCTCTTGGAAAGACCTAGAGGTCCGCTCGATCGACGTGATGCACGTGACGAAGAACCTTTGCGTGAACCTGCTAGGCTTCTTGGGCGTGTATGGGAAGACAAAAGATACACCGAGGCATGAGAGGACCTGCAACGCTTGCACGAAAAAGAGGGCATGCCTCCGAAGCAAGATGAAGGTCCTGCCAGCTACGCTCTTTTAAAGAAGAGAAAGAAATATTCTTTCAATGCCTGCTCAAGATGAAGGTCCCGACTGGCTTCTCGTCAATATAAAGGAATAATAAATATGTCGAGAAAAGTTCCGAACCTAAAGTCTCATGACTGTCACGTGATTATGACGCAACTGCTTCCGGTTGCATTGAGCGGGCTTCTACCGAAAACGTCCGATTAGCCATTGTGAAGCTATGTGCATTCCTCAATGCAATATCTCGAAGGTGATCGATCCAGAAATCGTAGCAACGCTAAGGAGTGATGTGGCGCAATGTCTTGTCGGTTTCGAGCTGGTGTTCCCACCATCCTTCTTCAATATCATGACGCACGCCCTAGTTCATCTAGTCGACGAGATTGTCATTCGGGGCCCGTATTTCTACACAATATGTACCCTTTGAGAGGTTCATGGAGTCCTAAAGAAATATGTTCAGAATCGTGCTAGGCCGAAGGAAGCATCTCCATGGGCCATCAAACAGAGGATGTCATCGGGTTTTGTGTTGACTTCATTCCTGGCCTTAATAAGATAGGTCTCCCTAAATCGCGGTATGAGGGGAGACTGACCGAAAAGGCACGCTTGGAAGAGACTCAATAATATGCAGGTACGGATATTCTTGGTCTCAAGCACACTACACAGTTCTACAGAACTCTACCTTGGTGACCCGTATGTCGATGAACACAAGAACAGTCTGCGCCCAAACACCCGGAGCAAAGGCGACGATTGGATTACATGTGAACACATCAGACTTTCAGCAGTTGGTTGGAAACACGCCTCAGAGGTGACAGCACTGTTTGTGATGAGTTGTACTTGTTGTCCAGGGACCATCTTCGACTGTAATGATTTGGAAAGGATACGAGATAAATGGGAATACATTTTACACGATTGACCAAGATGAAAAGAGCACCAACCAAAACAGCGGTGTCCGCTTTGATGCAGCAACCGACAAGGAAATGACACATATTATGGTTACATAGTAGACATATGGGAACTTGACTACGGAGTAGATTTTAAGGTCCCTTTGTTTAAGTGCAAGTGGGTCAATCTGTCAGAGGCGGGATGTGTAGACCCACAAGACGGAATGACAACAAGTGGATCTGAAAAATCTTGGGTACACCGACGAACCGTTCGTCCTAGCCAATGATGTGGCACGGGTTATCTATGTGAAGGACATGTCTACCAGACCGAGGAAAAGGAAAGATAAGGAAGCGAATACATCATACAATGAGCCAAAGCGCCACATAGTTCTTTCAGGAAAAGGGACATCCGGGAGTGGAGGGCAAGACAGACATGTCTCAAGAGTATGAAAAGTTTCATGAAATTCCCCCCTTCAAAGTCAAGGCTGACCCAAGCATCCTGATAAACGATGAAGATTATCCATGGTTACGGCGCAATAAGCAAACGACACAAGCGAAGAAAAAGTGAAGACTTTCTCCGCAACTATTATGATGATACCATGCCAACTTTGTAACACACGAGTATGATACCATTGTCCGCTTTGTTCATGAACATGCTATGCCAACTTTTTCAGAGTTCATTTGAAAACTATGAATTTGAAAACCTCGCCAACCAAGGGCGCCACACCGTTTATAAGCCCGTCCCTCACGCCTTGTTGAGCTCACAAACTTGTGATTCACACAAATTTCAAAGAATTCAAATTTTATAAAACTAATGGTACAAACAGAAAGTTTATAATTGTTCTAAAACAAATGGCACTAACAGAAAGTTTATAATTTTGCTGACCTAAAAGCAAAAAGAATTAAAAATAAAGCAAAAACCAAAAGAAAATAAATAATGCAGGAAACAAAACAAAAAACTTGAAAAAATAATAATAATAGCAACAATAAGCATTTTGTTGTAAGTAGAAACAAAATAAAATAAATAAAGCAACAAAAAAAACAAAAAAAGTGTTTTGAATTTTAAAACTAATGGCACAAACAGAAAGTTTATATTTTTCTAAAACTAAAAGCACTAACAGAAAGTTTATAATTTTGCTGACCTAAAAGCAAAAAGAATTAAAAATAAAGCAAAAACCAAAAGAAAATAAATAATGCAGAAAACAAAACAAAAAACTTGAAAAAATAAAAATAACAACAATAAGTATTTTGTTGTAAGTATAAATAAAATAAAATAAATAAAGCAACAAAGAAAACAAAAAAGTGTTTTCAAATTTTAAAACTAATGGCACTAATAGAAAGTTTATATTTTTCTAAAACTAAAAGCAAAAAGAAATAAAATATAAAGCAAAAAAAGTGCCACCACGGCCCCACGGCCTGAATACGACTAGAAACCCTACATGGGCCAGGATTCAGGCCCGCAGAGGCCCAATAGGCCCACAGCAGAGCAAGATTAGGCCCAAAGCCTGCATTAGAGAGGAGCTCGAAGGGAGGCACACCAGCTTATAAACCAGTGCGGCGCCCTTCAACTAGCGAGGTGGGACTAAATATTTGGGTTCGGGCAGCACAGGCCTTTGGTCGGTTGGTGGCACCAACCGGGACTAAAGGTGGTTTAGTCCCGGTTGGTGCCACGACCGGGACTAATGCACTTTAGTCCCGGTTGGTGCCACCAACCGACCAAAGGTCGCCGCTTCCGCCCTTTGGGCTGCTGAATTTGTTTGGTCCCGGTTGGTGGCACCAACCGACTAAAGGGGGGCATTAGTCCCGGGACTAATGCCCTTGCTATATAAGAAAGCACTTGGGAAATTTCAGATTCATCGTGCATTTTCCCCTCCCCGACGCCGCCAGGCTGCCCGGACGCCGCCCGACGCCGCCACCGCCGCCACGCCTTCGCCGTCACCGTCACCATCGCTGCCGCCGTTATCGCCGTCGTCGCCGTCGCCATTGCCGCCGCTGCCGTCGCCGCGCGCCTTCGTCGTCGCTGCGTCGCCGCCGCCGCCGTCGTCGCCCGACCGCATCTGCCCTAACGCCGTCGCCTCGCCTCGTCGTCGCCGTCCTCGCCCCGTCGCCCGCGCCTCGCCGTCGCCGCCCCTGCCTCCGCGACCTCGCCGACCTCGTCGACCTCGCCGTCGCCGCCCCTGCCTCCCGACCTCGCCGTCGCCTCCGCCTCCCGACCTCGCCGTCGCCTCCGCCTCCCCCGCGCCCGTCGCCGCGACCTCGCCGTCGCCTCCGCCCACAAGTGAGCCCAGCAGACCTGCCCTGCCCCCCCTGCCGCCGCCGCCATGTTTTTTTTTTTTCATAAATGTATATATATTGATGTATGGATATATGTGATTTTTTTGTTCATAGATGATCATATGAATTTTTTTGTTCATAGATATGATCATATATATGATGTATGCATGGATCGATGTGGATGGAATATGATGTTTTTTGTTCATAGAATATGATGTTTTTTATCCATAGATTTTATTTTGTTCATTAGAGAGAGGCGGGACGCCGAGGAAGTTGTACTGTTTAGAGTTAGGGTCGCCGAGGAAGAAGGAAAATAAGGAAAAGAATAAAAGAGGAAGAAGGAAGAAGGAGAAGAAGAGGAGAAAAAAATAAGAAGAGGAAGTAGAAGAAAAAGGAGAAGAAGAAGGAATAGAGGAGAAGAAGAAAAAAATTCTATTTTTCTTCTTCTCCTTTTCCTTCTTCTTCTCTCTTTTTTTCTTATTTTTTCTTCTTCTTCTTCTTCTTCTTCTTTTCTTCTTCTCATTTCTTCTTCTTCTTCTTCTTCTTCTTCTTCTTCTTCTTCTTCTTCTTCTTCTTCTTCTTCTTCTTCTTCTTCTTCTTCTTTTTATCGGGAACGAGGGTGTCGAGGATCGCTGAGGGTCGACGGCCGGGAACTAGGCTAGAGGGTCGAGAGGGTCATGGAGGGGTCGAGGGTCGCCGAGGCCGGTCGAGGGTCAATGTTTTGAGGGTCGAGGGTCGTCGAGGTCGGTCGAGGTTTCGAGGCACAAGGGTTTGAGGGTTCGAGGGTTCTAGGGTCGAGGGTTCGAGGGTTCTAGGGTTCGAGGGTTCTAGGGTCGAGGGTTCGAGGGTTCTAGGATCTGAAGGAAGAAGGAAGAAGAAGAAGAAAAAGAATGAGAGGAAAAGAAGAAGAAGAAGAAGAAGAAGAAGAAAGAGAAGAAGAAAAATAGAATTTTTTTCTATTTTTTCTTCTTCTCCTCTATTCTTTTCTTCTTCTCCTCTTTTTTTTTCTTTTTTTTCTTCTTCTTCTTCCTTCTTCCTCTTTTCTTCCTTTTCCGATAGGGGGGTACCGATAGTGTCAAAGTATTGAAGAAATCCATTGCTTCATCATTAGCCGGAAGTAACCATGGCATGATGGTACGAAGTCCTCCAAAGTTGTTCTGGAATGGAGTCCCGGATAGGATAATTTGCCTTTTTGCTGAACTTTGTACCAAAAGCTAATTATCCTATCCGGGACTCCGCTCCAAAACAACTTTGGAGAGCTTCGCACCATCATGCACCTGTTATTACACTTAATGATGAAGACATGGTTTTGTTGAACTTTGACACTAGGCAACCTCCCGACCCTCGACGATCTTGACCCTTGACCTCGACCGCTCGGCGATCCACGACCCTCTACCCTACATGGCGCCGATGCCCACGCCACTTGTGGGACATAGATGTACTGTTCAACGCCGACCCCTCCCGATAGCTTCAACACGGGGGGGTCGATATTACGTTGTCGAGGCCACCCCAAACCCTAGAGAAGCAGCGTCGAGGCCACTAATATGATTCCTTATTGTGATTAGCTAGCTAGTTCTACGTTGGCACTAATATATCCATATCTGTCATGTTTGAATAATAATTGCCATGTTGTAAAAATTTGTAGAAACTATGGACACCCCCCGAGACGAAGCACAAGAAGCGTTGTTGAGGGACATAATCGCACACGGAAGTGATGCCGTCTTCTCGATGATGTTTCTCAACGCCGACAACGATGGTCCGGAAGGAGAGGGTGAAGAAGCAGCTGGCTATGATTTACATGGCTCCGATGACCCAATGCCGGTGCAAGAAGGAGAGGGTGAAGAAGTAGACCGTGAGGACGGCTCGGTGATCACCAAACCGAGTCCGCCAGGTATATATATTAGTTAAGCCTGTGCTGACTAGCTCTCGTCTTTGTTTTGGTATATATGTACACATATTAATTAACTCTCGTCTTTGTTCTTTTTTCTAGCCCTCCGGATCGAGCACAACTTCGTAAAGAGACGAGGCCCGAAGAAAAAGTTGAGCTCGGATGAAAAGTTTGAGATCATACAAATCGCGCGACGGCCAACCGATTGAACCCTACGGACAAAGAAGGCATTTGTTGCTCAGTGCGGGGTTCTGGTTAGGGACAAGATCCCGATCAGCATCCACCAATGGTATAAGCCTAAGAACGAAGACCCTGAGGTGTCTTGTGTCAATGATATGCAGAAAAATGATCTTTGGACTGAGCTGAAGTCAAATTTTACCCTACCGCCAGAGGATGATCCGGAGAAGCCAGTAATAGAGCCATTAATCAAGTCTTTTGCTCTTAAGAAGATGGCAGAACTATTCAGGAATTGGAAGAAAGACCTCAATACGTATGTCGAAAAAAATGAGACACCAGAATTCACGGGCAAATATGAGAAGATCGAGATGATCGCCCGCATTTGTGGCCTACAAGACATCGGAAAAGAGTAAAAAGATGTCAGCGACAAACAAGAGAAATGCTGCGAAGAAGAAGCTTCATCATCGCACGGGTCGTGGCTACCTCATAGCCCGCCTAAGTGGGCCAAGGCTGAGAATGATCTGCTTGATAAAGGGATCGAACCCGAGACAATGAACTGGCCAGACCGCTGCGGACTTGGTTCTTCGGGGCGGCGGATCCTTGGACCCTATAACGGGAAGTGCATTTGGACGGAGAACAATTGGACATACCAGTCAAGAGGCTTAAGCATTATATCAAGCAGCGCAGCAAGGGAAGTTCGTTCTCTGCACAGGAGAAGGACGAGCTCACAATGGCCTCGGGAATCTCGAGCACCACGGACGGACACGAGGCACGCCAGCTCCCTTTCGTGGAAGGCTGGATTTCGGACGCAGGGGTTACAAAACCCATGAGAGGAGGAAGAAACCGGAGCAGAGCCTAATGCAGCGCTGCACGAAAGGGTAATGGGGCTAGAGGAACGAGAAGAGGAACGAGAAGCAGCCGATCACAACAAACGACCTGCAAGCTTCCCCGGCTACCCCGCCATCTCAGCGGAGAAGCAGCGTGGCTTCCACCGAGCTGCTTCAGCCAGAGCAGCATGCCTTGACGGCTCCTGCCAGCTATCCCGTGGATGCTATCACGGATGCTGAAAGTTGCCACCTTATGGCGCAATGGAGCAATTTAAAGGTCAAGGCGGCTGTTGGCTCTGTTTATCCCACTAAACCCGACTCAACTTTTCACTGCCGGCCGATTCCAGAAGGATATGCTAAGGTGATGGTCGATGAAATAACGGAGGGATTTGAGGAGCTCCGGCTTGACCACCCTACCGGTGAAGGGGAGTATCGGCTGGGTTCGCTCAAGACTCCATGCCTATGGCGGAAGGATCTCATCAACCTTCCGAACTGGACGCCTCCGCCTCCTCCTCCTCCTCCGCGAGTCAGGCACTCTGCCTCCTCCACCGCCTCCTCCTCCTCCTCCGCGAGTCAGGCACTCCGCCTCCACCGCCTCCTCCTCCGGCGAGTGACGATCAGGGCACTCGGCCGGCTCCTTCTCCGGCGTGGCGGCACTCCGTCTCCTTCTCCGCTTGCACCGGCGCATCCGGCAGCCAGCCTCCTCCTTCTCCGCCTCGTCGGCAAGGGCGGAAGAGACCGCCGCCGCTCCGGCTGCTCCGCGCGTCGTAGTCCTTCTCCTCCGCCTCGTAAGCAAGGAAAGAAGACATCCGCTCCGTCCGCTCTGCCGCATCTAGCAGTACAGCCAAAGGCGGAGGAGATCTGATTCGGTCCTTCTCTCAAGACTCGGAGAAGTTACCGCACGAGAGGAGCGAGGAGGAAAACGCGAAGATCGCGCAGACCAAGTGGATGACTGGTTTCAAGGGTTGAAAGCAAAGAGACATCCACCTCCGGAGGAGAAGGTAGATCCGGTCAAAGCGAAGCGACATGGCTGCCCCGACAAAACCACCCAAGTCTCCACCGAAAGGCAACTATGAGCGCATTATTGAAAGGCATTTGCCGAGGCGGAGAGATCGGGAAGTACTGTCGCTGATCAAAGGATGAAAGAACGACGAGCTGGGAAACAAATTGCCCAGCTCGGCGAACAAGCGGCGAATCGTGCCCCCGCTCAAGGTGCTGCTAGCGACATCGTCGATCCGAGGATGGTGCCCGTTATGGCAATCCTGAAGATTACTTGCCCGACGATGTACAATTTGATTTCTTGGAGGTGCAGATACAAAGATACGAGTACGGAAGCCTCTCGTCAAAGATGAAAGCTCTCTAACAACGATGATGCGAAGATTGCATGATTGGTACATGAAAACCTGCAAAGAGTCCGAGGGGAGGAATACTTTGTATTTGAGAGTTAAAGGAGCATGACCTCCTTGGAATTGAACTGTTGCCTATTCCATTTGAGGAGTTCTATCAGTTTTTCAATCAATTGGCCTCGATAAAGCAACGGTCACCTGCTACTGTCTGTAAGTAGTACTACTTCTGTCATTAAGTATCTCTATATAACTCAGCTCTTTCATTGCATGTATTTATAAATATCCTCACTATATTATGCAGATTGAAGATCGCAGAAATGAAGAAAAACAAGTGGGTGATATTGGGTTCATTAACACATATCTCATCGATGCAAATGAGGTTAAATATCGTGCCAAGGAAACCGAGGCCAACTTGCTACGATCGTTGGAAATAAATGAACACAAAATACAATACTCTTTCCTTACAACTACACGTGAGTGTTACTGTCTTGTGGCATATTCGGTTTCCTTATTTAGTCCAGGTTATAGAAATGTAATATTGATGAGTTATGCATGCGCAAGCAGGTTCCACTATATTCTCCTAGAGATTAAGCTTGAGCAGGAGTAGTAATTGTCTTAGACTCGAGACAAAAAGATCCCAAGGAGTATGCGGAAATGACTGAAATGCTCGAGAAGTAAGTTAAATCGATCATTATCCACCATATCAGCAACTTTGTTCATTTCTGATATCAAGTAATTGTTTTCTTTGTATGGCAGGGCTTGGGAAAATTCACCAAAAAGCTCCGGATTACCAAGAAGCTGCAATTTAGACACCAAAGTAAGTACTATATAGTAGCATATTCCACGCGCATCTCCTAGTGATTCAAGCGCTAGTTTCATCAATACCATTTAGCATGTGCTTGCTAATTATCAGTTTGATTGACCTCTGTTTCTTGTAAAGTGGTTGTGACAGGAACAAGGGAATGATTTCTGTGGATACTACGCTTATGAGTCCATCCGCCACACGACCTGTGAGAGGGCTACTCCGACAAACAATTTGAAGTGCGTAAATAAAAATATTCACAATTTTATTTTATTACCATCATTTGTGTTGAGTTTCATTCATTATATATATATATATATATATATATATATATATATATATATATATATATATATATATATATATATATATATATATATATATATATATATATATATATACTGATGCTATTTATCACCCAGGGTGCAGAATAACTTATTCTTCACCCAAGGTAATCTTACGATCATTTTATAATTAAATTATGTTTGAATTTTAAATAGTTGCATTCATATTCATTCACTACGTAATATTTGACATAAGAAAATAAAAATATAGGTCATAAGACAAGAAAATTTGCAGCTTATGTGTATTTTACATTATGTTTTTACGTTTGTAATTTTACATAACAGAAAATATTTTTTACGACGATTATATATTTTCTTACGGTCTCTTTTTATGTCGAAAATAAGACAAAACTTACGAAACGTAAAATTGCGGTATATTAATGGTAAAATAGAGGGGGTGAAGAATAACTATTCCTCACCCAGGGTGACGAATAGACAATCCCTATATATATATATATATATATATATATATATATATTGACCCCTTTCTTAAAATTAGATGTTTCGGCAGCGGGATGAACTCCTAGCACCAGATCGCATGCGAGCAATTCAAGAGGAATTGGCGGCATTCTTTCTTGACTATGTGATCGCTGAAGACGGGGAATACCATGTGGACCACGCGTCCGTATTGTAAAAGATAATTATTGTATATATGTAGTCGGTAGTGTCGGATAGATATACGAGAACTTGTTGTTCGACCAATCTCGGAGAAGGAGAGGTGGTCGATATCACTTCTCTCTGTATGCATATATATGTTCATGACGATCTTCTGTTTGCTTAATTACTAGCTAGCTAGCATGTCTAGTTAGTCCTCTCTATACGTATGTATAGTACGTAGCGTCGACCAAGCACGGACAAAAGAAAGGACACTTTTCTATTAATTAGCTAGCTATAGCACAATATATGAAACACCTAAATTAACCCCGAAACCCCCAAACCCCCCTCTTTTGAAAAAAAACAAAACCAGAGCCAAAGAAATGTGTGACGTGGATGCTTATTGGTCCCGGTTGATGCCACCAACCGGGACCAAAGGCCCTCCTGTCTGGGCTCAGCGGACAGGCCACGTGGAGGCCCATCTGTCTCGGTTCTGGATAGAACCGGTACTAAAGGGTGAGGGTATTAGTACCGACCCTTTAGTCCCGGTTCATGAACCGGGACTAAAGGCCCTTATGAACCGGGACTATAGGCCCTTTTTCTACTAGTGCCTGGCAGCGAGCATGTTCTTGTGGGCACGAAATGACTCATTGCATACGAGAAACGTGACATCCGATCCCATCTCGCTCTGCAGCATCTCGCCGAGGTGCTGGCGCAGGTTGGAGGATGGCACGGGAACCTCTTCAGCTGGGTCCTTGGTACCGGTAAGGGCTTGAGTACTGCGATGGCGCACTGTATGGTCAAAGTATCATCCTTGAGATAACCTTCCAATTCATCTCTACGCCTGAGAAACACGAGATCCTGGCAGCATTGACCGGGGTAAGAGAAGATTCCTGCCGCACTACACTCTTGAGACGTTTCAAGCTTCCGACTCGGATGTACGAGCCGACAGGCGAGGCTCGCTTCCACCCTGGATTCACGGGGTTTACTGCAACAAGAAAGCCACAGTGACACCCACAGTTTCCAATTGTCCGTGTCTCGCTCCCACGCAGGATAGATACGGACTTCCCACTCGTACCCATCGACGGTCCATCTGGATGGGATGTAGTTACACTCGTACCTATAGGTCTTCTTGCATTTCGTGGCACTGAAGCCTTGGATCTTGAGCAGCTGCACCAGGCGCACGGCGTGGGTAACGTTTGTGCAGGCATCTTCCATGGCGAAGGTGGATGTAGAAGTTGCACGGGTGACGGGTGGGTATGGCTATAGAGAAAGCGGAGCACTGCAATTTGGGAACCGGCGACCACTCAGGATACGCACTGCATGCATGGACGTTTGATTAATCGATGCAGAATAGCAACAGCCGCTGCAATTAATTACACAACTTGTGCGCTTCCACACGTTTGGACTGTGGAGAGCCTTCCTCGATCACAAGCGCCCGTTGGTCTTCACCCGTTTCACGTACTACGGCTAGTACTACTAGTGTTATTCACTTCCAACTGAAAACAGAAATTCAAAAAATTCAAAATAAACGTCATGTCCGTCACGCTTCATTTGAGCAACTGATATATAATTCTAACTTCCACCCTTGATCGTACTCTCTCTCTGTTCCGACTTCCTACTCTCTCAAGTACGACGGAAAAAATATACGACGATGAGTTTTTTTTGTGAATAGAAGATTACTCCCGACCACTGCATTAAGCAATGCACACAGTCATTTTATAAACTAGATAATATCGCGTGTACAACTAGAATCGACATATACGCCGGGTGCCACGGGCACTCGGCAAAGGGCCAAAACCCGTCGGCAAAGCCTTTGCTGAGTGTTGCACCCGGCAACAGCCACCCGGCTTACACCCCTCAGGCAAATAGAAATTTGCCGGGAGCCAGGACACGGGCACTTGGCAAAATAAAATAGCTAACGGACACCAGACGGGGACGGCGGTTGCCACGTGGCACTTCTTTGCCGAGAGCCACTCTCGGCAAAGAGAGCCAATAGGAATACGCCACATGTCAGGTCCTGACATGTGGGTCCACGTAACACGCCGAGTGCCATCTTTGCCGAGAGCCACCCTCGGCAAAGAGAGCCAGTAGGAGTGCGCCACATGTCAGCTCCTGACATGTGGGTCCACGTTAACACGCCGAGGGCCATCTTTGCCGAGAGCAACTCTCGGCAAAGAGAGCCAGTAAGAGTGTGCCACGTGTTAGCTCCTGACATGTGGGCCCGAGTAAAGGCTGGGACTACTTATGGAATTTAGTCTGGAAAGCAAATATACCACACAAGATTCGCATCTTCACCTAGAGAGCTGCCACTGACTCATTTCCTACAAAGGAAAACAAGCACAAGAGGACACTTGAGCTAGATTGCACCTGCAATATTTGTGGAACGGTTGTTGAAAATGTTCACCATACTGTTGTAACCTGCACAAAACAAAGAGCACTTTGGGAGGAAATGAGTAAAATTTGGAAACTACCTGAATGTGAATCACTCTTGCCTTTCTCCCCTGATTGTCTCTTTCAAAACTTGAGCTTATGCCCAGGTGAGATGACGGAAAAGTTTATCCTTGTTCTATGGAGGGCCTGAGATGACGTCATTCATAACAAAGGCATGCTACTATTGGAGATTCGGTGAGTTTCTTGAGAAGTTATTGGGAGTGTTTATCCGCCCCAATTCCGATTGCAAATTATGTCAAAGGGAAGCAGAAAATGCATGAAGATCAAATGCAGCATACTAGTCATCATCACCATTCTATTCAATGGACAAAGCCTTCTAAAAATCACATAAAAATTAACATCGGCGCTTCTTTATACGAGCATCTGGATTAGCTGCGTTGGGAGCTGTTGGCAGGGACAGTTCGGGCCCGGTGGACTTCTTAGCGGGTTGCTGCTTTCATGGATACACTGAAGCTGAGGAAGCTAAAGCTCAGGCCCTCTTGTTTGGCCTCAGCCAGGCACACATATTAGCTTTGAACCACGTGAATTTGGGATCTGATTGTTCTGCTATAGTAAATGTTGTGAATGATTGCAAAAGTAGTAGAGCCAGTTGGCGGGCTTGCTATTCTAGCTCACGTGCCACAGGGTTTGTTGCTAGCTGGCCTTGGTGAAGGAAACGTTTAGAGTGTTTGGATCATCAATTATAGGAAAAAGTCCAAAATAAACCTTAAAGTTGTAGACGAAAGCTAAATCAAACCCCGAACTTTGAACCCTGGAAATTTGCACTCTGAACTTGTAATCCTGATCTATTTTGGACCCTAGACCTGTTTGGCAAACTAGGAATACTACAATCCCGGCTGGGCTAACCAGCTACTCTCACGGACAAGATGATATTGGAGTTGCATGTTGCGGATGTCGTCGATGATCACAAGATCAAGATGGATGCAATGCGCTTGAAGATGAGAAAGATTAGAAAATATGCCATTCATACCGAGCTTGGTATCATTATGCCGTTGGATCAATTGTTACCTTGGTTGCGATTATGATCGCATTTATTTTCGCATTGAAATGTTTTACATAGTTTCAATGTATTGTTTAATTAATTAGATGCTCTCGAGAGCTATATGTTGTTAGATGAGAACTATGTATGTACTTTGGTTTTAATGTGATGATGAACTTCTATTAATTTGGTCACTTATTTATCTATTCATGTGATGATGAACTTCTATTAATCTTTTGGAAAGGGTCCCGGCGGACTAGCTGTTCCGAATGACGCTGAGAAACACGAACCCATGTGGCAGAAGAAATCTATATTTTGGGACCTACCCTACTGGAAAGACCTAGAGGTCCGCTCTTCGATCAACGTGATGCACGTGACGAAGAACCTTTGCGTGAACCTTCTAGGCTTCTTGGGCGTGTATGGGAAGACAAAGGATACACCCGAGGCACGGAGGACCTGCAACGCTTACACGAAAAAAGACGGCATGCCTCCGAAGCACTATGAAGGTCCTGCCAGCCACGCTCTACGAAAGAAGAAAAGAAATCTTCTTTGAATGCCTGCTCAGTATGAAGGTCCCGAGTGGCTTCTCGTTGAATATAAAGGAATAATAAATATGCCGAGAAAAAGATTCAGAACCTAAAGTCTCATGACTGCCACGTGATTATGACGCAACTGCTTCCGGTTGCATTGAGGGGCTTCTACCGAAAACGTCCGATTAGCCATTGTGAAGCTATGTGCATTCCTCAATGCAATATCTCGAAGGTGATCGATCCAGAAATCATACCAACGCTAAGGAGTGATGTGGCAACGTCTTGTCGGTTTCGAGCTGGTGTTCCCACCATCCTTTTCAATATCATGACGCACGCCCTAGTTCATCTAGTCGACGAGATTGGTCTCAAGCACACTACACAGTTCTACAGAACTCTACCTTGGTGACCCGTATGTCGATGAACACAAGAACAGTCTGCGCCCAAACACCCGGAGCGGCGACGATCGGATTACATGTGAACACATCAGACTTTCAGCAGTTGGTTGGAAACACGCCTCAGAGGTGACAAGACGGTTTGTGATGAGTTGTATTTGTTGTCCAGGGGACCATCTTTGATTGTATTGATTTACAAAGGATACGAGATAAATGAAAATACATTTTACACGATTGACCAAGATGGGCTTCTCCCTTCATCGTCTCTACACTCAGGGCTTATAAACCGCTGCGAGTGCCTCTCGCTTGGCGAGGTGGGACTAAAAAATAGCTACAGAAAGAATCAACTAAAAAACTCTTTTACCGGTTCATGCCACGAACCGGTATTAAAAGATGCTCGTGGGGCCCCAGCCTTAAAACCTGTACCAAATAAAATGCCTTTGTAACAGCCTTAGAACTGGTACTAAAGGAATCAACTAAAAAGCTTTTATAAACCTCTAGTATTATTGAAACTAAAATTATATAGAATTTTGTTACAAACTTTAATAGCAAAAAGAATTATCATAAAAGAAAATAAATAGGTAACTAGAATTTTGTTCAAAATATTAAAAGCAAAAAGAATTATCATAAAAGAAAATAAATAAGTAATTAGAATTTTGTTACAAACTGTAATAGAAAAAAGAATTATCGTAAAAGAAAATAAATAAGTAATTAGAAACAAAAAGAAAGCAAAAAACTGGGAAAATTAAAAAGTGCCACCTACAGGCCACCACGGCCTGCATACGACTAGAAACCCATTACTAGGGCCAGGATGCAGGCCTGCAATAGAGCCATGAGGCCCACAAGCACAGAGAGTGATTTTAGGCCCGTAAGCCTGCAGTAGAGAGGAGCTCAAGTGGTTGGTTCGGCAGGGCTTATAAACCACTCCGAGCCCCTCTCGGATAGCGAGGTGGGACTAAACATAGCACCGCACCGCGCCAATTCCAGCACACGATTTTGGTCCCGGTTCGTGGCACTAACGGGACTAAAGGGACGATAGTCTGGTTGGTGGCACCAACCGGGACCAAAGGTCTCGCTTCCCGCCTTTGGGCTGCTGAAAAGAGCATTTGGTCGGTTGGTGCCACCAACCGACTAAAGGTGCATTGGTCCGGTTGGTGCCATGAACCGGACCAATGCTCTGCCTATATAAGCTGCACTCGAGAAAATTTGGTCCAGTTCGTTCTTCCCGCCGCCGCCGCCGCCAGTTGCCCGTCCGTCTCCGCCTCGCCTCGCCGCCGCCCCACACCGCCCCTATCGACGCCGCTGTCGCCTCCCCAGCGCCCGTGCCCGCTGCCCCTGCCCGTCGCCGCCGCACTGTCTCACTGTCGACCGTCGCCGCGTCGCCCCGCCCCGCGCCGCACCTCGCCGTCGCCATCGCCGTCGCCGTCCCTGACACCGTCGCCGTGAGCAACTAATTTAATTTGATGTTAGTAGTTAATTGAGTTAGATTTTGTTAGATTTTTCTTAGATTTTTTTGTTAGATTTTTTTGTAGTTCATAGATTTTTTTGTTAGATGTGTAGTAATTTAGATGTGTAGTTCGTAGATTTTTCTGTTAGATTTTTTTCATATTATGTAATTAATTTGTTCATATTGTGTTATATTTTTTTCTGTTAATAGAATTTTTTGGTGATATTATTGTTGAATATGCATGTTTGTATGTTCATATATATGCAAAGATTGAATATGTCAATTTTTATGATTTTTTCTGTTAATAGAATTTTTATGATTTTTTCTGTTGTAATTTTATTCATAGAATTTTAATGATTTTTTGTTCATAGTATTTTCTTTGTCAATTTATTGTGTATGTATAGGAAAATTGTGCATGATAGAAGTCATTTATGAATATGTTCATATTTAGAATAGAGGAAAAGGAAAAAATAAGAAGAGAAAGTGCTTAATATAATTAGTTAGAAAAATAATAGAATTATAGTTAAACTAGTCTATTTTTAGTAAGTACTACTTTATTTTATTTATAGTAAGTGCTTCATATATAGTTGAACTAGCTAGTTGATTTAATAAACTACTTTATTTTACTATATATAGAAGTAGTTTTGTTTTTAGTAAGTACTACTTTATTTATTTATAGTAAGTGCTTAGTAGTTGAACTAGTTGATTTAATTAATAAAAATAGTTGATTTAATTAATAAAACTACTTTATTTAACTATATATAGACGTAGTTCCCGCATCCTCGTCGTCGTCGTCGTCGACTCGGGGCCATGTTCGGGACTGGGCTCCGCCGGGCTGGTATTGGGAGGTGCTACCTTCCGGGGGACGTAGGTTGGTGAGGAGGCAGCCCGTTGTTGACCCGATCCTTGTTTTGTGGCGGTCGCGTGGGCCAGTGACGGTGCCGAGGCTTCCGGACACCGCGGAGGTGGTACGTCACCGTGTCAGCGAGGAGGACGAGCACGTCCGTCGCTACATGGTTGCATTGGAGGGCAGGTTCGACAATACCTGGCAGGTTCTTCAGGGATCTCACTAGAGCTATGATCCTGTGATGGTTCCTTATCTTTGGATGTCCACCGCCCACGACGATACCCGTCGGGCGCTACGGCTCTAGCTGTATTAGTGATGCTATATGTATGATAGTATTCGAGGAGTATTAGTGATAATATTCGCCGATGTACAAACAGAAGAGATAATGTATTTTTGCTTATAATTGAATGCATGCTAATTTGAATACTACTTTATTTTATGATTTGGTTTTGCTTATTGAATGCTCATATTGGAAAAATACTCCTACTTTGAATGCTAAAATTGGAGAGCACTATGCAGAAATCTAGGAGCCCCCTCCATCATCCACGCCGTCGTGGGGGTAGCTTCTCCTTCATTTCCGTGTGCTAGACAATTTGGTGTAATAATGCACTCGGGAATAAAAGGAGGAGCTACGTACCATCACCGATAGTCAACCTGTGATTAATAATAATGATCTAATTTATGTTTTTTAGTACATATATTTAATTGTACAAGTTTAATATTTGAATTATGAACATAGGCCGGAAATGTCGTACTTGGACGACGAAAACCGCCAGAGGGAGTGCGACTGGTGCCACGACGACCGAGGTATGTGCGACAGGTTCATTGAGCTGGACGAAGATCGGCGCTTCAGCATTAAGCTCGAGGAGACCTTCGATGTTCATACGGTACGCAACGACGACAATAGTTTTTTTCATAGTTAAGCACGACTTCAACTATTTTAACGTGTATTTTTCATTTTTTTTCCAATTCGACTAGCTTATCCCATGCTATGCAAGACGCTATGTCTTGGAGAGGATGGGTTTTGAAGACCATGAAAGTATGGAAACCAAAAAAATTCTCCTAAGGACCCATCATGGTGTGGATTTTAAAGTAAAATTGTACAATGCTGAGAGTGTAACCCATTTTGGTTGCAAAAATTGGAAAGCACTTTGCAAGATGTGTGGTTTTGATGAGGGTATGCTTGTCACCATGGATCTTGGTGATCCTACAATCGAGCAAGACAATATGGAGATTTGGGTCCTTGTGGATACACCTCCAATTCTTCCCCCATGTGACCTTAACATAGTTATTTAAGTAATTTATATTGTTTATTTCAAAATAGTTGACAGCTTATTTCCATTGACAGCTTATTTTCATTCTTCAAAAAATGTGCAGAAGATGGTAGACAAAATCCACTACACCGATGGCTCCGAATTAACTTATAAGGAGACAAATTATCTGATCGCATTTTGAACTGATCTTGAGAATTACAATGTCTACAATCGAACTCCTCTACATTATGGTCAATACGTGCCACTAGTGCACGTGTTGAACTACGGTAACTACCATGGAGATACCCTGATAAGATTTTTACTATTACGACATCCGTGCATCTTTTTGCATACTTCTAAAACTAGTACATCATTGCTAACTACAAAGTTATTAGTATGTTTTCAACAGATAATCCCGAATGATTGTGTGCCTCATCTGATGTATACGCACGGTAGCCTTCATGTTTTGAACATACAACCAGGTCGTCCTCTTAATCTCAACTGTCCATACCGGATTTCTAAAAGAAGTGGATACATGACAATCAAACAATGGAAAAGTGTATGGACAGTCGTAAGGAGCTTCTTGGAAACAAAAGGAAGTGAAGCGCAAGAATTGGAGACAGGATGATCTCCATTCTTCATAATGGAGAGTCAGGGTCTATATTGTTTTATGCTATTTTACCTAAAGGGTGTTTAGGTCCTACCTGATACTGATGATCATGTGCTAAGAACAATTATGTAGGGTTGGGTTCGATGACTATGAGGATGATGATCGTATGACTTATTATTAATAACGAGTAGAAGTTGTATGATGACGCATGATTAGTAGGACTTGTTATTATCTATACCTTACTAATAAAGCAAGGTGCGCTTCTCCAATTTTTTCATCCGTTCACCAATATTATTATTTTTATTTTCCACACGAGGTGGTACTAATTTTCCACACGAGCATGTTCACACATGGCCTTTTCTTCATATAAGTAACAGACGAATGGCCCATGGGCCTACTCCCGGCTTCAAGAAAGAAGGGCAAAAAAAAAAAAACCCTCCAACTGTGGATCAAACCGGCGTCCTTGTCCTACTTGGCTAAAGGTACATCCAACTAGGCTAGCTTCTGTTTTTGTTGATTAGAGGTTCGTTGGGTATTTAAATAGTTAAATAGTCCCATCTTGCTCTTTTACACGAAATCTTATCAATTTATATAGCCCGTAAATAAAGAAGACACTTCAGAGAATAATGAAGGTAGGATGAGGTGCGGGTCCTATTTAGCCTTGGAAAGCCGAAAAATTGGCAACAAGGAAAATAAAACTTGCCTTGAATATTAATTAACTCTTGGAAACGGCTATAGAAGCTGCCACGCAGGGAAGTTAGGACCTTGCCATCTCTTAATTAAAGGATGGACTATGGCATACCGCAAAAAGAGAGGAGGGATTTGAGGTGTTTGATAGGGGAAAATAGGAAAGTGGGAAGCCATAAGAAGGAAGGAAAGAGAGAAAATAAAGAAGGAAGGAAAGTGGGAAGCCATGTCCCGTGATAAGAAGGAAAGAGACAGAGAAAAATAGGAAAAGAAGGAAAGAGAGAAAAATAAAAAAGAGGAATCCGAGGGAGATTGCCATTGTTGCCAAAGATCGATGTGCATGCGCGCCGTATATTATACTCCCTCCGTTCCTAGATATAGGGTGTATAGTTTTTGGCACGGAAATTAAAGAACACACGTGGAGGGAAAATTTCACAAGTTTCGAGTGAGATTACACATGACTAATTGACATGAGAAAATAGAGGAGCTTAAATGATATAAGGAAATGTAATCAAATCTCTAAAAAAATTATCCAAACGAGTGGTGCAACGCAATACACCTTATATTTCAGACTTTTTCTCAAAAATCTATACACCTTATATCAAGGAACGGAGGGAGTAGTATATAAAACAAGGAGATACACACGGCGTCAAGGCAAATGGAATTAACTCAAGAGCAAATTACGTGGGAATTATGCTCAAAAAAATGTATGTGGGAATTGATTGCAAAAAAAAATTACGTGAGAATTTTACACCCGAAAAAAATACTATGTCTAAATCGCAATATTTTTCTGAGAATTATAATAAAAAAGAGAGCCCCCTTTAAAAATAGGTGCTTGATTGCTGCTTTAAAATAAAGGATTTCTCAAATATAGTCAAAAAAGGATTTCTCAAATGCGCTCGTTGAAACAAGATTGTACACTCACATGCAACAATTTTTTTAGTCAAACTCACATGCAACAATTGATTTTAAACATAAGGTCCAATGGCTCCGTCCATTAATACACACACATCAATGTTTTCTCCGTTGCAAACAGGATCTCCAAGTTTGCCAAACATTGTCCTTCATACTTGAATCAAGCTTTTCTATACCTTAATGTTATAGGAGATGTAATACCACATGGCACATATGGTAAGCAATCCAAACAATTCCAAAATAAAATAAAATAGGAGATGTAATAATTTTCAGATCATCCACACACCTCACACAAGTAACATTAGCTTGCGAAGAGCAATAAAACCTAACAACTTTTGCAAGTTTTGTGTTTGTTTTGCCCATCACCAAAGCACAAAAGAGTCGGACTCCGAGTCCTCGCTGTGTGCTGACACAAACTCCATAGTTTCTACTATCTTATATTACAAGGATGGAGGATCTTTGCACACGCTCATAATATCATTGGATATGGATAGCTCTATGCTACATAGTCCCTAAACCTAGCCAACACTGGTTCATGGAAATTTGCATTACCACCATAGTGAAGCAAAGGCATTGCACTAAAATGAACTTTACTATTTTCGGTATAATGCGATATTTATTGGGTATCACTAAGCAACGCCAACAAAGGCGTGAAGAGATACTCGCAACGAGGTTAATATTTCTGTGATTCAAATTGAACACACCTCCAATACACTTATGAAATCCATCCACATTATGTTTTTTTGTGCAGCATATCCATTCATGGCAGCGTGGAGGATTTGAAAGAGTTTGTTGATGCCATCATGTCTCGCGGTGGGTTGTGGCGGGAGGAGGAGGGGGGTGGAGGGTCTTGAGCCATTGGGTTAAGGAGTTGATATTTTTTTCCTCCCGTTGCAACGCACGGGCATTTGTGCTAGTATATGATAATGTATGATGCGAGTATGCATGAGTTATTATCTATCAGCAGGTGAAATGAACATAGCAGTAGCGTTGGTAAACCAAGGACAAAGATATAAGAGAGGACACTTCTTTCTATTAGCTAGCTAATAACAACCTAAAAATAACCCCCAAAACCCCTAAACCAGCCACTTTTTTAAAAAAAAAAGAAAAACCTCAGCTCGAGCCAGCTGCTGACGCGTGGAAGCCTTTTGGTCCCGGTTTATGTCACCAACCGGGACCAAAGGCCCCTCTGCCTGGGCTGCCCGCAGCGGCCACGTGGATGCCCATCTGTCCCGGTTCGTGTAAGAACCGGGACTAAAGGGGAGAGGCATTAGTAACGACCTATTAGTCCCGGTTCAAGAACCGGGACTAAAGGCCCTTACGAACCAGGACAAATGCCCTATTTTCTACTAGTGGATAAAGCAAAACAAAAACCTAGTTCCAGCAAAAACAAACTACAGTTTTAGCAAAAATGACACGAGCAACTAGAACTCCCGTGAAACGTTTGAAGCAAATATTTACTCGGGTTCCAGCAAAACAAACTCAGGTTGTAGCAAAATTCATGTCAGCAAACAAAACAACCTTGTAGCTCCCTAAAACACTGTTGGTCAGATGAAGCAAAACCAAAACCAGTTCCGGCAAGAAAAACTACAGTTCCAGCAAAAACGACACGAGCAACTAGAAACACTGGTAAATGTTCGAAGCAAAATTTACTCGGTTCCAACAATAAAATCTCTGCTTCCAGCAAAAAACTCGTGATCATAACGGAAAAAACAACCTTGCAGCTCCGAAAAACGCGGATGGCAGCTCCGGCGTGCATAGATACGACATCAAAAGCTCATCCACCTCATTGCTGGTTGTGGCAGCACTAACTCCAGCGCTAAGAGCATCTCCAACAGGCGTCGAACGCGCCGCACGTAAAAAACTGATTTGCCGCACGAGCATCGCCTGGTTTGGCGCGCCGCGCAGCGCTGGCTCCAGCAGCCGCGCTAAAATGCAGCACGCGCCGCTCCAGCAGTGCGCAAAACTGCAGCACGCGCGACTCGCCGGTGCATTGCATATGGCATTTTCTCAACACAAAATGAAGTTGAAACATTCAAAATGCAGTGAACATGACATATAAAATTTCACACAAACAAGTTGATGAAGAAAAGTTCATGCCCACAAGTTCAAAATCATGCCCACAAGTTCATCCAACCAAGTTCAAAATGCAAATCAAGTTCAATACACAAATTAAAGACACATCATTCCTCGTCCTCGTCTTCGTCCTCGTCATCATCTTCGGAAGACGATTCTTCCGCCTCCGAAGATGAATCTTCCTCCCTCTCCTCATCGCGCACCGCATTACATGAAGCTCCGACGGTGTTGGCAAGATCTTCAACGGCATCTTCATGGGAATGTGTGCGAGGAGGCACATCGAAAGACATTCCGCCCATGACGGCTGGAGGTGCACCCATGCCTCCCATGAGAGAAGCAAAACTCATACCTCCCATGGTGGCCATAGCGTCGGGGTGTGCTCCAAAGCCACCCAAGCCACCCAAGCCTCCCATGGCGCCGAGGCCACCGCCACCCATTACACGAACCATGGCTCTTTTTTGGATCAAGAGTTCTTCACGGGCAAGATTGACATACTCCTTTTGCGCCACATTGAGGTTAGATGTGTCCAAGAAGAACAAGTGCTTCTCCCATTCCAACAATCTAGTACGCTCCTCATTGCTCACCTTCCTCTCCTCCAAAGCCACCTTTCTCTCCTCGGCCGCCACCCTCCTCTCCTCGGCCGCCAACCTCCTCTCCTCGGCCGCGGCATCTTGGTTCCTTGCCATTTTCCTCACCTCGTTGGCTTCTTTTCTTGCCTTCACAATTGCTTCCATAGCATTTTTGAGCTCATCATCTCCTTTCCTCTTCTTCTTTTCGGTTTTGTCTTTCTTGCATCCATCCGGTCGCTTTGGTTTCGAGTATGAAACCGAGTTGGGTGTGGGGCTTCTCTTGCCGTCATCACTTGATGCATCATCCTCCTCCTCATCATCATCCAACTTAATTGTTCGCTTCCGTTTGTTGCTCAAATGCAAATCATCCAAATCTTCACGCTTCTTCCATTTCTCATCATCCTTCAACACTTCATAGCAATGAGGCAAAGTAAATATCCTTCCTTTCTTGATCTTCCCCTTCTTGGTTTCCCTCTCCTCTTCTTTGAACAAGTTTTGCGCAATGTTGTACTACATGAAAACAAAGCAAGTTAGCACCAACAACAAGTATGATGAACATGTATGAAATGCCACTTACTCTATCGTCCTCATTTGTGCCACTTGGGTTCAACTTGTCAACCGCCTTTTGACAGGCCGCCCACCTTTGACAATCCGAGTTGATTGTCGACCACCGGGACTTAAGTGATCGGTCGGAGCGGTCAATTCCACTCACGTTGCGAACATCAAAGTGTTCCTTCATCCGAAGCCAATAAGCATCTCTACTTTGATCACCTCCAACGGATGGATCCCTCGACACTTGCAACCAAGTATTGCATAGTAAGATGTTGTCGGCGTTGCTGTAATTGCCCGCTCTTCCTTTCGGTGCGTCGACAATGCCCTCACCCTCCTCGTCCACCTCGAACTCATGGTTTTCGAAATGCATGTCATTGGTTTGAGACCAATGCAAATTGTTGGAGCCAACACCCATCGTTGACATGTATGCATCATCATTGAGACTACAAAGTTTTTTGAACAATGCAAATAAGCTATCTATATGTGAATGCATTCAAAAAATAACAAAAAAAATGAAAAGTTAGAATTCTTTTACTTTGGAGGGATTTCGTCGAACATGTTGTGCGCGTCGGCCGCCGGCTCAACGAGCGAGCTCGCCGGGCGCTTGGTAGCCTTGCGCCTGCCGTCGACGCCCCGCAAGCTTCTTCCTCCTCGCCTTGAGGTGCGGGCCGTCCGCCGCCTTGTTTTTCTTCGCCGATGTCTTGCCCTTCTTTGGCGCGCCGCATTGGGGAGCTTTGCGGAGGAGGGGCGGCTCGGGCCGGGCGGCGCGGCGCCGCGCCACGCGCCGCCGATGTCATCCGCAGCGGCATGAAGAGGCGCGACGAGGCCGATGGTCGGAGGAGCTCCGGCGGAGGCGAGGCCAACGCCACCGGGCTAGGGTTTGCGGCGGCGGCGGGCGGGGTGGGGTCGCGGCTATACTAGACGAAGGGTCTAGTAGCCGCCGCTGCCACTACGCAATCGCACAGCAGCAGGCAACCACCACCGCCGCGCCGCCAGCCGCTACAACTGATGCTCCATAGGCCCGCCCAAGCCCATCGGCTCGAGTGCGTGGCTGGAGCGACCAAAGCATCCCAGCCAAGAACGTCGGATCCCTCCATCCATTGTCGATGTTGAGCCACCGACATCGCCGAGAGCGCAAATTGTCCTGCCGCTGCCCGTAACCCATGCGCAGCTGCTGGAGGAGGTGCAGCGTCGCTGCCACGGAGGACGACGCCCGCTGCCGCCATCTCCACACGGGCTTCGCCCGTGGCGACCCCAGGCGCGGCGAGGTGGAGGGATCGTGAACGGAGTTGCTAGCATGGGTGAGATCCATCTCCGCCCGTGTCGCCTAGGCAAGCGACACGGAGGCCGCTTTCATTTTTTTGGAGAGATGGATCGGTACTACCACCAGACACCAAAAATGGGATACTTTTCAATGGGAGAGATTTTCACCTCCCGGCCTCTGCACCAACAAAGTGAGACATAAGTTGCCTAAATGATAATTAGTTTTCCGTCGGGCAGGCACTCTATCAAATTTCTCAAAGTGATATTATCAATTATACTAGCGCATGTAAATTTACCTCGCAGCATGTCAATTTCCTCAAAGTCGTCTTGCTAATTATGCCCGTTAACAAGAACGAGGACACTCGTTATCAATCATATACCTATTTTTTTAGTTGGCATGAATGATATTGAAGCCCCATCTAGTCATCATCGAGTTGAGGTCATGTCGGCATTACTAGATGAGGTCCTCCAAAAAATCAGGCTTAAATCATTGCGGTTTGATGCCCCATGTTATGCCCTCATCCCTATTCTGGAGATGAAATTTCATATGAAACTTGCCACAAGACACTTAGAAAAGTTTCGCATACGAGGATAGCACTCTAGCCTCTACACCAATTTATACAAACAACAATTTATTATTGATTATTTAATTATGACAAGTAAAGGCTAGCATCGATGCTGAATGAAACAGTTTAGGTTGCTTGATCTAGCCAGAAGGGAAGAGTGTGGTTTTTCACTCAGAGTACACGCTAACTTGTCACTGAATCCGTCACTGCCAGCAACCTTGGTACCGGCTAATGGCGTCTCACTAGCCGGATGCTGGCCCTGAGAGATACCAAAGCCCGCCCAGACCTCTTGAGAAGGCGGCGTCAAATGTAGGTTGACGACTGCGCCATCAGGCATGGCTTCCAGCCTCAGGTCACTGTCATACCTCCTTTGATCCTTGTTGATCGGAGATTTGGACGGTTGGACGCAACCTGGCTTTTCTAACTGAGTTTGCGTTGGTACTACTTTGATTAAGCGCAAAGATGATGAGTCCACCAGGAGCTTTATTGCAGTAGTGCCACATGAATGGTCCTGTAGAAGGTAGACAATCCCACACGAACACTCGCCTACAAGCTTTAATTCGGATGAATGGTCGTGTAGAGTGCCTTTGTATTTTCATGGTCCGTGATTTGTGACTTCTCCCGCCCACCACTTCTCAGTTGTTGCTACCTTATATGGAGTCCTATTTGTTGTGTTGTAGCTGGTTAATGGAACATGTTCAAGTGGACTCGCGCCCCTGTAGACCTTTTCCAATAAATAAAACAACGCCTCAAAGTCACATAAATTGTGTCCCTACAGCTAAGCGGTAAGTTAGAAGGCATCAAAACACTCTTATCAGTTTTGATGTGGTGTCAACAATAGTTTCATGTATGTAGCTCATCTTAGCTAAGTCCACTAGGACCTGTGCTATAACTTACAAACCACCTACCTATGGAGTTTGCAACTAGCACAATGAGATGAAACTTCACATATTTTGTCCTAGAATGTGAACTCCAAGCATACAGAGTGATTGTGTGGCAATAAAATCTCATCTGCACACCCACACGCTCAGAATTGCTACTCTGAACATCGCCGAGAGAAGGCTTATTCCATGTTGCCGATACATATATGTGACGATAAATAACAATCACCTTTTTTTTCTAATCCATGACATTTTTTAAAGGTCCAGTATAGACGGCATGGAGGACAATCATATCTATGATGCAATATATATGATGGATTTCAAATCCATCATGGATGCGTTTCTATGATGGTTTGCACTAAATTGTGTTGAATTGAGATAAACATGGATGGTAAATTTCATGTAATGATATAGTCTTTCCTGGGCATACATCCCACTCATCTGCTTGCCACTATGGCTTAGTGCGGAGTATTTGCAGGCCTGACTTGAAAATCCATTGCCAAGTTGGTGTTCGCAACACACTTCATGTTCATGGTGAAAACCCGCGTCCTAGCCTTTGTTGTTAAATGCGAGCACCAGGATTTGAACCCTAGTGGGCTGGCGATACCACTGCCCACCCTAATCATCCAACAATAGGTTGGTTGGCACGCCCTGTTTATATCTGCACTGCACCCTATGTAGGAACCTACACGAACATGTACACACGTACTCCATGTGTGACCCGAGGATACGTACGGTATTCTAAAAAAAGAGGATACACACGGAATCAACACGAAAGCAAACGAACAAAATGAAACCGAATCGATCCGTGATGTGTTTCTATCCCTTCTCCTTTGTGCAGACTTCTTCCGCCTTCAGTCGTCTCTCGTGTGCGTGATCAATCTGTTCCGGCCTTTACGCATTTGCGTGCATGTTCCAAACATATACCCGCCGCTGTCTGGGCCAGTACCTGTCCCCGTGGCCGATCCATTGCCGGTCCTCCCGGACGATGTCATCGAGGACATCTTCGTGCGGTTGCCGGCCAAGGCAGTGCACAGGTGAGGCTGCCTCTCCCGCTCCTGGGCAGCCACACTTGCTTCAAACAACTTCACGGACTACCACCTCCACCTCGCTAACCGCCATTGCGTCCCAAGGATCCTATTCTTGCAGGACTCGCAACGTTCGAAGTTGCGTGTGTGGTCGCCGTACAATCCACGTGGCACGACCCTGATGGAGGTCATGCCTCTTCGTCCCAACACCATCAGTAACCTCATCTTGCGTCTCGTGACGCAGCAATGCCGCGGTCTTATCATCCTCGAAGCCGAAGCCGAAGCCATAAGGACACACTACGTGATCAACCCGTCCACCGGCAAAATGGCGGCGCTCCGAAAGAGCCATGCCACGATGTCTCAAAGTGTCACACACCTAGGACTAGGTTACGACACGTAGACTATGAGGCACAAAGTTGTGCGCGCCCACTACCGCCTCTCCATATCTGTGGCTATGACTGCGAGTGCAAGGTGTACGAGATCAACTCGGTCCCGACGTTTTGGAGGCCGGTGAAGAATTGCGGTCAGGAGAAAGCACTTGGTTGTGTAAGAAAGGAGGGCACGAGTTTCTTTACGCATGGGCATGTGCATTGGTTGGCCAGGCATAAGCTTGTTTCTCTATAAGAAGAGATATCCATCGCCTCCTACAACATTGACAATGAGATGTTTGATACTACCATATAGTTGCCGCCATCGGACTTGGAGAAAAACTATCAAGATAAGCACTACTTGACCGAGTTAGGTGGACGCCTATGCCTCTTTCCATACTAATGTGGCCAACAATTTTTGTCCTCAACGGTATGACATCTGGCTGCTCGCAGCCACAGTGCGAGCGTGTGGGATTTACATTGTCGAATCGCTCTATCAACGCTGCCTCGGAAAGTTGCCAACTTCATGAGTGGACAGTTTACTGTCCGAAGTGCTTACCATCTCGCAAGGAAGTTCAGCATTCGGTACACTTGAGTTCCTCCAGTGGCAACCCCTCCGTACGGAGGCCTATCTGGCAGCGTATTTGAAGTTCCCAAGTTCCGTTGAAAATGAAAATTATGGCTTGGAAGGCTGTTTCGGGTGCCCTTGGTACAAATGAGTGCAAGAAATATAGACACATCTCAATTAGAGATGGATGTCCGTTATGTGGGAGAGAGAAGGAGACGAGCTTCCATGCTCTTGTCTCATGTGATCATGCGAGCAGAATTTGGACACACATGAGGCTGATATGGCGTCTTCCTAGCAATGCTGTCTTACAAGACACATGACAGGACTGGCTGTTAAATGTTCTTGCGAACTGCGACGATCAAATGAGGGATTGCACGATCATGCTGATATGGCGAATTTGGTCTTTGCGCTCAGACCTCACTCATGGCAAGGAGGCTCCCTCGTTGTCGGCAACGTCAGACTACCTCCAGAGTTACATGAACTCCCACAACCTATGCGGCAGATTTTCAACGGAAGAAATTCTTAAGGGGAAGATGCCGATGGGGTAGGAGGCTCCACACGTGGTTCCCAGGCCGAGCACCCCTTTGGCTTGGCCGCGGCCGCCGGCTGAATTCGCTGCCCTCTCGGTGGACGGTGCTTTCATGCAGGAGGACGGGTCTGCTGCGGCGGGTATGATCCTTCGGCGTGAAGATGGGAGTGTAATCTTTGCAGCATACAGGTGTATATTCAATTGGACAGTGGAGAGTAAATCTGAACTGCCTCCCGGGTCGCACCTGGCGACTCCGGAGGCCCCCCGCCGTCACCTCCTCTCGACCTCCTCTTGTCAGATCTCCCTCGCCGCCGTCGTTTGGCGACCCCATGGTCGGACGGCGGCGGCGGCGGGCTCTCCTCTGCCCAGCCATAGCCTTCCTCTCTCCCATGTGTGTCTCCTTGATCTTGACCAGCAGCTGCTACATGCCATGCCATCCATCGCCTTGTCTGACTCCTCCCTGGCCACCGGAGGTTGTGCGCCAGGGGATCCGGCCTGCCGAGGCGTGGTGCAGCCACGCGGTGGTCTACTACGTCACCACACGATGTGTGGCTATGGCCCATGTCGGACCAGATCGGATCTGGGCAGTGGTGGCCATTTCCTTTGCGTTCGAGATGGGGCGGCAGTTGCACGAGGCTTGCTACACCGGTTGGGTAGCAGGTGATCTGGCCTGAACGACGCCCAGTTCTGCTGTGGCCATTGCCTTGGATGGCTGTGGTTGTAGTGTGGCACGATGGTGGCAAACACAAGGTGTACATGAGTGGTGGATCGGCGCAAATGAGGCACATAGATGCTCGATTTGCATAGGATGGCAGTGGACATGAGGTGCGTGGCAGCGTCACACATGGAGACAAACCGTGGATGATCGGACCTGAGAGGTTTCTCTGCAAGTTCTGCCCACCTGTATGCTTGGCTTTGTGTCCTCATCCGTTGCCGGCTTGACTTCCGTGAAGACATGACTGTCAGTTGGTCTATGAGGGCTCTTGACGGCACCGACAGATTTTTGCCTGCAAATTGTGTCCAACCACTGTTTAAGACTTGGGGCTGCCGGATGGCCTCTCATGGGTTCTTGGCGGCGTCAGTTACCTTGTTGATGTTGGCGGTTGTGCTCCAGTCTGCTTCTCGTATATGTGGTATGCCCGGTTGCGTTTGTCCACGTCAGGGTTGTGAGCATATATGGCTGTTGAGGTGTGACAATCTGACTTGCAGCAGTAACTTCTTCATGAAAAGGGGGGCGACAGTACATGGTGACATTGGTTTGGTGGTGCTCTTAAGCACAGGGATTCGAGTTCCGGAGTGAAAACTCTTAGGTTTGACCTGAACTGGCTGTACCTAGCAATGGTGGTGTTCTTACATCATTCCCTTGTTGAAGGCATTGTTTGAAGCTTGCTCGGACTTCCTCTTTAGGGTGAAAACCCAAGATTTAACCCTTCGTGGGTGGATCTGGCGATAGCGGCGCTCGTGTGCCGTTCCCTTCTTGAAGGCGTCGTTGTCGAAGCACTTTCCCAATGTTCGGGTGCTGTCATCGATGGTGGTTGATGATTTTGTTTATTGCTGCATGTTATAGCTCACTACAGGATTTTGGAGTTCACATTTTTTTCCTTTTTTGTGTGTGCGCGTTAGTGTTGGCTGTGTGCATCCTAGTTATGCAGAGGCCGGATGTGAGTTCATGATGATTTGTATTCTCTTGATGCAACATTATGAGTTAATAAAATACATCCTTTATCGAAAAAAGGTGTATATTCAATTGCAACGACGTGTTGTAAGCGGAACTGCATGCGATCATGCAAGGCATGACACTGGCCGTGCATCATTGTTCCATGCCAATTGTTGTGCAGTCAGACTCAGCATCGGTGTTGGCAGCATTGACCGGGGAGAGCTTAACCAGGTCAGCTTATGGACACTTGGTGACGGAGATCAAGCATCATATGGAGACTCGGGAGTTTGTTCCATCAAAAATCAAGCGTGAGCAGAATAGGGTAACACATCAGTTGGCATTGTATAGTCGTACGGAGTTCACTACTGCTGTATGGCTAGGGAGAAGCCCTCCTTGTATCGAGGATTTGGTGCCTCTTGATTGTAACCCTATGCATATGGAATAAAACTCTCTTTCTATCACAAAAAAAAACTTCATGCACTTCGTGTATTGGATCGGCCTACTCTCTGCCATCGACAATGGTTGTCGCATCATCATACGATTATGCAGACTCTCCTTGGAAAAACCAAGCTTCAAGTTATGTGCATACGCCCCCGTGATCGCCGATACTGAGAGCCCCCTCGATGGAAGCAGCTTGGTCTCTATATACAGCATGAAGTGCAACATGCTGTGCTATACGAGGAAATCATTGCCTCCCGAGGGAGGCCGCTTACGACCTTCAAGTATGCAGATTGCGTCTTAGCTCTTTTGAAATGAAAGCTGGTTGGTCTCTTTCGAAATAGACTTTCGCCCCGCTTTATAAATAAATCAACGGTCCATACATCGTTAGTTCCACTGCATACGGCAAATAACGGTTAGGACCACAGCATAGTCAAGCCCAAGAAAGCATAAGAGAAATATAAAAAAACCACCTAGTGGCGGCCGCAAAGCGGCCCTACGAGGAAGATAGTCGACGCGCCAAAGCCAGTAGCTCATCCATCATCAAGCCAATACAGTCGCGATCACGCTGCCTCCAGAGCGGGTGCCAGTGCTGTAGGAAAGTAAGGAGTTTGAAGGAGTCGGACGCCTTTCTCGGAAAAACCTTCTCTATCACCATCCTATTCCTAGTAGTCCAAAGAGTCCACGACATCGCCGCAAAAATAAGGCAAAATAGGCGGCGATGACATGATGGTTGTACAGCTCTAAGCTGGAGGAACTCAGCGAGATTTAGGGCCTCCCATTCAGGTCCCAAGGCCTCGCGGACATACGTCCAAAGAACCCTTGCCGCGGTACACGAGCATAGGATATGGGTCCCAGTCTCTGGTACCGTACAGAGAGGGCATAGACCATCACCAGGTCCGTGCCGCTTACGGAACTCAGTCACCGAGGTGAGGCGGTCCCGTAGTAATTGCCAAACGAAGATCTTAATCTTTAGAGGTATGGGGGCTTTCCATAATGGGGACAGCCAAGGGGTGGCCGGCGACCGGCAGAGGGCCTGATAAGTCGTGCATACAGAAAACTCCGTCGACGGCGTGAGCCGCCAGGATACCGTGTCCGGATAGTCCGGGAGCACGAGCGGGAGGGTATCCCGCAGTCTAGTCCAGTGAATATGCTCGGCCTGTCCAAAGGTGCGACGGAAGCCGATGTTCCACTATCCAGCTTGGAAAGCCGTAGCCACGTGGACCGACGGATCCGCACAAATTGAGAATAGGACCGGGAAAGAAACGCGGAGGGGTTCAACATTCTGCCAGGGGTCTAACCAGAATTGGATCCCTTTCCCGTTCCCCAAGGAGAAGGAGATCCCTAGGCGGATCTCATCCTTGATCCGTTGGATGGCCCGACAGAATTATGAGCCCTCCATCCGGTTGCACGCTAAGAATGGGTCTCCTCTCAGGTATTTCGCTTGAATGAGTTGCAACCACAATCCGCCCTCTCCTCGTAAGATGCGCCATACCCATCTCAACATGAGCGCCATGTTCATCCGACGGGAGGCAATGATGCCCAGACCACCACGGTCCTTGGGCATGCAGATATCCGCCCATTTTACCATGTGGTACTTTTGGCGGCCATTGGTCGCCTGCCAAAAGAACCTCGCGAGACCCCGATCGAATGCACTATGCACACCCTCCGGTAGGATATACAACCCCATCATGAACATGGGGAGGCTCGCTAGGTTGGAACTAATAAGGATCGATTTTCTCCCTTTGGAGGTAAACCGTCCTCGCCAGGGTTCAACCCGGCCAGCCGATCCACCAGAGGATCGAATGCACTAGAAAGGATCTTGGAGTCAGCCAATGGCATCCCCAAATATGTTGTGGGAAAGGAGGTTAGTCTACAATTCAGGTTATCTGTGATCCTCTGTTGCTCCTCAGCGGGGTATCCCAACACAACGACCTCGCTCTTGTCAATGTTAATCTTGAGTCCCGACATAGCCTCAAAGCATAGGATTAGGAACTTAAGATTAACGATGTTGAGGGATCATAATCATGGTTTCATCGGCGTATTGGAGATGGGTGACCCCTCCTCCTGGAATGAGGTGACCAACAATGCCCGAGAGGTGTCCGGCCCTCCTAGCTTTGTCCAGGATGCCTACCAGAGCGTCCACTGCGGAATTGAAGAGAAGAGGAGATATCGGATCCCCTTGCTTCACTCCCGCAGAAGATGTGAAGAACAGCCCCACATCGCCGTTAATGTTAATAGCCGTCTTGTCAGATCGTACCAACTGCATAATCCAGTTGCACCATCTGACATCGAAGCCTCTACGCTGCATAACTAGCCGCAGGAAGTCCCAGTCTAGCCGATCATAGGCTTTCTGGAAGTCCAGCTTGAGGAAGACACCCTTCTTCCCACGTGATCACACCTCGTGCGCAATCTCATGAAGGGACAAATGTTGGGGAACGTTGCAGAAAATAAAATTTTTCCTACGGTTTCACCAAGATCCATCTATGAGTTCATCTAGCAACGAGTGATAGGAGTGCATCTACATACCTTTGTAGATCTCGAGCGGAAGCGTTGAAGAGAACGGGGTTGAGGGAGTCGTACTCGTCGTGATCCAAATCACCGATGACCAAGTGCCGAACGGACAACACCTCCGCGTTCAACACACGTACGGAGCGGATGACGTCTCCCGCACCTTGATCCAGCAAGGAGGAGGGAGAGGTAGAAGAAGATCCAGCAGCACGACGGCGTGGTGGTGGATGCAGCAGGTTCGGTGAGAGCCACGAGCTTCCACGAGAGGGAGAGGTGTAGCAGGGGAGAGGGAGGCGCCAAGACTTCAGGGTGCGGCTGCCCTCCCTCCCCCCTTTATATAGGACCACTGGGGGGCGCCGACCCTGGAGATGGGATCTCCCAAGGGGGGCGGCGGCCAGGGGGGTGGAGTGCCCCCCAAGGCAAGTGGAGGCGCCCCCCACCCTAGGGTTTCCAAGCCTAGGCGCGGGGGGGGGGAAGGGGCGCACCAGCCCACCAGGATGGTCCCTCCCACTTCAGCCCACGGGCCCTCCGGGATAGGTGGCCCCACCGGTGGACCCCGGGACCCTTCCGGTGGTCCCGGTACAATACCGGTGACCCCCGAAACTCTCCCGATGGCCGAAACTGCACTTCCTATATATAATTCTTTGCCTCCGGACCATTCCGAACTCCTCGTGACGTCCGGGATCTCATCCGGACTCGAACAACTTTCGGTTTGCTGCATACTCATATCTCTACAACCCTAGCGTCACCGTACCTTAAGTGTGTAGACCCTACGGGTTCGGGAGACACGTAGACATGACCGAGACGGCTCTCCGGTTAATAACCAACAGCGGGATCTAGATACCCATGTTGGCTCCCACATGCTCCTCGATGATCTCATCGGATGAACCACGATGTCGAGGATTCAAGTAACCCGTATACAATTCCTTTGTCAATCGGTATTTTACTTGCCGAGATTCGATCGTCGGTATCCCAATACCTCGTTCAATCTCGTTACCGCAAGTCACTTTACTCGCATCGTAATGCATGATCCCGTGACCAAACACTTGGTCACTTTGAGCTCATTATGATGATGCATTACCGAGTGGGCCCAGAGATACCTCTCCGTCATACGGAGTGACAAATCCTAGTCTCGATCCGTGTCAACCCAACAGACACTTTCGGAGATACCTGTAGTGCACCTTTATAGTCACCCAGTTACGTTGTGACGTTTGGTACACCCAAAGCACTCCTACGGTATCCTGGAGTTACACGATCTCATGGTCTAAGGAAAAGATACTTGACATTGGAAAAGCTCTAGCAAAATGAACTACACGATCTTGTGCTATGCTTAGGATTGGGTCTTGTCCATCACATCATTCTCCTAATGATGTGATCCCGTTATCAATGACATCCAATGTCCATAGTCAGGAAACCATGACTATCTGTTGATCAACGAGCTAGTCAACTAGAGGCTCACTAGGGACATATTGTGGTCTATGTATTCACACATGTATTACGATTTTCGGATAATACAATTATAGCATGAATAAAAGACAATTATCATGAACAAGGAAATATAATAATAATCCTTTTATTATTGCCTCTAGGGCATATTTCCAATAGTCTCCCACTTGCACTAGAGTCAATAATCTAGTTACATTGTTATGAATCGAACACCCATAGAGTTCTGGTGTTGATCATGTTTTGCTCGCGGAAGAGGTTTAGTCAACGGATCTGCGATATTCAGATCCGTATGCACTTTGCAAATTTCTATGTCTCCATCTTGAACATTTTCACGAATGGAGTTGAAGCGACACTTGATGTGCCTGGTCTTCTTGTGAAACCTGGGCTCCTTGGCAAGTGCAATAGCTCCAGTGTTGTCACAGAAGAGTTTGATCGGCCCCGACGCATTGGGTATGACTCTTAGGTCGGTGATGAACTCCTTCACCCAAATTGCTTCATGCGCTGCCTCCAAGGCTGCCATGTACTCCGCTTCACATGTAGATCCCGCCACGATGCTCTGCTTGCAGCTGCACCAGCTTACTGCTCCACCATTTAACATATACACGTATCCGGTTTGTGACTTAGAGTCATCCAGATCTGTGTCGAAGCTAAGCGCCGACGTAACCCTTCTGACGAGCTCTTCGTCACCTCCATAAACGAGAAACATGTCCTTAGTCCTTTTCAGGTACTTCAGGATATTCTTGACCGCTGTCCAGTGTTCCTTGCCGGGATTACTTTGATACCTTCCTACCAAACTTACGGCAAGGTTTACATCAGGTCTGGTACACAGCATGGCATACATAATAGACCCTATGGCTGAGGCATAGGGGATGACACTCATCTCTTCTATATCTTCTGCCGTGGTCGGACATTGAGCCGAGCTCAATTTCACACCTTGTAATACAGGCAAGAACCCTTTCTTGGACTGATCCATTTTGAACTTCTTCAATATCTTATCAAGGTATGTGCTTTGTGAAAGACCTATGAGGCGTCTCGATCTATCTCTATAGATCTTGATGCCTAATATATAAGCAGCTTCTCCAAGGTCCTTCATTGAAAAACTCTTATTCAAGTAGGTCTTAATGCTGTCCAAAAGTTCTATATAATTTCCCATCAAAAGTATGTCATCTACATATAATATGAGAAAGGCTACAGAGCTCCCACTCACTTTCTTGTAAATGCAGACTTCTCCATAAGTCTGCATAAACCCAAACGCTTTGATCATCTCATCAAAGCGAATGTTCCAACTCCGAGATGCTTGCACCAGCCCATAAATGGATCGCTGGAGCTTGCATACCTTGTTAGCATTCTTAGGGTCGACAAAACCTTCCGGCTGCATCATATACAGTTCTTCCTTAAGGTAGCCGTTAAGGAATGCCGTTTTGACGTCCATTTGCCATATCTCATAATCATAGTATGCGACAATTGCTAACATGATTTAGACGGACTTCAGCTTCGCTACGGGAGAGAAAGTCTCATCGTAGTCAACCCCTTGAACTTGCAGATAACCTTTAGCGACAAGTCGAGCTTTATAGATGGTAACATTACCATCCGCATCCGTCTTCTTCTTAAAGATCCATTTGTTTTCTATCGCTCGCCGATCATCGGGCAAGTCTGTCAAAGTCCATACGTTTTATTCATACATGGATCCTATCTCGGATTGCATGGCTTCAAGCCATTTGTTGGAATCTGGGCCCGCCATCGCTTCTTCATAGTTCGACGGTTCACCGTTGTCTAACAACATGATTTCCAGGACAGGGTTGCCATACCACTCTGGTGTGGAACGTGTCCTTGTGGACCTATGAAGTTCAGTAGCAACTTGATCCGAAGTACCTGGATCATCATCATTAGTTTCCTCTCCAGTCGGTGTAGGCACCACATGAACATTTTCCTGAGCTGCACTACTTTCCGGTTCAAGAGGCAGTACTTCATCGAGTTCTACTTTCCTCCCACTTACTCCTTTCGAGAGAAACTCCTTTTCCAGAAAGGATCCGTTCTTGGCAACAAAGATCTTGCCTTCGGATCTAAGGTAGAAGGTATACCTAATGGTTTCCTTGGGGTATCCTATGAAGACGCATTTTTCCGACTTGGGTTCGAGTTTTTCAGGTTGAAGTTTCTTGACATAAGCATCGCATCCCCAAACTTTTAGAAATGACAGCTTAGGTTTCGTTCCAAACCATAATTCATACGGTGTCGTCTCAACGGATTTAGACGGTGCCCTATTTAAAGTGAATGTAGCTGTCTCTAGAGCGTATCCCCAAAATGATAGCGGTAAATCAGTAAGAGACATCATAGATCGCACCATATCCAATAGAGTGCGATTACAACGTTCGGACACACCGTTACGCTGAGGTGTTCCAAGCGGCGTGAGTTGTGAAACGATTCCACATTTCCTTAAGTGTGTACCAAATTCGTGACTTAAATATTCTCCTCCACGATCTGATCGTAAGAACTTTATTTTTCGGTCACGTTGATTCTCAACCTCATTCTGAAATTCCTTGAACTTTTCAAAGGTCTCAGACTTGTGTTTCATCAAGTAGACATACCCATATCTACTCAAGTCATCAGTGAGAGTGAGAACATAACGATATCCTCCGCGAGCCTCACCGCTCATTGGACCGCACATGTCGGTATGTATGATTTCCAATAAGTTGTTTGCTCGCTCCATTGTTCCGGAGAACGGAGTCTTGGTCATTTTGCCCATGAGGCATGGTTAGCATGTGTCAAATGATTCATAATCGAGAGACTCTAAAAGTCCATCAGCATGGAGCTTCTTCATGCGGTTGACACCAATGTGACCAAGGCGGCAGTGCCACAAGTATGTGGGACTATCATTATCAACTTTACATCTTTTGGTATTCACACTATGAATATGTGTAACATCATGTTCGAGATTCATTAAGAATAAACCATTGACCATCGGGGCATGACCATAAAACATATCTCTCATATAAATAGAACAACCATTATTCTCGGATTTAAATGAGTAGCCATCTCGTATTAAACGAGATCCAGATACAATCTTCATGCTCAAACTTGGCACTAAATAACAATTATTGAGGTTTAAAACTAATCCCGTAGGTAAATGTAGAGGTAGCGTGCCGACGGCGATCACATCGACCTTGGAACCATTCCCGACGCGCATCGTCACCTCGTCCTTCACCAATCTCCGCTTATTCCGCAGCTCCTGCTGTGAGTTACAAATATGAGCAACGGCACCGGTATCAAATACCCAGGAGTTACTACGAGTACTGGTAAGGTACACATAAATTACATGTATATCAAATATACCTTTAGTGTTGTCGGCCTTCTTGTCCGCTAAGTATTTGGGGCAGTTCCGCTTCCAGTGACCCTTCCCTTTGCAATAAAAGCACTCAGTCTCAGGCTTGGGTCCATTCTTTGACTTCTTCCCGGCAACTGGCTTACCGGGCGAGGCAACATCCTTGCCGTCCTTCTTGAAGTTCTTCTTACCCTTGCCCTTCTTGAACTTAGTGGTTTTATTGACCATCAACACTTGATGTTCCTTCTTGATTTCTACCTCTGCTGACTTCAGCATTGAAAATACTTCAGGAATAGTTTTCACCATCCCCTGCATATTGTAGTTCATCACAAAGCTCTTGTAGCTCGGTGGGAGCGACTGAAGGATTCTGTCAATGACCGCCTCGTCCAGGAGGTTAATGTCCAGCTGGGGAAAGCGGTTGTGCAACCCGGACATTTTGAGTATGTGCTCACTTGATGTAACTATTTTCCTCCATCTTACAACTATAGAACTTGTCAAAGACTTCATATCTCTCGACCGGGCATGAGCTTGGAAAACCATTTTTAGCTCCTCGAACATCTCATATGCTCTGTGTTGCTCAAAACGCTTTTGGAGCCCCGGTTCTAAGCTGTAAAGCATGCCGCACTGAATGAGGGAGTAATCATCAGCACGTGACTGCCAAGCGTTCATAACGTCTTGGTTCTCTGGAATGGGTGCTTCACCTAGCGGTGCTTCTAGGACATATTGTTTCTTGGCAGCTATGAGGATGATACTCAGGTTCCGGACCCAGTCCGAATAGTTGCTGCCATCATCTTTCAGCTTGGTTTTCTCTAGGAACGCGTTGTAGTTCATGTTGACATGAGCGTTGGCCATTTGATCTACAAGACATTTTTGCAAAGATTTTAGACTAATGTTCATGATAATTAAGTTCATCTAATCAAATTATTTAATGAACTCCCACTCAGCTTTGACATCCCTCTAGTCATCTAAGTGTTACACGATCCGAGTCGACTAGGCCGTGTCCGATCATCATGTGAGACGGACTAGTCATCATCGGTGAACATCTCCATGTTGATCGTATCTTCCATACGACTCATGTTCGACCTTTCGGTCTCTTGTGTTCCGAGGCCATGTCTGTACATGCTAGGCTCGTCAAGTTAACCTAAGTGTTTTGCATGTGTAAAACTGTCTTACACCCATTGTATGTGAACGTAGGAATCTATCACACCCGATCATCACGTGGTACTTCGAAACGACGAACTTTAGCAACGTCGCACAGTTAGGGGGAACACCTTCTTGAAATTTTTATGAGGGATCATCTTATTTACTACCGTCGTTCTAAGTAAACAAGATGCATAAACATAATAAACATCACATGCAATTAAATAGTAGTGACATGATATGGCCAATATCATATAGCTCCTTTGATCTCCATCTTCGGGGCTCCATGATCATCTTGTCACCGGCATGACACCATGATCTCCATCATCATGATCTCCATCATCGTGTCTCCATGAAGTTGCTCGCCAACTATTACTTCTACTACTATAGCTAACGGTTTAGCAATAAAGTAAAGTAATTACATGGCGTTGAATCAATGACACGCAGGTCATACAATAATTAAGACAACTCCTATGGCTCCTGCCGGTTGCCATACTCATCGAAATGCAAGTCGTGATTCCTATTACAAAAACATGATCTCATACATCACAATATATCATTCATCATTCATCACAACTTTTGGCCATATCACATCACAAGGCAATTGCTGCAAAAACAAGTTAGACGTCCTCTAATTGTTGTTGCATCTTTTACGTGGCTGCAATAGGGTTCTAGCAAGAACGTTTTCTTACCTACGAAAAAGCCACAACGTGATTTTTCAACTTCTATTTACCCTTCATAAGGACCCTTTTCATCGAATCCGCTCCAACTAAAGTGGGAGAGACAGACATCCGCTAGCCACCTTCTGCAACTAGTGCATGTCAGTCGGTGGAACCTGTCTCACGTAGGCCTACGTGTAAGGTCGGTCCGGGCCGCTTCATCCCACAATACCGCTGAAGCAAAATAAGACTTGTAGCGGCAAGAGAGTTGACAACATCTACGCCCACAAAAGATTTGTGTTCTACTCGTGCAATAGAGAACTACGCATAGACCTAGCTCATGATGCCACTGTTGGGGAACGTTGCAGAAAATAAAAAATTTCCTACGGTTTCACCAAGATCCATCTATGAGTTCATCTAGCAACGAGTCATAGGAGTGCATCTACATACCTTTGTAGATCTCGAGCGGAAGCGTTCAAGAGAACAGGGTTGAGGGAGTCGTACTCGTCGTGATCCAAATCACCGATGACCAAGTGCCGAACGGACAGCAACTCCGCGTTCAACACACGTACGGAGCGGATGACGTCTCCCGCACCTTGATCCAGCAAGGAGGAGGGAGAGGTAGAAGAAGATCTAGCAGCACGACGGCGTGGTGGTGGATGCAGCAGGGTTCCGGTAGAGCTTCACCGAGCTTCCACGAGAGGGAGAGGTGTAGCAGGGCAGAGGGAGGCGACAAGACTTCAGGGTGCGGCTGCCCTCCCTCCCCCCCTCTATATAGGCCCCCTGGGGGGGCGCCGGCCCTGGAGATGGGATCTCCCAATGGGGGGCGGCGGCCAGGGGGGTGGAGTGCCCCCCAAGGCAAGTGGAGGCGCCCCCCACCCTAGGGTTTCCAAGCCTAGGCGCGGGGGGGGGGGGGGCATGTTGGGGAACGTAGTAATTTCAAAAAATTTCCTACGCACACGCAAGATCATGGTGATGGCATAGCAACGAGAGGGGAGAGTGTATGTCCACGCACCCTCGAGACCGAAGCGAAGCGTTATAACAACGCTGTTGATGTAGTCGACGTCTTCACGATCCGACCGATCCAAGTACCGAATGCACGGCACCTCCGAGTTCAGCACACGCTCAGCTCGATGACGATCCCCGGCTCCGATCCAGCAAAGCGCCGGGGATGAGTTCCCGTCAAGACGACGGCGTGGTGGACGATGATGATGCTCCACCGCGCAGGGCTTCGCCTAAGCTCCGCGACGATATGACCGAAGTGGAATATGGTGGAGGGGGGCACCGCACACAGCTAAGGAACGATCCATAGATCAACTTGTGTGTCATGGGGTGCCCCCCTGCCCCCGTACATAAAGGAGCAAGGGGGGGTGCGGCCAGCCCTAGGAGGAGGCGCGCCGGAGGAGTCCTACTCCCACCGGGAGTAGGACTCCCCCCCTTTTCCTAGTTGGATTAGGACTTGGGGGGAGGGAAAGAAAAGGGGGGCGCCCCCCCCCCTTCCTTGTCCTATTCGGACTAGGGGGGGGGGGAGGGGGCGCGTGGCCTGCCCTGGCCGGCCCTCATCTTCTCCCTCATGGCCCACTAAGGCCCACTAACCCCCGGGAGGGTTCCGGTAACCCCCCGGTGTTCCGGTAAAATCCCGATTTCACCCGAAACTATTCTGAAGTCCAAACATAGGCTTCCAATATATCAATCTTTATGTCTCGACCATTTCGAGACTCCTCGTCATGTCCGTGATCACATCCGGGACTCCGAACAAACTTCGGTACATCAAAACTTATAAAATCATAATAAACTGTCATCGTAACGTTAAGCGTGCGGATCCTACGGGTTCGAGAACTATGTAGACATGACCTAGAACTATTCTCGGTCAATAACCAATAGCGGAACCTGGATGCCCATATTGGTTCCTACATATTCTTCGAAGATCTTTATCGGTCAAACCGCATAACGACATACGTTGTTCCCTTTGTCATCGGTATGTTACTTACCCGAGATTCGATCGTCGGTATCCAATACCTAGTTCAATCTCGTTATCGCAAGTCTCTTTACTCGTTCCGTAATACATCATCTCACAACTAACTTATTAGTTGCAATGCTTGCAAGGCTTATGTGATGTGTATTACCGAGAAGGCCTAGAGATACCTCTCCGACAATCGGAGTGACAAAACCTAATCTCAAATACGCCAACCCAACATGTACCTTTGGAGACACCTGTAGTACTCCTTTATAATCACCCGATTACGTTGTGACGTTTGGTAGCACCAAAGTGTTCCTCCGTAAACGGAGTTGCATAATCTCATAGTTACAGGAACATGTATAGGTCATGAAGAAAGCAATAGCAATATACTAAATGATCAAGTGCTAAGCTAACAGAATGGGTCATGTCAATCACATCATTCTCCTAATGATGTGATCCCATTAATCAAATAACAACACATGTCTATGGTTAGGAAACATAACCATCTTTGATTAATGAGCTAGTCAAGTAGAGGCATACTAGTGACTGTATGTTTTTCTATGTATTCACACATGTATTATGTTTCCGGTTAATACAATTCTAGCATGAATAATAAACATTTATCATGGTATGAGGAAATAAATAATAACTTTATTATTGCCTCTAGGGCATATTTCCTTCAGTCTCCCACTTGCACTAGAGTCAATAATCTAGATTACACAAGAATGATTCTAACACCCATGGAGTCTTGGTGCTGATCATGTTTTGCTCGTGGAAGAGGCTTAGTCAACGGTCTGCAACATTCAGATCCGTATGTATCTTGCAAATCTCTATGTCTCCCACTTGGACTTGGTCCCGAATGGAATTGAAGCGTCTCTTGATATGCTTGGTCCTCTTGTGAAATCTGGATTCCTTTGCCAAGGCAATTGCACCAGTATTGTCACAGAAGATCTTCATTGGTCCCGATGCACTAGGTATGACACCTAGATCGGAAATGAACTCTTTCATCCAGACTCCTTCATTTGCTGCTTCCGAAGCAGCTATGTACTCCGCTTCACATGTAGATCCCGCCACGACGCTTTGTTTAGAACTGCACCAACTGACAGCTCCACCGTTTAATAAAACACGATCCGGTTTGCGATTTAGAATCGTCCGGATCAGTGTCAAAGCTTGCATCGACGTAACCATTTACGACTAGCTCTTTGTCACCTCCATATACGAGAAACATATCCTTAGTCCTTTTCAGGTATTTCAGGATGTTCTTAACCGCTGTCCAGTTGATCCACTCTGGATTACTTTGGTACCTTCCTGCCAAGCTTATTGCTAAGCATACGTCAGGTCTGGTACACAACATTGCATACATGATAGAGCCTATGGCTGAAGCATAGGGAACATCTTTCATTTTCTCTCTATCTTCTGCTGTGGTCGGGCATTGAGTTTGACTCAATTTCACACCTTGTAATACAGGTAAAAATCCTTTCTTTGCCTGATCCATTTTGAACTTTTTCAAAACTTTATCAAGGTATGTGCTTTGTGAAAGTCCAATTAAGCGTCTTGATCTATCTCTATAGATCTTGATGCCCAATATGTAAGCAGCTTCACCGAGGTCTTTCATTGAAAAACTTTTATTCAAGTATCCTTTATGCTATCCAGAAATTCTATATCATTTCCAATTAATAATATGTCGTCCACATATAATATCGAAATGCTACAGAGCTCCCACTCACTTTCTTGTAAATACAGGCTTCTCCAAAAGTCTCATATAAAACCATATGCTTTGATCACACTATCAAAGCGCTTATTCCAACTCCGAGAGGCTTGCACTGACCATAAATTGATCGCTGGAGCTTGCACACTTTGTTAGCACCTTTTGGATCAACAAAACCTTCTGGTTGCATCATATACAACTCTTCTTCTAGAAATCCATTCAAGAATGCAGTTTTTACATCCATTTGCCAAATTTCATAATCATAAAATGCAGCAATTGCTAACATGATTCGGACAGACTTAAGCATCGCTACGGGTGAGAAAGTCTCATCGTATTCAACCCCTTGAACTTGTCGAAAACCTTTCGCAACAAGTCGAGCTTTATAGACAGTTACATAACCATCAGCGCCAATCTTCTTCTTAAAGATCCATTTATTCTCAATGGCTTCCGATCATCGGGCAAGTCAACCAAAGTCCATACTTTGTTCTCATACATGGATCCCATCTCAGATTTCATGGCTTCCAGCCATTTTGTGGAATCTGGGCTCACAATCGCTTCTTCATAGTTTGTAGGTTCGCCATGGTCAAGTAACATGACTTCCAGAATAGGATTACCGTACCACTCTGGTGCGGATCTTACTCTGGTTAACCTACGAAGTTCAGTAGAAACTTGATTTGAAGTTTCATGATCAATATCATTAGTTTCTTCACTAATTGGTGTAGTTGTCACAGGAACCGTTTCTTGTGATGAACTACTTTCCAATAAGGGAGCAGATACAGTTATCTCATCAAGTTCTACTTTCCTCCCACTCACTTCTTTCGAGAGAAACTCTTTTTCTAGAAAGGATCCGAATTTAGCAACGAAAATCTTGCCTTCAGATCTGTGATAGAAGGTGTACCCAATAGTCTCCTTTGGGTATCCTATGAAGACACATTTCTCCGATTTGGGTTCGAGCTTATCTGGTTGAAGTTTCTTCACATAAGCATCACAGCCCCAAACTTTAAGAAACGACAACTTTGGTTTCTTGCCAAACCACAGTTCATGAGGTGTCGTCTCAACGGATTTTGATGGTGCCCTATTTAACGTGAATGCGGCCGTTTCTAAAGCATAACCCCAAAACGATAGCGGTAAATCAGTAAGAGACATCATAGATCGCACCATATCTAGTAAAGTACGATTACGACGTTCGGACACACCATTTCGTTGTGGTGTTCGGGTGGCGTGAGTTCTTGAAACTATTCCGCATTGTTTCAAATGTATACCAAACTCGTAACTCAAATATTCTCCTCCACGATCAGATCGTAGAAATTTTATTTTCTTGTTACGATGATTTTCCACTTCACTCTGAAATTCTTTGAACTTTTCAAATGTTTCAGATTTGTGTTTCATTAAGTAGATATACCCATATCTGCTCAAATCATCTGTGAAGGTGAGAAAATAACGATACCCGCCGCGTGCCTCAACATTCATTGGACCACAAACATCAGTATGTATGATTTCCAACAAATCAGTTGCTCGCTCCATAGTTCCGGAGAACGGCGTTTTAGTCATCTTGCCCATGAGGCACGGTTCGCAAGTACCAAGTGATTCATAATCAAGTGATTCCAAAAGCCCATCAGTATGGAGTTTCTTCATCCGTTTTACTCCGATATGACCCAAACGGCAGTGCCACAAATAAGTTGCACTATCATTATCAACCCTGCATCTTTTGATTTCAACACTATGAATATGTGTATTAGTACTATCGAGATTCAATAAAAATAGACCACTCTTCAAGGGTGCATGACCATAAAAGATATTATTCATATAAATAGAACAACCATTATTCTCTGACTTAAATGAATAACCGTCTCGCATCAAACAAGATCCAGATATAATGTTCATGCTTAACGCTGGCACCAAATAACAATTATTTAGGTCTAAAACTAATCCCGATGGTAGATGTAGAGGTAGCATGCCGACCGCGATCACATCGACTTTGGAACCATTTCCACGCGCGCATCGTCACCTCGTCCTTAGCCAATCTTCTCTTAATCCGTAGTTCCTGTTTGAGTTGCAAATATTAGCAATGTAACCAGTATCAAATACCAGGTACTACTGCGAGTGTTAGTAAGGTACACATCAATAACATGTATATCACATATACCTTTGTTCACCTTGCCATCCTTCTTATCCGCCAAATACTTGGGGCAGTTCCGCTCAAATGTCGATCGCTTGCGGTAAGAGAAGCACTCAGTTTCAGGCTTAGGTCCAGACTTGGGTTTCTTCTCTTGAGCAGCAACTTGTTTGCTGTTCTTCTTGAAGTTCCTTCTTCTTCCCTTTGCCCTTTTCTTGAAACTGGTGGTCTTGTTAACCATCAACACTTGATGCTCCTTTTGATTTCTACCTCCATGCTTTTAGCATTGCGAAGAGCTCGGGAATAGACTTGTCCATCCCTTGCATATTATAGTTCATCACGAAGCTCTTGTAGCTTGGTGGCGTGATTGAAGAATTCTGTCAATGACACTATCATCGGAAGATTAACTCCCAGTTGGATCAAGTGATTATTATACCCAGACATTTTGAGTATGTGTTCACCGATGAACTATTTTCCTCCATCTTGCAGCTATAGAACTTATTGGAGATTTCATATCTCTCAATCCGGCATTTGCTTGAAATATTAACTTCAACTCTGGAACATCTCATATGCTCCATGACGCTCAAAACATCGTTGAAGACCGGTTCTAAGCCGTAAAGCATGGCACACTGAACTATCAAGTAGTCATCAGCTTTGCTCTGCCAGACGTTCTTAACGTCGTCGGTTGCATCAGCAGCAGTCCACGGCACCCAGCGGTGCTTCGGGGACGTAATTCTTCATGCAGCAATGAGGATAATCCTCGAGTTACGGACCCAGTCCGTAATTGCTACCATCATCTTTCAACTTTGCTTTCTCAAGGAACGCATTAAAATTCAACGGAACAACATCACGAGCCATCTATCTACGGTAAACATAGACAAGCAAAATACTATCAGGTACTAAGTTCATGATAAATTTAAGTTCAATTAATCATATTACTTTAGAGCTCCCACTTAGATAGACATCCCTCTAATCTTCTAAGTGATTACGTGATCCATATTAACTACACCATGTCCGATCGTCACGTGAGATGGAGTAGTTTCAACGGTGAACATCAATATGTTGATCATATCTACTATATGATTCACGCTCGACCTTCGGTCTCCGTGTTCGAGGCCATATCTGTTATATGCTAGGCTCGTCAAGTTTAACCTGAGTATTCCGCGTGCGCAACTGTTTTGCACCCGTTGTATTTGAACGTAGAGCCTATCACACCCGATCATCACGTGGTGTCTCAGCATGAAGAACTTTCGCAACGGTGCATACTCAGGGAGAACACTTCTTGATAATTTTAGTGAGAGATCATCTTATAATGCTACCGTCAATCAAAGCAAGATAAGATGCATAAAGGATAAACATCACATGCAATCAATATAAGTGATATGATATGGCCATCATCATCTTGTGCTTGTGATCTCCATCTCAAGCACCGTCATGATCACCATTGTCACCGCGTGACACCTTGATCTCCATCGTAGCATCGTTTTCGCCTCGCCAACTATTGCTTCTACGACTATCGCTACCGCTTAGTGATAAAGTAAAGCAATTACATGGCGTTGCATTTCATACAATAAAGCGACAACCATATGGCTCCTGCCGATTGCCGATAACTCGTTTACAAAACATGATCATCTCATACAATAAAATATAGCATCACATCTTGACCATATCACATCACAACATGCCCTGCAAAAACAAGTTCGACGTCCTCTACTTTGTTGTTGCAAGTTTTACGTGGCTGCTACGGGCTGAGCAAGAACCGTTCTTACCACGCATCAAAACCACAACGATAGTTTGTCAAGTTGGTGCTGTTTTAACCTTCGCAAGGACCGGGCGTAGCCACACTCGGTTCAACTAAAGTGAGAGAAAGCAGACACCGCCGGTCACCTTTAAGCAACGAGTGCTCAAGCGGTGAAACCAGTCTCGCGTAAGCGACGCGTAATGTCGGTCCGGCCGCTTCATCTCACAATACCGCTGAACCAAAGTATGACATGCTGGTAAGCAGTATGACTTATATCGCCCACAACTCACTTGTGTTCTACTCGTGCATATGACATCAACGCATAAAACCTGGCTCGGATGCCCTTTGTTGGGGAACGAGTAATTTCAAAAAATTCCTACGCACACGCAAGATCATGGTGATGGTGTAGCAACGAGAGGGGAGAGTGTATGTCCACGTACCCTCGTAGACCGTAAGCGGAAGCGTTATAACAACGCGGTTGATGTAGTCGTACGTCTTCACGATCCGACCGATCCAAGTACCGAAAGCACGGCACCTCCGAGTTCAGCACACGTTCAGCTCGATGACGATCCCCGGGCTCCGATCCAGCAAAGCGTCGGGGATGAGTTCCGTCAGCACGACGGCGTGGTGACGATGATGATGCTCCATCGGCGCAGGGCTTCGCCTAAGCTCCGCGACGATATGACCGAAGTGGAATATGGTGGAGGGGGGCACCGCACACGGCTAAGGAACGATCCGTAGATCAACTTGTGTGTCATGGGGTGCCCCCCTTCCCCCGTATATAAAGGAGCAAGGGGGGGTGCGGCCAGCCCTAGGAGGAGGCGCGCCGGAGGAGTCCTACTCCCACCGGGAGTAGGACTCCCCCTTCCTAGTTGGATTAGGACTTGGGGGAGGGAAGAGAAGGCGCCGCCCCCCTTCCTTGTCCTATTCGGACTAGGGGGGGAGGGGGCGCGTGGCCTGCCCTAGCCAGCCCTCCTCTTCTCCCTCATGGCCCACTAAGGCCCATTAACCCCGGGAGGGTTCCGTAACCCCGGTGTTCGGTAAAATCCGATTTCACCCGGAACTATTCCGAAGTCCAAACATAGGCTTCCAATATATCAATCTTTATGTCTCGACCATTTCGAGACTCCTCGTCATGTCCGTGATCACATCCGGGACTCCGAACAAACTTTGGTACATCAAAACTTATAAACTCATAATAAACTGTCATCGTAACGTTAAGCGTGCGAACCCTACGGGTTCGAGAACTATGTAGACATGACCTAGAACTATTCTCGGTCAATAACCAATAGCGGAACCTGGATGCCCATATTGGTTCCTACATATTCTTCGAAGATCTTTATCGGTCAAACCGCATAACGACATACGTTGTTCCCTTTGTCATCGGTATGTTACTTACCCGAGATTCAATCGTCGGTATCCAATACCTAGTTCAATCTCGTTACCGGCAAGTCTCTTTACTCGTTCCGTAATACATCATCTCACAACTAACTTATTAGTTGAATGCTTGCAAGGCTTATGTGATGTGTATTACCGAGAAGGCCTAGAGATACCTCTCCGACAATCGGAGTGACAATACCTAATCTCGAAATACGCCAACCCAACATGTACCTTTGGAGACACCTGTAGTACTCCTTTATAATCAACCAGTTACGTTGTGACGTTTGGTAGTACCCAAAGTGTTCCTCCGGTAAACGGGAGTTGCATAATCTCATAGTTACAGGTTAATCAAATAACAACACATGTCTATGGTTAGGAAACATAACCATCTTTGATTAATGAGCTAGTCAAGTAGAGGCATACTAGTGACTGTATGTTTGTCTATGTATTCACACATGTATTATGTTTCCGGTTAATACAATTCTAGCATGAATAATAAACATTTATCATGATATGAGGAAATAAATAATAACTTTATTATTGCCTCTAGGGCATATTTCCTTCAGGGCAAGGGGGGGCACACCAGCCCACCAGGGGCTGGTCCCCTCCCGACTTCAGCCCATGGGGCCCTCCGGGATAGGTGGCCCCATCCAGTGGACTCCCAGGACCCTTCCGGTGGTCCAGGTACAATACCGGTGACCCCCGAAACTCTCCCGATGGCCGAAACTGCACTTCCTATATATAATTCTTTGGCTCTGGACCATTCCGGAACTCCTCGTGACGTCCGGGTTCTCATCTGGGACTCCGAACAACTTTCGGTTTGCTGCATACTCATATCTCTACAACCCTAGCGTCATCGTACCTTAAGTGTGTAGACCCTACGGGTTCGGGAGACACGTAGACATGACCGAGACGGCTCTCCGGTTAATAACCAACTGCGGGATCTGGATACCCATGTTGGTTCCCACATGCTCCTCGATGATCTCATCGGATGAACCACGATGTCGAGGATTCAAGTAACCCCGTATACAATTCCCTTTGTCAATCGGTATTTTACTTGCCCGAGATTCGATCGTCGGTATCCCAATACCTCGTTCAATCTCGTTACCGGCAAGTCACTTTACTCGTACCGTAATGCATGATCCCATGACCAAACACTTGGTCACTTTGAGCTCATTATGATGATGCATTACCGAGTGGGCCCAGAGATACCTCTCCGTCATACGGAGTGACAAATCGAGTCTCGATCCGTGTCAACCCAATGACACTTTCGGAGATACCGTAGTGCACCTTTATAGTCACCCGATTACGTTGTGGCGTTTGGTACACCCAAAGCACTCCTACGGTATCCGGGAGTTACACGATCTCATGGTCTAAGGAAAAGATACTTGACATTGGAAAAGCTCTAGCAAAAAGAACTACACGATCTTGTGCTATGCTTAGGATTGGGTCTTGTCCGTCACATCATTCTCCTAATGATGTGATCCCGTTATCAATGACATCCAATGTCCATAGTTAGGAAACCATGACTATCTGTTGATCAACGAGCTAGTCAACTAGAGGCTCATTAGGGACATATTGTGGTCTATGTATTCACACGTGTATTACGATTTCCGGATAATACAATTATAGCATGAATAAAAGACAATTATCATGAACAAGGAAATATAATAATAATCCTTTTATTATTGCCTCTAGAGCATATTTTCCAACAACAAAATCCCATCATGGATTCGTCTCCCTTTCAGGAAGGCTGTCTGAAGTGGGTGATTCATCCTCTCAGCTATCGGCGCAAGTCTAATCGTGCACACTTTAGAGAAGATGCGCTCCAGGACGTTGATAACTGTGATAGGTCTGAATTGGCAAATATCCGTTGCCTCAACTACTTTGGGGATCAAGGTAATAACACCAAATTTTATTCACGCCATGTCAAAAGTTCCAATATAGAATTCATGGAACATAGGCATGATCACAGGTTTAAGGACATTCCAGAATTTCTGGAAGAGGGCAACCGGCAAGCCATCTGGCCCTGGTGCCGACCCCGCCTTCATAGAGGCGATCGCTCTCCCCACCTCTTCCGGTGAAAATGGGGTAGTTAGATCCGCATTCTCATTGTCGGTGACTCCGTCCGCAAGGGGCCAAAAATCATCCACAAAGGAAACCCCTCCACGGGGTTCCGCCGAGAAGATCCCCTTAAAAAAGGAGTAAATATGGACCCTGATCTCATCCGGGTGCTCCAGGAGGTTGTCTCCATCCCAGAGGCATGGGATGGAGCACTTCTTGTGATATTCATTAGCGATTGCCTGAAAGTAAGCGGTATTAGAGTCTCCTTGTAAGAGCCACTTTGCCCCCCCCTGCGCTGCCAAAACAGCTCCTCCCCCTTGAAGATCTCCATAAGGGAGGCTTGAAGGGAGTACCTTCACAACCAGTCTTCATCCGACAGACCGACTGAGTCAGCAGTCGCGTCAAGTGCCTTAATCTGGTCCACTAGCGCCCCTTTGCGGGACCTCAAGGCGGCCCCAAGATTGGCGCCCCAGCCCCTCATAAACTGGCGAGTGGTTTTAGAGCAGTGATGCCAGATGTCAGTGGCACAGAAGGCTCTAGGCGGGTTATGCGATGCCCGCACCCACCGGTCCTAGACCATCTCAACGAACCCCGGCTGCAGAAGCCAATAAGGTTCGAAGTGGAATCGCCTAGACCCCGGTGGAGACCCTTCCCCTGACGCAAACAACAGGGGGACGTGGTCGGAGCCAATCCGAGTGACCGCCCGCAGAGGACACGGTGGGAACATAACCTCCCACTGTACTGACACAAGAACCCGATCCAGCACACCCTGAATAGGTTCCACCTGTTTATTGGTCCAATTGAACCTAGCCCCTACCCGGGCTATCTCACGAAGGGCCATCTATGCTATGGAATCGTTGAACATACGCATACGTCGCCGGTCAATGTTGAGCGAATTTTTTTTGCATCCTGTCTGATAAGGTTGAAGTCACCCTCCACTACAACTAGGGTTGAGCATCGTTCAACCTTATCCTGGAGCTCGGCCAGGAACGCCACCGACCGCCCGTGATCAGTCGGGCCATAGACAATGATCACCTCCCAACTGAGGTTCACACGTCGGTCGGTGATGGACATACTAAGGAAAAAACTTCCCCATGGTCCATATCCTCAACTGTGAAGAAATCCTCCCAGACACCCAGGAGGATCCCTCTAGACAACCCAGCCACCGGCAACCATTGCCAGGCGAACGAGTGACGAGAGAGCCCTTGTAACTCCTGAATGGAGAAGTCCTGATGGATCGTCTCCTGAAGACTTACTATGTCAATGTCTTCCTGCCGTATGTAATCAACCAGTTGGCGCCGGGGCCTAGGTTGCCGAAGCCCCTAATGTTCCAGCATAGGAGCTTCATATGGGAACTCCGCCAGCATCACTAGGCCCCTCAGGTGGGGCCAAGCTATCCCTCCCACCCATGGGGGTGGGGTGGAGGAGTGCTTCGACGGTCGGCCGCGCCGCCCCCTCTTACCGGGGGCAGTGACAGCCAAATCCGTGCTAGCACCATGAACTACCATCGTCTGTTCAGAGGGATGTAGTCGCGTAGGAGGCCTACCTCGCAAGGCCCTCCCTACTGGAGGGCCATTTGGGGAGGGCCGACGCAGGCCCGATCCAGCTCCGAGCTCTCTATGCCCAGAACCAGGTGGGGCCGAGGCATCCATAGCCCTTTGTTCAGCACGGTCCCGTGCCTCCGCAAGAGCACCATCGAGCCGCTTTTTGGCACAAATGGCCGAGATCTGCTTAAGGCGGGGACCCTTCTCACCCCGGAACACAATGTCGCAATCTGAAGCCACATCACCCAGGTGTGCCAACGACACCGAGTCTAGAACCACAAAATAAGCGCCGAAACTAGATGGTCCCGAGGGACCAACGAAAGGGGGAGGAGTCCTACCTGGGGTGTCGCGTGCCGCAGCCCGCATGGCCGCCATCTCAGGAACAGTCGGGACCAGGCCACCCGGAAGGATCCGGGACCGGCAGAGGCGGGCGCTCTGCCGCGACGCCACCGCCGGCGAAGGCACCACCCGCGTGCCGGGGCTGGTCACAGGGGAGTCGGCGTGGACCGTGACCAACCCCACTCCCGGAGGCGGCGGCGGCATAGCAAGTACCATGACCGAGGACCCCACCACTGGCGATGGTGGAGTCCCAGGAGAGCAAGAATAGCACACCACCCCAGGAGAGCCCGGGGAGGAGGATGGGCACACCTCCATCCCCACACTGTCAGTATCGTCCTCCAGGTCCAAGGCCATCGAAGGAGCCGGCGAGGGAGGCCGCCCCACCACCGGGGGCGCCGCAGCCAGCCCGACCCCAGAGATGGCGAGAGCGGCAGCCCTGGAAGGCGCCCCCCCCCCTGGAAGGATCCCGTGCCTCCGCAAGAGCACCATCGAGCCGCTTTTTGGCACAAATGGCCGAGATCTGCTTAAGGCGGGGACCCTTCTCACCCCAGAACACAATATCGCAATCTGAAGCAACATCACCAGGTGTGCCAACGACACCGAGTCTAGAACCACAAAATGAGCGCCGAAACTAGAAGGTCCCGAGGGACCAACGGAAGGGGGAGGAGTCCTACCTAGGGTGTCGCGTGCCGCAGCCCGCATGGCCGCCATCTCAGGAACAGTCGGGACCAGGCCAGAAGGATCCGGGACCGGCAGAGGCGGGCGCTCTGCCGCGGCGCCACCGCCGGAGAAGGCACCACCCGCGTGCCGGGGCTGGTCACAGGGGAGTCGGCGTGGACCGTGAGCAACCCCACTCCCGGAGGCGGCGGCAGCGTAGCAAAGACCATGACCGGGGACCCCACCACTGGCGATGGTGGAGTCCCAGGAGAGCAAGAATAGCACACCACCCCAGGAGAGCCCGGGGAGGAGGATTGGCACACCTCCATCCCCACACTGTCAGTATCGTCCTCCAGGTCCAAGGCCATCGAAGGAGCCGGCGAGGGAGGCCGCCCCACCACCGGGGGCGCTGCAGCCAGCCCGACCCCAGAGATGGCCAGAGCGGCAGCCCTGGAAGCACCGACCCCATCCCCACACTGTCAGTATCGTCCTCCAGGTCCAAGGCCATTGAAGGAGCCGGCGAGGGAGGCCGCCCCACCACCGGGGGCGCCGCAGCCAGCCCGACCCCAGAGATGGCCAGAGCGGCAGCCCTGGAAGGCACCGACCCCCCACACACACACACACTTTCTCAATTGACACACAACTTATAAAAATTGGATGGCACACACATTGCCGCGCCTGTCTATATCTATGATGAATACTAGAGTTTATTGTGAATATATGGAGGCATGGAAAATGAATTTAAGAAATGTTTATTCTTTATTTTTATGCGTAACCTGATATTTACTGTGGAGTAGGGAGTCATATATTTGTGGAGCAATACTATTCTACATGCAGTTTTTACCAAAAGTTTACCTACTAGTTGAATTAACGAAGGTTAGCTAAACTTATGCGGTAGTTACAGTCCAGAGTACGTAGTACGTAGAGTTTTTTTTAGCATAGAAAAGGCATGTTCACAGATAGTACTATCTCGGGTAACATTGCAGGATGCTCTCCAAAGGCAGCATAGAAAAGCTAACGCCAAGTAAGCAGAGTGATGTTTAGCAAACTCTGAACGAATAACCATGTCTGCAAACTCTAAATCCCAACATTATCGAGACGGAAAACTATTTCTAACACTACATCTGCATACAAATGTACTTACCTTTTGCCAATCTTGACATGAACAAAACGAGAGGCGTGTAATCTTGGGCCATTAAGCAATAAATAACATCAAATCTGAGGGCAGGAAAAACAACTATATTAAGTTGCCCACAACAGATTTTCTTTTCATATAAACCATTAATTAATTCTCCGATTTCATTAACAAAGCAAAGCACGTTGCAAGTGTCTTAGAGATGACAGGTTCATAGCACATATAGATAAGACATTGGGACATTCCTTTGCAGGGAAGGGCCGGCATAATTTTCTACTGCATAGTATGCATATGTGACAAACACATATGCATTCTCAAATAATATAGGTACTCAGGCTCTACAGCTAATATGCTTCTGCATTCCTCCCATGGGCAGACTTGAGAAGCTCAGTTAGCACCAAAGGGCAGCTTGCCTCCAGGTGTGCTTATACCCCTCCGTCGCCAGGACAGCGTCAAGAACTTCAGGAGTGCTGACAATGAACTTGACGCACTTGATCTTGAGCTGTGAACAATTGTGTTGCTGGGCTAAGGCCAGAGTTGTCGCTGCCGTGTCCACACTCCACAGTGATGCCACGAGAGAGCTTGGCCTCGCATATCAGCTTGAGAATGTCCGCTCCGTACCTGTCAGCGGCTGCGAGCAGATGCTGAGCCATCACCGTCGACGCCTCCTCCTGCTTTTCCAGTTCAGGGATCGTGTCGGTGTAGATGAAATGGAGCATGGCTCCGAATGCTTCGGGCTCCATGTCCATGATCTCCACACGTGGCGAGCTCTTCTCTTTCATTTCTCCGAAGAACTGGGCCTTGAAGACAGGAGATCTTGCGGCGAGTATGTTCTTGTGTGCATGAAATGACTCCTGGCATACAAGGAACGTGACATCGGATCCCATCTTGCTCTGCAGAATCTCGCCGAGGTGCTGGTGCAGGTTGGAGGATAGCACGGGAACCTCTTCAGCTGGGATCCTTGGTACCGATAAGGGCTTTAGTACTGCGATGGCGCACTGTATGGTCAAAGTATCATCCTTGAGATAACCTGCCAAATCATCTCTACGCCTGAGAAACACGAGATCCTTGCATTCTTGCAGGCAATAGAAGTTTCCTGACGCACAACCCTGTTAAGATGGTTCAAGCTTCCCGCTCGGATCTACCAGCCGACAGACTAGGCTCGCTTCCACATTGGATCGGCGGGGATTGCTGCAAGAGGAAATCGTCAGTGCCACCCACAGATTGCGATTGTCCGAGCTTCGATCCCACGCAGGATAGATACGGACTTCCCACTCGCACCCATCGACGGTCCATCTGGATGGGATATAGTTGCAACCGTAACTACAGGTCTTCTTGCATTTCGTGGCACTGAAGCCTTGGATCTTGAGCAGCTGCACCAGGCGCGCGGCGTGGGTGACGTTTGTGCAGGCCGCTTCCATGGCGAAGGTGGAGGTAGAAGGAGCACGTACGGGTGGGAATGGCTCTAGAGAAAGAGGAGCACTGCAATTTATGCAGGAGGGGACTACTTTGGGAACCGGCGACCACTCGGGATGCAGAATACCACCAGCCGCAGTAATTACTAATTACACGACTGGTGCGCTTCCACGCGTTTGGACTGTGGAGAACCTTCCTCGATCATAAGCGTCGCTCCGTCTTCGCCCGTTTCACGTACTACCACCAGGAGTAGTGTTACTCATAAGATTTGTATCCCTTGACACTATATTTTGAGATAATAAAATTGCCCATTATTAAAAAAAACTGAAAAGAGAAATCCGAAAATTCAAAATAAACCTCACGTACGTCACGCTTGGGCAACTGGTATATAATTGTAACTTTGTAACTTCCACCCTTGATCTCGCTCTCCGGCTGTTCCTAAAATGTTTTAAACTAGATGATTCCCCACGCGTTGCAGCGGGATTTTCCAGCTTGTATATATGTTCAAGGAAAGCGAAAACAGATATATCCCTAAAAAATGAGATATATGGAAACGGAGCAAGGAACTAATTGCAAATAAATCTTTGTACAAACATATGGAAATCTAGCTAACCATATAATGAGACAATTACATGATCTGTGCATCTAGTTAATATACAATTTTCATGACAACATGTCTTTCGCACATCAGGATTAATTACAGGGTACACAACTATTTGTTACTTACTTGGATTTTCCTTGGCAGTCTTGAAAGAAACTGAAATAAAGAACAAATGTTGGGAAAATAACTGGAAACACTTAGATAATGGTCTCTTCATATTTTGCTTCATAACCATTGCATCAAGATCGTCCATGGGTAGACTAGGCTGCAAGGCCTCTTGGTAAAACCGAGGCATGATGCTGAGGCAACATGTCCTTAGACAATTGAAGAAACTTTTAAACATGACTTATTTATGAAGTTGTCCCGTAGAGCTAGAAAAATAACTCACTATACTCGAGAATGGCTTGACTATCTGATGCAATCATTTTTCTTATTTAATCTTGTGCATGCCTGTTATTGATAAATCTATTTTTCCAAGAACAAATGATCAGTTTATTTTTATAAGGAAGATTTCCTAATGTTTCCAATCAAAATAAATTATGATCCCCCAACCCTTCACCTACTATAAGCATCTATGCTTTGGTTGTTCTAATATAGGAAACCCTGTAGCAAAATTTGAAAACAATCAAGAACACGAATCGCTAGGCGTGTATCCTTGTGATGACAAATAATACGAGCGTCCATCCATCTATAACACATAAAACTACGGAAAGGCATGGCAAAAATAATAATCAAATCATGTGGGATAAGCTCATGCTAAAGTAGCAATATAGTAGAGGATTCGGAATGGAGCCATGGAAGAATCACAAACAGCCTGCTACGTGATATAGATGCCGTGAGGGAAGACCAGCAGGCAATGGATCTCCAAATATCTCGACGCATTATAATCTGTATCAGATGAAATAGAGATGCATAGAGCAAATTAGTGACAAGGAGAGGTTAATTTAGGAGATATAATGGAGGATTAACACAAGGGGTTAGTTACCTCACCTGTTCACGGCCGTTGTCTCCAGTGCCATCGACGGCAAGATAAGCGTGGGGGGACTTGTACATATGATGCCACGGGCAAGAGCACGGTTCTTTGTGGTGGAGTCACTGGAGATCACGCCACAGCGTCGACCGTGGCGACACAGCAGACGACATGCAGTCTGGATCCTAGGCCGTTGGCGCTCCGTCCAGATGCGTCGGTTCAGGAAGCCACATTCCTGTACTTTTGCCCTGTTTTTTGTTCTCCCAAGGCCTGAACAACCAAATCCTGAAAATGAGTTAGCTGAATTGACTCGTTAACAAATGGGCTCCATGTTCTAATATGTAGCCTCCCTAGCGAATCCTGCCTTCCCTTCCTCGAGTTGGTGCCCTGAGCTACAGATGGATGGAGGTGACTGCGTGCTCCACAGCCCGGTCCCTGAGGTCGGAGGGAAGGTGAATTTTGGAGCGAGGAAAGCAGGATAGGAAGACGCGCTTATGCCTGCCGATCCACGGATCAAAACAGCAATGCGATTCAGTCCTCGCTTGCCATCGGGCTTGGTATTTGTGGTGGATGCTACGGAAGAAGAATGGCTCCGTTTCTTAAAGGGAAGAAGAGATCTATCCTTTACTCTTGCATTACTTTTCTGTGGAGGAAATTAATTTGTGGGGGAGTAATTGAGGAGACGGCTGGGCTGCACCGCTGCAGCCGAAGCTTTAACTTTTTTTTTCTGAAAGACATCACGCCAGCAGATAAAAAACGAATGGTTTTCTCCAGTGAAAATTTTGAGAAATATATTAGTGGATGCTGATGTGGCACAGTTGGTGATGTGGAAGGGCTGCATGTTGAGAGAATTGAGGTAGTGGGGATCAACTATTTAGGTATTATAGATACCGGGCTATGCTAAACAGCGATGGTCTTTCAAATCAGCTATAATTATTAGCGGACTATTGTACGTGAGTACTCCCTTTGTTTTTTTTTGTCTGCATATAAGATTTGGTTAAAGTCAAACTTTGTAATGTTTGACTAATTTTATAAAAAAATATCAACAATCACAGTATGAAATCAATATTCTTAGATGCATCATGGAATAAATTTTCATACCATATAGCTTTAATATTGCAGATGTTGATATTTTTTGATACAAATTTGGTCAAACTTTGTGTAGTTTGACTTTGACCAAATTTTATATGCAAACTAAAAAGAAAATGATGGAGTACCATTTAACGGCACCTTGCTCAAAAAGCTATAGTGAGGTTATAAGGGGCTATAGCCAACTATTTAAAACATTGGTTCCTACTTCCTACTCTCTCCAAGTATGATGAGTTGGTGATCAAACACTGAACCGAGAGTGAGTGAGGATCGGTATGCATGATGAACTCAATAACTACGAGGCTAACCTGTTCATAAAATTCTAGATAAAATCAATTCAACAAATCGATTGTACACATGAAGTGGGATTATCACGAGAAAGATTGTCGAACCAAGCGCACCGTGTATTTGTACATGAGTGGATACGGTTATTTAAAAAAAACATATAATTTTTTTGTACATTTTTTAGGGAAACAACAGGACTCTACTTTGTGTTTTTTATTGATTTTTGGAAAAAGAATAAAAAAGAGAGTTCCTCAAGCAAAAAAAAAAAGAAATCTATACATGTTATACAAGGAGAAAAAACTAGAAGTGAACAAAGAAATGAGCCAAAGAAAATAAAGGAGAATAATACAACAACCACAACAAAACCCAAGGGGGCACTATCAAGAAGAGTTAACCCATGGTTCAACGTTGTGGTAAGACCACATCTTAGCTCTTAGGAAGATCCACTTGAGTTCCTCTTTAAACCTTTTCCTACAGCTGTAGAGATTGGGGACGAAGCCATTGAAAATGTAGTCATTTGTAGTGGTCCAAATTGCCAAAGAGGCCAAGATAATGGGTTCAAGAGAAAATGGAACACCTAGCAACCCCTTGAGTTGATCGATTTCATGCTGGATCCCTTGAAAAGAAGGCATCCAAGTAGGACATAGATAAGACCAACACAATTTAGCAAAGGGATAATGCAGAAAAAGATGGTCTCTGGTTTCAAGTACCTGCATGCCACACATGACAGAAGAAATCCTTTGTTTTTAGCATTGCACTCATGTTGAGTCTGTTCGAAATCAGGAGCCAAGAAATTAGAGTCTATGTCAACTGCCAACAAGTTTTCCAGAGCCATTTCAACACAGGTAGAAAATCTTAAGCATAGGTGAGAAACCTATATACCTTAGATAAGCTGAGTGTACGTGGAGGGATTTGCCCAAAATCATGCTCATTAGAAAGTTCCAAAGCATGCAATAAATTATTCATCACCTGAAATTGAGCAAATGCTTCTACTGAAAGTGGCAAATGAAAGTGGTCAGCATTGTCTTCCATGGTGCTCATGGCATGCAGAGAAATGTGATGATCTCTGGAGAAAGAATGCAAGTGCGGCTAGACTTGCCTTCTGTTTGGAGATTGCTAATTATCATTCCAGATTTCAATAGTGAAACCATTTTGAATGGAATAGGAAGCATGATCCTTATATGTTTGTAATAATTTGAGGTAGTCCCTCCACCAGAAAGAGCAAGAAGATTTTTAATTAATCATGTGGAGATTAACCCGATTGAGATCCTCAGTTGGCATGATACCTTGATAATGAGCTTTCGAACCAAGATTAACCCAAGGTATATCAAAATGGTAAATAAACTTATGAACCATTTTCAACAAAAGGCAGTTGTTTTGAGTGTGGAGATTGATAATTCTCAAATGACCTCTATCTTTAAGCCTATAGATAAGACCTCGTGCCATCAAAGGTGGATTTTTTCTAAGTCCTTCCTACTCCTAAAGGTGGATTTGTTTTGTACATCGTATGTGTTCCATTGTCAGAATGAGAAGTCGCCATAGTCGGCCTCCCTGGCGTAATACTGATCCTCATCGGGGAGCCCTGCCTAGTACTTAACTATTACGTTTGGAACTGGTCAAAACCTAGCCTTTGTTTTCATAAGAACTCGAAGGTTTTATTTGTAGATAAGATTCAAGTGTGGTCTCATGTGCATAAAACTAGCCTTACAATACAAATATTATTCAACTCTCAATCAAATGAATAATGCAAGATACATATTTACATACAACAAACAATCTTATTAGTACACAATACATATCATTGTTGTAAACTACTAGTTTAGTAGTCAAATAATTAATTAATTGTGGTTGTCAGCCCAGAATTGGGCCTGGAGCCAGTCCATGGTCTTCTTCTCCACCTGAAAGGCCTTAGCCAAAACATCGTCCGAGATTGGCGGCTTTGAACCAAACACAGCATTCGCAATGGTTATGGCCCCAGGGTTTTGGCTGCTAAGTCCGGCAATTGCAAATGCTGGCTTGTGGGGGTTGGGGTTGAACTGGAAGTGGACGAGTGATAACCCACTAGTATAGGGGATCGCAACAGTTTTCGAGGGTAGAGTATTCAATCCAAATTTGTTGATTCGACACAAGGGGAGCCAAAGAATATTCTCAAGTATTAGCAGCTGAGTTGTCAATTCAACCACACCTGGAAACTTAATATCTGCAGCAAAGTGTTTAGTAGCAAAGTAATATGATAGTGGTGGTAACGGTAACAAAGTAAAGACAGCAAAAGTAATGTTTTTGGTATTTTTGTAGTGATGATAACAGTAGCAACGGAAAAGTAAATAAGCGTAAACCAGTATATGGAAAACTCGTAGGCACCGGATTAGTGATGGATAATTATGCCGGATGTGGTTCGTCATATAACAGTCATAACATAGGGTGACACAGAACTAGCTCCAGTTCATCAATGTAATGTAGGCATGTATTTCGAATATAGTCATACATGCTTATGGAAAAGAACTTGCATGACATCTTTTGTCCTACCCTTCCGTGGCAGCGGGTTCCTATTGGAAACAAAGGGATATTAAGGCCTCCTTTCAATAGAGAACCGGAACAAGGCATTAGCACATAGTGAATACATGAACTCCTCAAACTATGGTCATCATTGAGAAGTATCCCGATTATTGTCACTTTGGGGTTGTCGGATTATAACACATAATAGGTGACTATAGACTTGCAAGATAGGATCAAGAACACACATATATTCATGAAAATATAATAGGTTCAGATCTGAAATCATGGCACTCGGGCCCTAGTGACAAGCATTAAGCATAGCAAAGTCATAGCAACATCAATCTCAGAACATAGTGGATACTAGGGATCAAACCCTAACAAAACTAACTCGATTACATGATAAATCTCATCCAACCCATCACCGTCCAGCAAGCCTACGATGAAATTACTCACGCACGGCGGTGAGCATCATGAAATTGGTGATGGAGGATGGTTGATGATGACGACGGCGACGAATCCCCTCTCCGAGCCCCGAACGGACTCAGATCAGCCCTCCGTGAGAGATTAGGGCTTGGCGGCGGCTCCGTATCGTAAAACGCGATGAAACTTTCTCTCTGATTTTTTTCTCCCCGAAAGCCAATATATAGAGTTGGAGTTGGCGTCGGAGGGCCATCAGGGGGCCCACGAGGTAGGGGGGCGCACCCAGGGGGAGGGCGCGCCCCCCACCCTCGTGAGCAGGGTGTGGGCCCCCTGGTCTTCATCTTTGGCGAGGATTTTTTATTATTTTTTCTAAGGTGTTCCGTGGAGTTTCAGGTCATTCCGAGAACTTTTGTTTTCTGCACATAAAACAACATCACGGCAATTCTGCTGAAAACAGCGTCAGTCCGGGTTAGTTCCATTTAAATCATACAAGTTAGAGTCCAAAACAAGGGCAAAAGCGTTTGGAAAAGTAGATACGACGGAGATGTATCAACTCCCCCAAGCTTAAACCCTTGCTTGTCCTCAAGCAATTCAGTTGACAAACTGAAAGAGAAAAGAAAACTTTACAAACTCTGTTTGCTCTTGTTGTTGTACCTATGTCAAGCCAGCATTCAGGTTTTCAGTAAAGATTATAACTAACCACATTTGCAATAATTCTCAGGTCTCATGTTTACTCATATCAATAACATAATCAGCTAGCAAGCCATAATAATAAATCTCGGATGACAACACTTTCTCAAAACAATCATAATATGATATAACAAGGTGGTATCTCGCTAGCCCTTTCTGAGACCGCAAAACATAAATGCAGAGCACCTTCAAATATCAAGGACTGACTAGGCATTGTAATTCATGGTAAAAGAGATCCAATCATAGTCATACCCGATATAAATTAACAGTAATGAATGCAAATGACAGCTGTGCTCTCCATCTAGTGCTTTTTAATAAGAGGTTGATGACTCAACATAAAAGTAAATAGATAGGCCCTTCGCAGAGGGAAGCAGGGATTTGAAGAAGTGCCAGAGCTCGATTTTGAAATAGAGATAAATTATATTTTGAGCGGCATACTTTCATTGTCAACATAACAACTAAGAGATGACGATATCTTCCATGCTAAACAAATTATAGGCGGTTCCCAAACAGAATGGTAAAGTTTATACTCCCCCCCCCCCCTCCACAAGCATCAATCTGTGGCTTGCTCGAAACAATGAGTGCCTCCAACATTCAACGGGTCCCAGGGGGAGTTTTGTTTGCAATTATTTTGATTTAGTTTGTAAAGCATGGGACTGGGCATCCCGGTGACCAGCCATTTTCTCGTGAGTGAGGAGCGGAGTCCACTCCTCTTGAGAATAACCCGCCTAACACGGAAGATAAGGGCAGCCCTAGTTGATACATGAGCTATTCGAGCATGCAAAACAGAATGATTATTTGAAGGTTTATAATTTGGCACATACAAATTTACTTGGAACGGCAGGTAGATACCGCATATAGGAAGGTATAGTGGACTCATATGGAACAACTTTGGGGTTTAAGGAGTTTGGATGCACAAGCAGTATTCCCGCTTAGTACAGGTGAAGGATAGCAAAAGACTGGGAAGCGACCAACTGAGAGAGCGACAACAGTAGTAAACATGCATTAAAATTAATTTACACCGAATACAAGCATGAGTAGGATATAATCCACCATGAACATAAATATCATCAAGGCTATGTTGATTTGATTCAACTACATGCGTGAACATGTGCCAAGTCAAGTCACTCAATTCATTCAAAGGAGGATACCATCCCATCATACCATATCATAATCATTCTAATAGCATGTTGGCACGCAAGGTAAACCATTATAACTCATAGCTAATCAAGCATGGCACAAGCAACTATAATCTCTAAATGTCATTGCAAATATGTTTATTTCATAATAGCTGAATCAGGAACGATGAATCATCATATTTACAAAAACAAGAGAGGTCGAGTTCATACCAGCTTTTCTCATCTCAGTCAGTCCATCATATATCATCATAATTGCCTTTCACTTGCACGACCGAACGATGTGAATAATAATAAGAGTGCACGTGCATTGGACTAAGCTGGAATCTGCAAGCATTCAACTCAAGAGAGAAGACAAGTAATATGGGCTCTAAGTTAAATAAACGATCATGCATATGAGAGCCACTAAGAATTTTCAATATGGTCTTCTCGACCCCCAAAAAGAAAGGAAAAGAAAAATAAAAACTATTTACACGGGAAAGCTCCCAACAAGCAAAAGAAGAACAGGAAATATTTTTGGGTTTTCTTTTTAATTCTACTACAAGCATGGCGAGTAGACTAACTAATTTTTTTGTTTTTTCTCAAGGTTTATCAAACACACAAGAAGAAAGCTAGAAAAAGAAAATAAACTAGCATGGATATTACAGTGAAAGAGTATGAGCACCGACATCTAGCAATGAGTGTGTGTGAACATAAATGTAATGTCGGTGGGAAATACGTACTCCCCCAAGCTTAGGCTTTTGGCCTAGCCTGGCGAATACCCGTAGGTGTAGCTGCTGGGGTCGTACTGCGATGAAGAATAGTTGGGATCATAATGTGATGAAGAGGACTCTGACTGCCACTGACTGGCAACCGCCTCAGGATCCCAAGAATAAACAGACATTCGTGGAGGCTCATCTTGTGGCTCCGGTCCCGGGGCTGGTGCAGGATTCCGATAGGCTTGAACAGCCGCCCACGGAACAATGTAAGGACATGTAGACAAGTTAAACAAAGAGGGAGCAGGCAAAGTAATAGTCTCAGGGTGATGTTTATCAAAGTACAATTTATATTTAAGCTCCCCTTCGCGACTCTTAACAAGAAAATCATGCGCTAGCATACTCTTATAATCTAAATAAGCACGGGGCAACGTTGTTTCTTCTTTCTCCTCATGCCTAATAGGTATCTCAAAATATTCAGCTAGGCGTGAAGCATAAATGCCTCCAAAGACGGGGCCCTTGGTACGGTTCAGACTTAACCGTCTAGCAACAATTCCACCCATACTAATAGAGTTATTGCGGTATAAACCATGGAGCAAAATAATAATATCAGGAATACTAAGGTTCCCACAGTTCCCGCGTCCAATCAAGCAACGACTAGCAAATAAGGCAAAGTAACGTAAAACAAAAAAATGTATGCTAGTGATTCTTGCATCAGAAACCTTCCTGGTTTCTCCCACAGTGATAGTGTTAATAAAAGCTTCGACTTCATTACGGTGTGGTTCATCTAAGTTGCCCTCAAAAGGTATTTTGCAAACCTCGCAAAATTCAGCTAATGTCATCTCCTTAACAACGTCATATAAATGGAACTCTACTGTTGGAGGTGATTTCTTAGGGAAAAAGTAGAAGTTCTGCACAAAAGTATTTGTGAGTAAGAGATACTGATGACGTTGGTCGCGGAGGAAGTTGGTGAGGCTGGCGTTCTCAATCAATAGATAGAAATCCTCATAAATCCCGGCTCTCCTCAAGAAGTCATCGGAAGGCCATTCACACGGCCGGACCTCCGCGGTGCGAGGCAAATTAAATTTGGGCTTCTGCTCTTCTTCCTTTTGTTTTTCCCTCGAGCTTCGGCTCGACGAGGCCCTAAAAAATTACTTCATTATTTCTGAAACAATCTGAAATTTTTAGTAACTTCAAACAAAAGTGAACCAACTTCAATAAAACTAATAGCAACTACTCATACAAGTGCCTAGAGCATATATAAAGCATTAGAACTACTTGGAACCATATAAATTTGACATGCAAGCTCAAGAACATGGTCACCTATGCAGCACAAATTTGCAATGAATAAAGCACTAGAACAAAAACTAATTGGACCAATGGAGGAGTCACATACCAAGGAACAATCTCCCCAAGCAGTTTTGCGAGAGGTGCTTTGAGCAAGGAGATCGAAAACCACAGCAAAAGCGGCTGGAACACGAGCTTGAGTTGGTTTTTCGGGTTTGTGTGGGACAGAGGAAGCAGATGGGTGCAGGGATAAGTGGAGGAGGGCCACCGTGGGTCCACGAGGCAGGGGGCGCGCCCAGGGGGGTAGGGCGCGCCCTCCACCCTCGTGACCAGGTGGTAGCTCCCCCCGCGGTAATTTTTGCACTAAAAATCCTCAAATATTTCCAAAAATCATATTAAATTGGCATGTCATACTGAGGACTTTTATTTTCAGGACATTTTAATATTGCACGGATAAATCAGGAAACAGACAGAAAAATACTATTTTTACTTTATTTATACTAAATGACAGAGAATATAAAGAGGGTACAGAAGGTTGTGCTTCTAGTTTCATCCATCTCATGCTAATCAAAAAGAATCCACTAACAAGGTTGATGAAGTCTTGTTAACAAACTCATTGCGATAATCATGGAACCGGAGAAATTTCGAATAACACTATGTTACCTCAACGGGGATATGGACATCCCCAATAATAAGTATATCATATTTCTTCTTGACAGTAGGGAGAGGAAATTCAAAACCTCCAAATATAATCGATGGAATTTTTCCAATAGAGTTGATACTATGAACTTGAGGTTGTTTCCTCGGAAAGTGTACCGTATGCTCATTACCATTAACATGAAAAGTGACATTGCCTTTGTTGCAATCAATAACAGCCCCTGCAGTATTAAGGAAAGGTCTTCCAATAATAATAGACATATTATCATCCTCAGGAATATCAAGAATAACAAAGTCCGTTAAAATAGTAACGTTTGCAACCACAACAGGCACATCCTCACAAATACCGACAGGTATAGGAGTTGATTTATCAGCCATTTGCAAAGATATTTCAGTAGGTGTCAACTTATTCAAATCAAGTCTACGATATAAAGAGAGAGGCATAACACTGACACCGGCTCCAAGATCACATAAAGCAGTTTTAACATAATTTATCTTAATGGAGCATGATATAGTAGGTACTCCTGGATCTCCAAGTTTTTTTGGTATTCCACCCTTAAAAGTGTAATTAGCAAGCATGGTGGAAATTTCAGCTTCCGGTATCTTTCTTTTATTTGTAACAATATCTTTCATATATTTAGCATAAGGATTCATTTTGAGCATATCAGTCAATCGCATACGCAAAAAGATAGGTCTAATCATTTCAGCAAAGCGCTCAAAATCCTCATCATCCTTTTTCTTGGATGGTTTCGGAGGAAAAGGCATGGGTTTCTGAAACCATGGTTCTCTTTCTTTACCGTGTTTCCTAGCAACGAAGTCTCTTTTATCATAACGTTGATTCTTTGATTGTGGGTTATCAAGATCAACAGCAGGTTCAACTTCTACATCATTATCATTACTAGGTTGAGCATCAACTTGAACATTATCATTAACATTATCACTAGGTTCATGTTCATTACCAGATTGTGTTTCAGCATCAGACATAGAGATATCATTTGGATTCTCGGGTGGTTCAACAATAGGTTCACTAGAAATTTGCAAAGTCCTATCATTTTTCTTTTTCTTCCTCTTAGAAGAACTAGGTACATCAATATTATTTCTCTGAGAATCTTGCTCGTTTCTCTTAGGGTGGCCTTCAGGATACAAAGGTTCCTGAGTCATTCTACCAGTTATAGTAGCCACTCTAACAGCATAATCATTTTTCTTACTATTCATTTCATTAAGCACTTCTTTTTGAGCTTTAAGTACTTGTTCTACTTGAGTGGTAACCATAGAAGCATGTTTGCTAACAAGTTTAAGTTCACCTCTAATATTAGCCATATAATCACTCAAGCGTTTAATCATAAAGGTATTTTGTTTTAATTGTCTACCAAAATAAGCATTAAAGTCATCTTGCTTAAACATAAAGTCATCAAACTCATCCAAGCACTGACTAGCAATTTTAGTAGGAGGGACTTCAGCTTTATCATATCTATAGAGAGAATTTACCTTTACTACCGTGTCGGGATATCGGGAGGTTCTTGATAAATAAGTAATTGAGATCATATACTTCTTCAACAAAGTGTAAATTAAGACCATGTACTTCTTCAATAGGAGGTAAATTCTTAACATCTTCAGCTTTAATACCTTTTTCTTTCATGGATTTCTTTGCCTCTTGCATATCTCCTGGACTGAGAAATAGAACACCTCTCTTCTTCGGAGTTGGTTTAGGGATAGGTTCAGTAATTGGCTCAGGAGCTGGCTCGGGAGTTGGCTCAGGAGGTGCCCAATTATTTTCTTTTGTCAACATATTATTCAATAGAATTTCTGTTGGGGAACGTAGTAATTTCAAAAAAATTCCTACGCACACGCAAGATCATGGTGATGGCATAGCAACGAGAGGGGAGAGTGTATGTCCACGCACTCGTAGACCATAAGCGAAGCGTTATAACAACGCTGTTGATGTAGTCGTGACGCCTTCACGATCCGACCGATCCAAGTACCGAACGCACGGCACCTCCGAGTTCAGCACACGCTCAGCTCGACACGATCCCCGGCTCCGATCCAGAAAGCGTCGGGATGAGTTCTGTCACAAGACGATGGTGTGGTGACGATGATGATGCTCCACCGACGAGGGCTTCGCCTAAGCTCTGCGACGATATGACTTTACGGCGCAGGGCTTCGCCTAAGCTCCGCAACTATATGACCGAAGTGGAATATGGTGGAGGGGGCACCGACACGGCTAAGGAACGATCCGTAGATCAACTTGTGTGTCATGGGGTGCCCCTGCCCCGTGATATAAAGGAGGGAGGGAGGAGGAGGCCGGCCCTAGGAGGGGGCGCCATGGGGAGTCCTACTCCCACGGGAGTAGGATTCCCCTTCCTAGTCCAACTAGGAGTCCTTCCATGTATTAGGAGTAGGAGACAAGGAAGGGAAAAGAGAAGGGAAGGAAGGAGGGGTGCGGCCTCCCCTAGTCCAATTCGGACTAGGCCATGGGGCGCGCGCCTGCCCTAGGCAGCCCTCTCTCTTTCCGCAGGGCCCAATAAGGCCCAATACTTCTCCCGGCGAATTCCGTAACTCTCCGGTACTCAAAAATACCGAATCATTCGAACCTTTCCGAACTCGAATATAGTCGCCCAGTATATCGATCTTTACGCCGACCATTTCGAGACTCCTCGTCATGTCCCAGATCTCATCCGAACTCGAACTCCTTGGTACATCAAAACTCATAAACTCATAATATAACCATCATCGAAACCTTAAGCGTGCGGACCCTATGGGTTCGAGAACTATGTAGACATGACCTAGAACTATTCTCGGTCAATAACCAATAGCGGAACCTGGATACCCATATTGGCTCCTACATATTCTACGAAGATCTTTATCGGTCAAACCACATAACAACATACGTTGTTCACTTTGTCATCGGTATGTTACTTGCCCGAGATTCGATCGTCGGTATCCAATACCTAGTTCAATCTCGTTACTGGCAAGTCTCTTTACTCGTTCCGTAATACATCATCCCGCAACTAACTCATTAGTTGCAATGCTTGCAAGGCTTAAGTGACGTGCATTACCGAGAGGGCCCAGAGATACCTCTCCGACAATCGGAGTGACAAATCCTAATCTCGAAATATGCCAACCCAACATGTACCTTCGGAGACACCTGTAGAGCACCTTTATAATCACCCAGTTACGTTGTGACGTTTGGTAGCACACAAAGTGTTCCTCCGGTAAACGGGAGTTGCATAATCTCATAGTTGTAGGAACTTTGTACAAGTCATGAAGAAAGCAATAGCAACATACTAAACGATCAAGTGCTAGGCTAACGGGATGGGTCATGTCAATCACATCATTCTCCTAATGATGTGATCTCTTTAATCAAATGAAAACTCATGTCTATGGTTAGGAAACATAACCATCTTTGATTAACAAGCTAGTCAAGTAGAGGCATACTAGTGACACTCTGTTTGTCTATGTATTCACACATGTATTATGTTTCCGGTTAATACAATTCTAGCATGAATAATAAACATTTATCATGAAATAAGGAAAGAATTAATAACTTTATTATTGCCTCTAGGGCATATTTCCTTCAGTCTCCCACTTGCACTAGAGTCAATAATCTAGTTCACATCGCCATGTGATTTAACAGCAATAGTTCACATCACCATGTGATTAACACCCATAGTTCACATCGATATATGATCAACATCCAAAGGGTTTACTAGAGTCAGTAATCTAGTTCACATCGCTATGTGATTAACACCTAAAGAGTACTAAAGTGTGATCATGTTTTGCTTGTGAGATAATTTTAGTCAACGGGTCTTTCACATTCAGATCCGTTATGTATTTTGCAATTTCTATGTCTACAATGCTCTGCACGGAGCTACTCTAGCTAATTGCTCCCACTTTCAATATGTATCTAGATCGAGACTTAGAGTCATCCAGATCGGTGTCAAAACTTGCATCGACGTAACCCTTTACTTATTTAACTTTTGTCACGTCCATAATCGAGAAAAATATCCTTATTCCACTAAGGATAATTTTGACCTGCTGTCCAGTGATCTACTCCTAGATCACTATTGTACTCCCTTGCCAAACTCAGTGTAGGGTATAGAATAGATCTGGTACACAGCATGGCATACTTTATAGAACCTATGGCCAAGGCATAGGGAATGACTTTCATTCTCTTTCTATCTTCTGCCGTGGTCGGGTTTTGAGTCTTACTCAATTTCACACCTTGTAACACAGGCAAGAACTCTTTCTTTGACTGTTCCATTTTGAACTACTTCAAAATCTTGTCAAGGTATGTACTCATTGAAAAAACTTATCAAGCGTCTTGATCTATCTCTATAGATCTTGATGCTCAATATGTAAGCAGCTTCCCCAAGGTCTTTCTTTGAAAAACTCCTTTCAAACACTCCTTTATGCTTTGCAAAATAATTCTACATTATTTCCGATCAACAATATGTCATTCACATATACTTATCAGAAATGTTGTAGTGCTCCCACTCACTTTCTTGTAAATACAGGCTTCACCGCAAGTCTGTATAAAACTATATGCTATGATCAACTTATCAAAGCGTGTATTCCAACTCTGAGATGCTTGCACCAGTCCATAGATGGATCGCTGGAGCTTGCATATTTTTGTTAGCTCCTTTAGGATTGACAAAACCTTCTGGTTGCATCATATACAACTCTTCTTTAATAAATCCATTAAAGAATGTAGTTTTGACATCCATTTGCCAGATTTCATAAAATGTGGCAATCGCTAACATGATTCGGACAGACTTTAGCATCGCTACAGTTGAGAAAATCTCATTGTAGTCAACACCTTGAACTTGTCGAAAACCTTTTGCAACAAGTCGAGCTTTGTAAACAGTAACATTACCGTCAGCGTCAGTCTTCTTCTTAAAAATCCATTTATTCTCTATTGCTTGTCGATCATCAGGCAAGTCAACCAAAGTCCATACTTTGTTCTCATACATGGATCCCATCTCAGATTTCATGGCTTCAAGCCATTTTTCGGAATCTGGGCTCACCATCGCTTCTTCATAGTTCGTAGGTTCATCATGGTCTAGTAACATGACTTCTAGAATAGGATTACCGTACCACATTGGTGCGGATCTTATTTTGGAAGACCTACGAGGTTCGGTAGTAACTTGATCTGAAGCTTCATGATCATCATCATTAGCTTCCTCACTGATTGGTGTAGGAATCACAGGAACTGATTTCTGTAATGAACTACTTTCCAATTCGGGAGAAGGTACAATTACCTTATCAAGCTCTACTTTCCTCCCACTCACTTCTTTCGAGAGAAACTTCTTCTCTAGAAAGGATCCATCTTAGCAACGAAATAACTTGCCTTCGGATCTGTGATAGAAGGTGTACCCAATAGTTACCTTTGGGTATTCTATGAAGACGCACTTTTCCGATTTGGGTTCGAGCTTATCAGGTTGAAACCTTTTCATATAAGCATCGCAACTCCAAGCTTTAAGAAACCACATCTTAGGTTTATTGCTAAACCATAGTTCATACGGTGTCATCTCAACGGATTTAGATGGTGCCCTATTAAACGTGAATGCAGCTGTCTCTAATGCATAACCCCAAAACGATAATGGTAAATCAATAAGAGACATCATAGATCGCACCATATCCAATAAAGTGCGGTTACGACGTTCGGACACACCATAACGTTGTGGTGTTCCAGGTGGCGTGAGATGTGAAACTATTCCACATTGTTTTAGTTGAAGACCAAACTCGTAACTCAAATATTCGTCTCCGTGATCAGATCGCAGAAACTTTATTTTCTTGTTACGATGATTTTTCCACTTCACTCTGAAATTCTTTGAACTTTTCAACTATTTCAGACTTATGTTTCATCAAGAAGATATACGCATATCTGCTCAAATCATCTGTGAAGGTCAGAAAATAATGATACTTGCCACGAGCATCAACACTCATTGGATCGCATACATCGGTATGTATTATTTCCAACAAGTCAGTAGCTCGTTCCATTGTTCCGAAGAACGAAGTTTTAGTCATCTTACCCAAAAAGCACGGTTCGCAAGCATCAAATGATTCATAATCAAGTGATTCCAAAAGCCCATCAGTATGGAGTTTCTTCATGCGCTTTACACCAATATGACCTAAACTGCAGTGCCACAAATAAGTTGCACTATCATTATTAACTTTACATCTTTTGGTTTCAATATTATGAATATGTGTATCACACGATCGAGATCCAACAAACCATTTTCATTGGGTGTATGACCATAGAAGGTTTTATTCATGTAAACAGAACAATAATTATTCTCTAACTTACATGAATAACCGTATTGCAATAAACATGATCAAATCATATTCATGCTCAACGCAAAACGCCAAATAACATTTATTTAGGTTCAACACTAATCCCGATAGTATAGGGAGTGTGCGATGATGATCATATCAATCTTGGAACTACTTCCAACACTCATCGTCACTTCCCTTCAACTAGTCTCTGTTTATTCGTAACTCCTGTTTGAGTTACTAATCTTAGCAACCGAACAAGTATCAAATACTGTGGGCTACTATAAACACTAGTAAGGCACACATCAAATACCTGTATATCAAATATACCCTTGTTCACTTTGCCACCCTTCTTATCTACCAAATATTCAGGTCATTTCTGCCCCCAGTGATCATTTCCTTTGCAGTAGAAGCACTCAGTTTCAGGCTTTGGTCCAGCTTTGGGCTTCTTCGCAGGAGCGACAACTTGCTTGTCATTCTACTTGAAGTTCCCTTTCTTTCCCTTTGCCCTTTTCTTGAAACTAGTGGTCTTGTCAATCATCAACACTTGATGCTCTTTTCTTGATTTCTACCTTCGTCGATTTCAGCATCACGAAGAGCTTGGGAATTACTTTTGTCATCCCTTGCATATTATAGTTCATCACGAAGTTCTACTAACTTGGTGGTGGTGACTAGAGAATTCTGTCAATCACTATCTTATCCGGAAGATTAACTCCCACTTGATTCAAGCGATTGAAGTACCTGCACAATCTGAGCACATGCTCACTAGTTGAGCGATTCTCCTCCATATTTTAGCTATAGAACTTGTTGGAGACTTCACATCTCTCAACTCGGGTATTTTCTTGAAATATTAACTTCAATTCCTGGAACATCTCATATGGTCCGTGACGTTCAAAACGTCTTTGAAGTCCCGATTCTAAGCCGTTAAGCATGGTGCACTAAACTATCAAGTAGTCATCATATTGAGCTAGCCAAACGTTCATAACGTCTGCATCTGCTCCTGCAATAGGTTTGTCACCTAGCGGTGCATTAAGGACATAATTCTTCTGTGCAGCAATGAGGATACACCTCAGATCACGGATCCAATCCGCATCATTGCTACTAACATTTTTCAATACAATTTTCTCTAGGAACATATTAAAATAAACATATGAAAGCAACAAACATAGGGAAGCAACAACGCGAGCTATTGATCTACAACATAATTTGCAAAATACTACCAGGACTAAGTTCATGATAAATTAAAGTTCAATTAATCATATTACTTAAGAACTCCCACTTAGACAGACATCTCTCTAGTCATCTAAGTGATTACGTGATCCAAATCAACTAAACCATAACCGATCATCACGAGAGATGGAGTAGTTTTCAATGTTGAACATCACTATGTTGATCATATCTACTATATGATTCACGCTCGACCTTTCGGTCTCCGTGTTCCGAAGCCATATCTGCATATGCTAGGCTCGTCAAGTTTAACCTGAGTATTCCGCGTGTGCAAAACTGGCTTGCACCCGTTGTAGATGGACGTAGAGCTTATCACACCCGATCATCACGTGGTGTCCGGGCACTACGAACTTTAGCAACGGTGAATACTCAGGAGAACACTTCTTGATAATTTTAGTGAGAGATCATCTTATAATGCTACCGTCAATCAAAGCAAGATAAGATGCATAAAGGATAAACATCACATGCAATCAATATAAGTGATATGACATGGCCATCATCATCTTGTGCTTGTGATCTCCATCTCCAAGCACCGTCATGATCACCATTGTCACCGTGCGACACCTTGATCTCCATCGTAGCATCGTTGTCGCCTCGCCAACTATTGCTTCTACGACTATCGCTACTGCTTAGTGATAAAGTAAAGCAATTACATGGCTTTGCATTTCATACAACAAAGCGACAACCATATGGCTCCTGCCAGATTGCCGATAACCGGTTACAAAACATGATCATCTCATACAATAAAATATAGCATCACGCCTTGACCATATCACATCACAACATGCCCTGCAAAAACAAGTTAGACGTCCTCTACTTTGTTGTTGCAAGTTTTACGTGGCTGCTACGGGCTGAGCAAGAACCGTTCTTACCTACGCATCAAAACCACAACGATAGTTTGTCAAGTTGGTGCTGTTTTAACCTTCGCAAGGACCGGGCGAGCCACACTCGGTTCAACTAAAGTGAGAGAAACAGACACCGCGGTCACCTTTAAGCAACGAGTGCTCAAGCGGTGAAACCAGTCTCGCGTAAGCGTCGCTGTAATGTCGGTCCGGGCCGCTTCATCTCACAATACCGCTGAACCAAAGTATGACATACTGGTAAGCAGTATGACTTATATCGCCCACAACTCACTCGTGTTCTACTCGTGCATATGACATCAACGCATAAAACCAGGCTCGGATGCCACTATTGGGGAACGTAGTAATTTCAAAAAAATTCCTACGCACACGCAAGATCATGGTGATGGCATACCAACGAGAGGGGAGAGTGTATGTACACGTACCCTCGTAGACCGTAAGCGAAAGCGTTATAACAATGCGGTTGATGTAGTCGTACGTCTTCACGATCCGACCGATCCAAGTACCGAACGCACGGCACCTCCGAGTTCAGCACACGTTCAGCTCGATGACGATCCCCGGGCTCCGATCCAGCAAAGCGTCGGGGATGAGTTCCGTCAGCACGACGGCGTGGTGACGATGATGATGCTCCACCGACGCAGGGCTTCGCCTAAGCTCTGCGACGATATGACTTTACCGGCGCAGGGCTTCGCCTAAGCTCCGCAACGATATGACCGAAGTGGAATATGGTGGAGGGGGGCACCGCACGCGGCTAAGGAACGATCCGTAGATCAACTTGTGTGTCATGGGGTGCCCCCTGCCCCGTGATATAAAGGAGGGAGGGAGGAGGAGGCGGCCCTAGGAGGGGGCGCCATGGGGAGTCCTACTCCCACCGAGTAGGATTCCCCTTCCTAGTCCAACTAGGAGTCCTTCCATGTATTAGGAGTAGGAGACAAGGAAGGGGAAAAGAGAAGGAAGGAAGGAGGGTGCGGCCTCCCCTAGTCCACCCGGACTAGGCCATGGGGGCGCGGCCTGCCCTAGGCAGCCCTCTCTCTTTCCGCAGGGCCCAATAAGGCCCAATACTTCTCCCCGCGAATTCCGTAACTCTCCGGTACTCGAAAAATACCCAATCATTCGAACCTTTCCGAACTCCGAATATAGTCGTCCAATATATCGATCTTTACGTCTCGACCATTTCGAGACTCCTCATCATGTCCCCGATCTCATCCGGGACTCGAACTCCTTGGTACATCAAAACTCATAAACTCATAATATAAGCATCATCGAAACCTTAAGCGTGCGGACCCTACGGGTTCGAGAACTATGTAGACATGACCTAGAACTATTCTCGGTCAATAACCAATAGCGGAACCTGGATACCCATATTGGCTCCTACATATTCTACGAAGATCTTTATCGGTCAAACCGCATAACAACATACGTTGTTCCCTTTGTCATCGGTATGTTACTTGCCCGAGATTCGATCGTCGGTATCCAATACCTAGTTCAATCTCGTTACCGGCAAGTCTCTTTACTCGTTCCGTAATACATCATCCTGCAACTAACTCATTAGTTGCAATGCTTGCAAGGCTTAAGTGATTTGCATTACCGAGAGGGCCGAGAGATACCTCTCCGACAATCGGAGTGACAAATCCTAATCTCGAAATATGCCAACCCAACATGTACCTTCGGAGACACCTGTAGAGCACCTTTATAATCACCCAGTTACGTTGTGACGTTTGGTAGCACACAGAGTGTTCCTCCAGTAAATGGGAGTTGCATAATCTCATAGTTGTAGGAACTTTGTACAAGTCATGAAGAAAGCAATAGCAACATACTAAACGATCAAGTGCTAGGCTAACGGGATGGGTCATGTCAATCACATCATTCTCCTAATGATGTGATCCCGTTAATCAAATGACAACTCATGTCTATGGTTAGGAAACATAACCATCTTTGATTAACGAGCTAGTCAAGTAGAGGCATACTAGTGACACTCTGTTTGTCTATGTATTCACACATGTATTATGTTTCCGGTTAATACAATTCTAGCATGAATAATAAACATTTATCATGAAATAAGGAAATAATTAATAACTTTATTATTGCCTCTAGGGCATATTTCCTTCAATTTCAGCGTCATCCGGTGTTCTTTCCCTGAAAAGAGAACCAGCACAACTATCCAGGTAATCTCTGGAAGCATCGGTTAGTCCATTATAAAAGATATCAAGTATTTTAGGTTTCTTAAGTGGATGATCAGGCAAAGCGTTAAGTAACTTGAGAAGCCTCCCCCAAGCTTGTGGGAGACTCTCTTCTTCAATTTGCACAAAATTATATATCTATATATCTATATATATATATATATCCCTCAAAGCAGCTTTTTTCATATGAGCAGGGAAATATTTAGCAGAAAAGTAATAAATCATATCATCGGGACTTTGCACACAACCAGGATCAAGAGAATTAAACCATATCTTAGCATCACCCTTTAATGAGAACGGAAATATTTTGAGTAAATAAAGGTAGCGCGATCTCTCATTATTAGTAAACAGGGAAGCTATATCATTTAACTTAGTAAGATGTGCCACAACAGTTTCAGATTCATAGCCATAAAAAGGATCAGATTCAACCAAAGTAATTATATCAGGATCAACAGAGAATTCATAATAATCCTTATCGGGAACACAAATAGGTGAAGTAGCAAAAGCAGGGTCGGGTCTCATTCTATCTCTAAAAGATTCTTTACTCCATTTAACTAGCAACCTCTTAAGTTCAAGTCTATCTTGGCAAGCAAGAATAGCTGCAGTAGATTCAGCATTAAAAAGATAACCCTGAGGAATAGCAGGCGTATTTTCATCATTACTAACATCATTGTATTCAGTTTCAATATTTTCTCTTTCTCTAGACCTAGAAATTTGTTCATCTAGAAATTCACCAAGGGGCACAATAGTATCAAGCATGGAAGTAGTTTCATCATAAGTATCATGCATAGCAGAAGTGGCATCATCAATAACATGCGACATATCGGAACGAATAGCAGAAGCAGGTTTAGGTGTCGCTAGCTTACTCATAACAGAAGGTGAATCAAGTGCAGAGCTAGATGGCAGTTCCTTACCTCCCCTCGTAGTTGAGGGATAAATTGTTGTCTTAGCGTCTTTCAGGTTCTTCATAGTGTCCAGCAGATATAAATCCCAAGTGACTCAAAGAATAGAGATATGCTCCCCGGCAATGGCACAAGAAAAAGGTCTTGATAACCCACAAGTATAGGGGATCGCAACAGTTTTCGAGGGTAGAGTATTCAACCCAAATTTGTTAATTCGACAGAAGGGGAGCCAAAGAATATTCTCAAGTATTAGCAGCTGAGTTGTCAATTCAACCACACCTGGAAACTTAATATCTGCAGCAAAGTGTTTAGTAGCAAAGTAATATGATAGTGGTGGTAACGGTAACAAAGTAAAGACAGCAAAAGTAATGTTTTTGGTATTTTTGTAGTGATGATAACAGTAGCAACGGAAAAGTAAATAAGCGTAAACCAGTATATGGAAAACTCGTAGGCACCGGATCAGTGATGGATAATTATGCCGGATGTGGTTCATCATATAACAGTCATAACATAGGGTGAGACAGAACTAGCTCCAGTTCATCAATGTAATGTAGGCATGTATTCCGAATATAGTCATACGTGCTTATGGAAAAGAACTTGCATGACATCTTTTGTCCTACCCTCCCGTGGCAGCGGGGTCCTATTGGAAACTAAGGGATATTAAGGCCTCCTTTTAATAGAGAACCGGAACAAGGCATTAGCACATAGTGAATACATGAACTCCTCAAACTATGGTCATCACCGAGAAGTATCCCGATTATTGTCACTTCGGGGTTGTCGGATCATAACACATTATAGGTGACTATAGACTTGCAAGATTGGATCAAGAACACACATATATTCATGAAAACATAATAGGTTCAGATCTGAAATCATGGCACTCGGCCCCTAGTGACAAGCATTAAGCATAGCAAAGTCATAGCAACATCAATCTCAGAACATAGTTGTAACGCCCTCGATGCGGCTATATCTCCCACGTGTCGAGGCACGACTTAGAGGCATAACCGCATTGAAAGCAATGTCGCAAGTGAGGTAATCTTCACACAACCCATGTAATACATCAGGGAAAGAGATACATAGTTGGCTTACAATCGCCACTTCACACAATACATGAGTAAAACATTACAACATACAGATACAATCAAGGTCCGACTACGGAACCAAAATAAAAGAAGACTACCCCAAATGCTACACAGATTCCCGATCGTCCCAACTGGGCTCCACTACTGATCAACTGAAACGAAACAACACAAAGAACAAGATCTTCATCGAGCTCCTCCTTAAGCTCGGTGCATCACCGCACGGTTCATCGGCACCGCAAAACTGGTTTTGAAGTATCTGTGAGTCACGGGACTCAGCAATCTCACACCCGCGAGATCAAGACTATTTAAGCTTAAAGGTAGGACAGGGTAGTGAGGTGGAGCTGCAGCAAGCGACTAGCATATATGGTGGCTACAATCGCAAAAGAGAGCGAGAAGAGGAGGCAAAGCACGGTCGAACAACTATGATCAAGAAGTGATCCTGAAACTACTTACGTCAAACATAACTCCAACATCGTGTTCACTTCCCGGACTCCGAGAAGAGACCATCACGTTACACACGCGTTGGTGTATTTTAATTAAGATCAACTTCGGGTTTTCTACAACCGGACATTAACAAATTCCCATCTGCCACATAACCGCGGGCACGGCTTTCGAAAGTTCAAACCCTGCAGGGGTGTCCCAACTTAGCCCATGATAAGCTCTCGCGATCAACGAAGGATATTCCTTCTCCCCGGAAGACCCGATCAGTCTCGGAATCCCGGCTACAAGACATTCCACAGCAATAAAACAAGACCAGCAAAGCCGCCCGGATGTGCCGACAAATCTGATAGGAGCTGCACATATCTCGGTCTTAGGGCACACCGGATGAGCAGACGTCGGGTTGGCATAAACCCTGATTGCCCGGGCGCGGACATCGCTCGGTTTGGACCAGCACTCAAAGGAGAACTGGCCCGGGGGGGCTAAAATAAAGATGACCCTCGGGCTCCGGAAACCCAAAGGAAAAAGGGCATAGGTGAGGCAAATGGTAAAACCAATGTTGGGCCTTGCTGGAAAAGTCTTATTCAAAGCGAACTGTCAAGGGGGTCCCATAAATCACCCGACCGCGTTAGGGACGCAAAATCCGGGAACATAACACCGATATGACGGAAACTAGGGCGGCAAGAGTGGAACAAAACACCAGGCATAAGGCCGAGCCTTCCACCCTTTACCAAGTATATAGATGCATTAATTAAATAAGATATATTGTGATATCCCAACAAGTAAACATGTACCAACAAGGAACAACAACTCCATGTTCCAACAAGGAACAAACTTCATCTTCACCTGCAACTAACAACGCTATAAGAGGGGCTGAGCAAAGCGGTAACATAGCCAAACAACAGTTTGCTAGGAAATGATGGTTAGAGGTTTGACATGGCAATGTGGGTGGCATGATATAGCAAGTGGTAGGCATCGTAGCATAGGCATAGCAAAAGAGCGAGCATCTAGCAAGCAAAGATAGAAGTGATTTCGAGGGTATGGTCATCTTGCCTGAAATCCCGCAAGGAAGAAGAACGAATCCATGAAGAAGACAAACGGACGTAGACGAACGAATCCTCACAACTCTGGAACGGAACCGAAGCTAACGAGAGAAGCAAACCGGAAAGAAGCAAACCACATAGTAAACACACAATCATAAACATGGCATGATGCACAAACAAGTATGATGCATGACCGGTTTAAATAGCATGGCATGGCAATAAGCACAAACAAAACTACAAGTTAAATGGAGCCCAATATGCAACGAGTTGCATATTGACGGAACACCACAACACTTATTTAGTTCTCTCCCGATTAGGCTACCCAACAATATTAAATGTTATTAAACATGGCAAGAGGGGGTGAAGCATATGAAACTAACTATTTAGGCAAGATTAAATGAGGCCGGAAACAACAACAACAATTCCGGAAAAATCCTCATATGCATATTTCGAATTTGGTACTGATCTGACCTAAAGCATATTTTAGAGTTGTTAAACATGCAAAGTAAAGTGGACCATGTTAAACTAGGCATTTTTCTACCCCATTTACATATATAATTTATTTAAATCCGAGCTACGGTTATTTAGTTATGAAATAAATCATTTTAGCATGGCATTTAAGCAAATTAATGCAAACAACAATTTTAAACATTTTAATTGTTGTTATCATGATGCGGATGACATGTAAAAGTTTTATGCAATTTTATGAAAATGTTGACAAGAGCATTATGAAGCATTGTGTCACCGTGGTGGAAGAAAGGGGTGCCACGGCAACGAATCCGAAAATGGTGCCACGGCAACATATCGGTTCCGGTAGCTCACGGAGATACCGGAGCAAAAGAAGTGGGGGAGAGCGAGTCATGCAAGATGGTGGGGTGATCCCGATTACCGGGTTCCCACAGAATGGTGGCATGGCAAAAGAGGGGCATCGCAAGGATGATTCGATCACGGTCGGTCATCTCGGTGGTTATACCTTCGAAGCGTGCGTTCGGGACGGGAAGCGTTTCGTAGAGGGAAGTAGACGTTCTCACGATGATCGTCGAGGGAAGTAGTGGTACACGGCGACGGTAGAGGAAGTAGTGTTTCACGTTCGTTTTCGAAGAGGTACTTGACGGGTCCGAATCACTTCGGGGTTGTCGTGGTACTTGCGGTCTCGCGATGGTAGTCGCACACGGCGTAGGGGGAAGTAGACGTTCATGTTCGATGGTAGTGGTACATCTCGTCATCGGAAGTAGTTGTTCATGTCCCGTGGATGTTCGGGGTCCACGGGGTCTTCGAGGGTCGACAGTAGTGGTACACACGTTTTCGTAGATGTTCGGATCGACGGTAGCGGTACTTGAAGAATCCCGAAACGGACTTGGCGTCTTCGCGCGTAGGGGTACTTGTCGTTATCCACCTCGGATGTAGTCGTTCCCGTGTAGTCGAACTTGACGATCCGAGGGGGTTACTTGGCGCATCACCGTGTAGTCGTGCGTTTGTTCGGAGGGGAACTTGGCGAAACCCACGAAGGCTTCCTCGGGCTTCCCTGGTTGCCGAGCCTTGGCAGCAACGGGAGGGGCGAACAGAGACGCTTCCTCCTCCCTGCTCGAACGAGGCAGAGGCGGTGCAGGGGCCCATCTGGTCCCCGGCCGGTGGGACTCCATGGGGCGGCGGCCATGGCGTCGGGCAGGGCCTCCCGAGGTGGTGCAGGGAGGCGCGGCCATGGCAGGGCTCGGCGAATTCGGGCAGGCGGCGTGACGACGGAGGGCGACGCGAGGCGGGGCGCCGGAGTTGGGACGGCAGCGGCTTGAGAAGACCGGGCTGGGCGCGGTGGTCGAGCGACCGGAGGGCGACGGGCATGGGGACGGGGAGGAGAAGAGAGGCGGCGAGGGAGAGAGCGAGGGAGATGGGATCGGGAGGAGGCCGAGGGGAGACCGGGCGCGACGCGGGATCGAGGAGAGGAGGAGAAGAATCGAGGGGATGGGGCGATGAGGGAGAGAAGGGGATCGAGAGGGAGAGATGGGGAGGCGGCGCTAGTGGGAGTCGAGGGAGAGAGCTGGCTGCGGGCTAGGGTTAGGAAGGGGCGGCTGGGCCTTGGGCCTCGGGAGGCTAGGCCGGCCTGGAGGGAGCCGCTAGGTGGGCTGGGCCTTAGAGGCCGGCTGGGCTGGCTCTCTTCTCTCTCTCTCTCTCTCTTTAAACTCTTAAGCAGAAAAGAGATATAGAGAAGGAAAAAGAAGGGGGGTTTAGGGAAAGAATTTGGACACACGGATAATTTTCCCGAGCTCACAAAAATATGAGGAATTTAACAAAAATGGCCTGAGGATTTTTGGTGGAACTCCGGAAAATGATAGAATAAAAATGGCAAGGTTTTGAGAACAACTCGGAGCAGAAAAGGCATGGGATTTATTATGCAAGTGGGTTATGGTGATTCCAAAACAATGGAATATTTTTAATATAGCTCCCTAATATTGGGAGGATATGTTATAAAGAGAAGTCACCATGTGAATCCCTCGATTTAAATGGACCGAAGATCCATACGATTTTATTTAGTTGAGTTGCAAAAATTAAAGATATGATGGCATGATGACATGATGCAATGCAAAAACAAAAACAAACCGCACGACAAAACTCGGAAACCCTGGAAGGCAACTGAAACTCCGGTCTTGGGGCGTCACAATAGTGGATACTAGGGATCAAACCCTAACAAAACTAACTCGATTACATGATAAATCTCATCCAACCCATCACCGTCCAGCAAGCCTACGATGGAATTACTCACGCACGGCAGTGAGCATCATGAAATTGGTGATGGAGGACGGTTGATGATGACGACGGCGACGAATCCCCTTCTCCGGAGCCCCGAATGGACTCCAGATCAGCCCTCCCGAGAGAGATTAACGGGATCACATCATTGGGAGAATGATGTGATTGACTTGACCCATTCCGTTAGCTTACCACATGATCGTTTAGTATGTTGCTATTGCTTTCTTCATGACTTATACATGTTCCTATGACTATGAGATTATGCAACTCCCATTTACCGGAGGAACACTTTGTGTGCTACCAAACGTCATAGCGTAACTGGGTGATTATAAAGGAGCTCTACAGGTGTCTCCGAAGGTACTTGTTGGGTTGGCGTATTTCGTGATTAGGATTTGTCACTCCGATTGTCGGAGAGGTATCTCTGGGCCCTCTCGGTAATGCACATCACTTAAGCCTTGCAAGTGTTGCAACTAATGAGTTGGTTGCAGGATGATGTATTACAGTACGAGTAAAGAGACTTGTCGGTAACGAGATTGAACTAGGTATTGAGATACCAACGATCGAATCTCGGGCAAGTAACATACCGATGACAAAGGGAACAACGTATGTTGTTATGCAGTCTGACCGATAAAGATCTTCGTAGAATATGTGGGAGCCAATATGAGCATCCAGGTTCCGCTATTGGTTATTGACCGGAGACGTGTCTCGGTCATGTCTACGTAGTTCTCGAACCCGTAGGGTCCGCACGCTTAACGTTACGATCAAAGTTATATTATGAGTTTATATGTTTTGATGTACCGAAGGTCGTTCGGAGTCCTGGATGTGATCACGGACATGACGAGGAGTCTCGAAATGGTCGAGACATGAAGATTGATATATTGGAAGCCTATGTTTGGATATCGGAAGTGTTCCGGGTCAAATCGGGATTTTACCGAGTACCGGAGGTTACCCGAACCCCCCCGGAGGTAAATGGGCCTTAGTGGACCTTTAGAGAGAAGAGAGGCGGCCAGGGCTGGGCGCGCCCCCCCTAGTCCGAATAGGACAAGGAGAGGGGGGCGGCGCCCCCCTTCCTTCTCTCCCTCCTCTTTCCCCCTCCCGAATCCTATTCCAACTAGGAAAGGGGAGGGAGTCCTACTCCCGATGGGAGTAGGACTCCTCCTGGCGCACCCTCCCCTTGGCCGGCCGCACCCCCCTTGCTCCTTTATATACGGGGGCAGGGGGCACCTCTAGACACACAAGTTGATCAGTTGATCTCTCCCAACCGTGTGTGGTGCCCCCCTCCACCATAGTCCACCTCGATAATACTATAGCGGTGCTTAGGCGAAGCCCTGCGTCGGTAGAACATCAACATCATCACCACGCCATCGTGCTGACGAAACTCTCCCTCAACACTCGGTCGGATCAGAGTTAGAGGGACGTCATCGGGCTGAACGTGTGCTGAACTCGGAGGTGCCGTACATTCGGTACTTGATCGGTCGGATCGTGAAGACGTACGACTACATCAACCGCGTTGTGCTAACGCTTCCGCTTTCGGTCTACGAGGGTATGTAGACAACACTCTCCCCTCTCGTTGCTATGCATCACCATGATCTTGCGTGTGCGTTGGAAGTTTTTTGAAATTACTACGTTCCCCAACACAATGGAGCGTCGGCGAAGTAGTCCGAGTAGAGCATGTAGTAGCCTTCCAGACGATGCCGGTTCTTTGCTTTCACCCGCCCAGGCGCCGAGCCACCTCGCCGCGGCTTTTCACTGCTCGCCGAGCAGGCCAGTGAGGGCGGCGAGCACCATGAGATGCTCCTGCTCCTGGATGTCGGTTTCGGCTTCCTCCTCCAGCAACACCGCGAGCGCCTCCTCATCTTCGGAGTCCATCACCGGGCCAGTCAAATCACCGAACACCTTACCTTGCAGGCGAGGTGGGCGCAAACCCGCCGATGTACAGGCCCTGCGTGGCCGGAACGTTGGAAAAGGTGCTCGGACGGCGGCGGAGAGGCTGTCTCGGCGAAACCCCTTCTTTTTTCCGGCGGGAAATGATCTACCTAGCTGCAGTGGGCGGTGGACGGTGCCGGGATCGGCAGGGTGGCGCAGGGTGGGGCCGAGCGCGGGGGGTCGTAGGCGAATCTGGACGGGTGAATTGACTTTTCGCCTGACAATGTGGCCCCAGGAGCGCTTTTCCCTTGCGCTGGAGCCCCCGAGTGCCCCCACTAGTAGAAAAAGGGCCATTTGTCCCGATTCATAAGGGCCTTTAGTCCCGGTTCTGGAACTGGGACTAAAGGGTCGTTACTAAAGCCTCCCCCCTTTAGTCTCTGTTCTTACACGAACCGGGACTAAAGACTGTCCACGTGGCCGCTGTCTGGAGCTCCACCTTTTGAACACCAACCGGGACTAAAGGTATTTTTACGAAAAAAATTGAATTTGTTTTAAAAAAAATTCAAATTTCTGAATTATTTTTCAATTTAATCTCTAATCACCCCTCATCACTGCTCAATTTAACCTCTAATCTCTAATCATCCATCATCATTCCAAATCATCTAACTTCCCGGCCGGTCACCCATCCTCTCACTACTCCAGCCTGAACACGCTTAACTTTCGTGTTCTATTCCCCTCGTTTCCAAGTCTGCACTTGTTGTTTTCCTGACAATAGTAAGATGTCAATCTTATTAAACCTCGGGAGTTTAGCTTGAGCATGAAGTCACACGTTTCACTGTTTGAGTTTGAAACTATTATTCTAAAAAACAATAATTATTTAGTAACACTAATATTTCTTCAATAAGTAGTTTGACCAAATTTGACCAAAATTGAAAAAAATTGAAATAATTATTTAGTAACACTAATATTCTTGAATAATTATGTAGTAACACTAATATTTCTTGAATAAGTAGTTTGACCACAGTTTGACTAGATTTGACCAAAATTCTAAAAACTGTAATAATTATTTAGTAACACTAATATTATTGAAAAATTGTTTAGTAACACTAATACTTCTTGAATAAGTAGTTTGACCAAAGTTTGACCTGATTTAACCAAAATTCAAAAAAATTGAAATTTAAGCATAACTTTTTTTCCTTTTAGAATTTGAGAATTCTAAAAATTTGCAAACAGGCCATAGGGGGGGTAGAGTTTGAAAATGGGACCTTTAGTACCGGTTCGTGCCACGAACCGGTACTAATGCCTCAAACCCCATTAGTACCGGTTCGAGCCACCAACCGGGACTAAAAGTCTATCCTTTAGTACTGGTTGGTGCCACGAACCGGTACTAATGGGCATCGCACCCTTTAGTCCCGGTTCGTGGCACCAACCGGGACTAAAGGACCCATTTGAACCGGGACTAATGCCTGTACAGTGCCCTAGCCACTCGAACCGGGACTAATGCTCACATTAGTCCCGGTTCGTAATGCAACCGAGATTAATGCTCTTTTCTGGCCGAACCAAAGCCATGTTTTCTACTAGTGCCTCCCAGTGCGCTGGTTCGGCTTGCGATCGCCTGGCGCAAAAACGGGCCGAGCCGGCGGATTTCAGCGTCCTGGGGGCGCGACTGGGGCGATTTTTCGGCGTCGGCATGGAAAAAACACCTGGGGAGGGCCTGTTGGGGCGCGGCTGGAGATGCTCTTAGGTTATCCGTGAATCAATGTCACGCATGACGAACATGAATAAGAATGCCCAAGTAATCTCCCTATTCATTATCTATACTTCACATGAAATGGTCACTATTGATTGAGTTTATACGTGACCGTGTGTGAACTCTGAAGCAAAGAAGTAGTCATGGTTGGAGATCACATGCAAACTATGTGGAGAACCGGCCAGTTCTATTCAATATAGTATGATTTTGTTCTGTTCATAATACACGCTCTACTAGAACATGAAGGTGCGCGTTGCCGCGCCCGTCCGTCTTTGCAAAAGAACAACTAAAAATGAAGTTCAGTTGAGAAAAAAAGACTGAGAATGTAGAACAATTGATAACCAACAAGTAGACGGCTAGGTTGTGGCAACTTAACCGAAGTTTCCTGTGTGCCATAAGCCATAGCTGTTAATTTGAATCAACCAAAATCATCTGAAAAAGCTGACACTAATTCCTAGTGATTTAAGGTGCAAATCAGAACAGTCATAAGCAGAAAGTACTAATATTAAATATTATGAGAAACTGAATGCTAATAGCACAACATCAAAGCGTATTTCTTTTTTACGGTTAACAGCAGGAGCTCTGCTTTTCATTAAAGATAAGGGAAATACTATACAGACTGAATTCAGAGAAAATAAGAGAGAGAAAAGTCTACTCGCAAAAAGCCTGACCTACAGTCAGGAAGTCATCTCTAATCAAACTAACAAGGTCAGCAATATCCAAAGTTGTGTTATCAAAAATCCTTTAATTTCGCTCTTTTCAGATGTGCCACGCAACCAGAGTTGGCAGGACAGACTTGTGGAAGGCATGGTTCTTCGTAATCGGTTACCCTATCAAATTCGTTAGTAAGGCATATGGCTCTGTCATATGCGTCTCTCAAGTGTCCATTCTCGTGATATAGATCCATGGGAACTGCTGCAGTGAGTCTACTAACCAAAGGTCATTTTCCTAACATGAATTTGTGACTACAACTTTGTAAAAATAATTATTTTCTCAATATACCTACAGAACAATAGTTAATTGCTTGTTTTATCCTGAGCTTTGTAGAAGATTGAGTTTCTGCCAGTTCCGCAACTAGTATCACATGCCACCGAAAGAGAACAAATATTGTAGTGTAATCGTTTCTAGCTACTTGCTCAACGTTGAAAGTAATGGTCCTTTGGGTATGCATTTAGCGCAAAATTAAATCCTCACTTCAGTTACAGGGTCTTGGAAGAAAGTGCACAAGGCAAGATTTCAACCCTCAATAGCGAACACACCTGATTGTGCTGGAACAACGCCTCAACTCGAATAATTGTGTTCATATGAATTTGCTTGAACAGTGAGATGATAGATATAACTTACAATTATATAATTTAATCCGAGTGTTAGCTGCTCAGGTTTCCCATATGGTTCCCTTCCTTCGCCGCCGCTTGCCAACTGATGTGTCGTGTGGTTGTTCATCAGCCAGAGCGGACATTCTGAATTAAATTCCTAAACCAAGTTCAGGAAAACCAACAAAATGAGCTCAGCAACAGATCCAGCATGGTGCCTCACTGCTGACGAGTGCAACGTCCTCCTGAGGTGAGAATGATGAGGCGATAGTTCGTGGGAAAAGCTCCGGACGCGGCAGATCCACACGGGCTCCACATAACTCCATCTATGCAAAGCACCATTTGTGGTCGGCGAGAACCCACTCCACACTATCTCCGCCCCGTCGCACCAATGCTATTGTCACTGCCACCAGCACTGGCTATGACATCTTGCATCGGATTTGGTCCACAGGGCGCCCAACCAGAACAAAGTACAGTGTCTTCCTCCAACTCAATGGCCATGGAGAGGTCACTGGCGTGCCCTGACGGTCAGCCACACCTCCTCGGCCAGGTGGATCTATCACTCGTTGCCTTTCTCCGTCTTTGCTGCCCGCCGGTCACGGGGATGGTAGAGGAGACGTCATGGTGGGAATTTTATTTCATGTCTTTTTTTTCATCTCGGGTTGGCGAAGGAGAGGAGAACGGTGGTGGCGGCGGCGGCGGAGGCGGAGGACAAGCAGAGAGGAAATGCGGGCATAGGCAAACTGAATCATGTAATGGGCCAGTGCACCCGCCCAGGCCCAATCAATCGCAACAAGCCTGAATAGTTCTGCGGAGCAGCAGCCCAACTGAAAAACGAAGATGCACAGGGACGTACGATGGAAGCATCCGACGGCCAGCGACGGCAGGGCGCTGTGGAGCCTTGTAACTCGCTGCGTTATACTGTTTTACAATAACAGACCATTTCAACCTTGTTATCCTTCAGAAGAAGAGCAGGTCGTCTGCTTAATTAACTTGCTTTAGCTGCGACCTCCGGGGTACGCTATATCCTATCATTCCACCATAGCCATACGACAATGTACAAGAATTTAGAACATCGTACGAAAAAATCACAATATAAATATTATTTAGTAGAATCTATGACATGTGGGCCCCACACATTATTAAATGTTCATAAAGAAGTATATATATTATTGGACTCGTAACCTTACATTTTTAAGAAGTTGATCCCCACTTTCATTAATTCTCTTAACATGCATACTGTCCACATCGGCATCATGCCATGTCAGGTTCAATACCCTATTTCTCTCGCTTCTTGTGATGCCACGTCAGCACTAATCCTGCCCTTATCGCCGCACGGTTTTCTTGCCGCGCCCTCGGCACGGTACGGGCAAAAAGAAAAGTCGATGTATTCTGTGCGTGTGCCAACAATGGGGCCAGTTTTGCAAGTGGGCTGCCCGGTTCAGCGGGTTAGTTCGTACGTTGTAATCACAATGGATGCTTAGGCTTCATCTTCACTATGACGTCGTAACGTCGCCGCACACGCATCCATTCATTGCCATGAAAAATGGCAACCATAAATCCACATCAAACGACAAAATTCATCGCCCTCCATTACCTAGCAAACGTTAGTTTCACCTTAAAAAGTCATCACACACAGGCCGCTAGCATCCTACTCTCCGGACCAACTGCCTCCAGACCTACACCGTGGTAGGTGGATGATCTCAGGTAGAAGGCTGGTTGTAATGGGGAGTATCATATACTAGTATCATGCATATGATACTAGTGTATGATACTACCTTTCTAATGCATAGTATCATATATTAGTATCATGTAGTACTCTATTTATTGCCATGCATGACATAAAGTAGTATAATATTTAATATGATACGGTATCATGATATGATACTACATCATTTCTTTCTTCCTTTAATGCTATGACACCTCATAAAAATTACCTAATTGGCATGCATGATACTAACTATGATACTACCATTACAACCAGCCGAACCAGTCCTTGCCGTGCGACACCTAGGACGTGTATCTACTAAAGTTGAGACACTTATTTTGAAACGGAGGAAGTACCTATTAATAGGACTTGCTCGGCTATGTGCAGGTACTATGATGAGGCTAGCGCCGTTGTACTTGTAACTAGTGGTTGGGGCCTGCTATTGCGGGCCTCCTGAGAGGAAGTTGGGGCGTTGCCAGGGAGGGAAGCGCCCCTTCCAACTTCTTGTGTACCACGAGTGTTATTTCCAGCTAGTTCCTTCAATGTGTGCTAACAAGAAATGGTTCTGCTATTATTCTTCCTGTAAACTGAAATACTCCCTCTGTCCCATAATATAAGAATGTTTTTGGCACTACACTAGTGTTAAAAACGTTCTTATATTATGGGACGGAAGGAGTACAGGCATGAATAATAACATATCTCAATTCAAATTTTAACTTCTAGCTTGCACAAATCAACCCTGAACACAACTGCTACCTCCACTCAGGCTTAATCCATCTTAGTAAAAAATTATGTTTGGTTAAGCAAACATCACTCGGGCATACAATCTTCTACACCTTTTGTACTTGCACCATCTAGAGAAGAGAGGAAACATGTTAGCATGTTCACAAGAGCTGAGACATTTCGTTTAAGCAACCATCACTAAAAAAAAAAGTAGCATGAGTCTGCCTTAATAATCATATAATCTGCACCAAATAATAAAGAGTGGTTAAGAGAAAATGGCAGTTATTTTCAAATTATTATCTTCACAGAAAGAATAACCCAAGTACCAGTGGCCAACAGTGATACTCTCTGGTATCTAATATGAGTACAATATGTGCAATAAATTAACATGTCATTGTCAACCTCAAGCTATTAATTAATTTACTAACCAACTAAAATTGCAAAGTAGACACCACACCTGAGCCTATAAATTATACAGCGTCTAGAGCGAAGAATAAACATATGTATTTCTCGACCTTGATGGGAATAAAACCATAGGCACGGGAAAACATATAAAGGTCTAGCAAAAATGCTTAAATACTGTACCTTCACCAAGTACGCATACCTCTGATTCTAGGTTCATCAAGATTGCTGATTTCGCTGATGCTTTAGAACAGTCTAGTTCGGTTTGGTCGACTGCAATAAAAAAAATGAAGTTTCAGCCAATAAATGAAACCGAAAATACTTAGGTTGTGCTTGGAATGGATGTATTATAATAAGGAGGTATATAATTTACAAGTGTAACTTACCGGTCACTGTGCAAACTCCAGCCGAAAGTGAAACGACGGGGTGAGGTGTGTATTTTTTACAGGTGTATTTGAAAGAGAAACGGTGATCCAAAGTCCAAACAGGGCCTTAATGACTGATGAACAAACAAGGAGAGTTAAGGTATCTTGACCAGGAGTCGCGGGGGAAGTGAGTTCTCTGGCTGACAAGTCAATAGCTTTAGGAACAAATGCTACATCCTGATTATGAAATGATATCTTCGTCAGCCGTACGCCCCCACAGTAGAATAGCTTAACTATGAAATATTGTTGTTTTTGTGTACAATAACACAACGTCATCCAACCTAGCAATAACCGATAAGTGAAGTGCATGGTTTAATTAAATTCTGACCAGAAAAAGAAAAGCTACCAACTTAAACATTTGGAAGTATTCCCAACCAAGAGATAACAGTAAAATAAAACTCACACATAACATCGTGCATAACAGGCTTGCTTATCAAAACATAATGATACTTCAGGCAAGAAAAAACTTAAATGATACTTATAGTCGATGTATGATTCCAAAAAATGCCAGTGTTACTGTGAATAACTACTGGAGCACCTGAACGCAGGGATGAGAAATAAAGGGCACCGAACCTGAGAATACCAGTAGACTCAGCTTCATTTGATGATCTGGCCTTTGCAAATGGGAAAGCGGATAATTCAGATTTTGCTGACGAGGATGAACCTTCAGAAGAGATCACAGTGGTAACTGCTCTTTCCTGATATGTTTGTTCCTCTTCAGTTAAAAAGCACTATTGAGTGTCATAATAAACATTGCCTATGTTATTCTAGCTCTTATGTCTTGAATGTTGTGTATTTCGTTTTTTGTTTCTTTACCTAATTTTTTGCTGAACGAGATAACTTTGTACTCCAAGCCTATCTTGCCAGCTTGTTTAACTTGTTGCTGATTGTTTAGCTTACATTTTTGGAACTTATATATAACACTGCTCTTGTTATTAATTGCTTTACCTTACAAGTTTTGAATCTTATATAATGTTGCTGCTAATTGTTTAGCTTATCAACTGTCCCGTGCCCTTGTATTTCGAATCTTAAATATCACTGCCAACGTGCCCTTGTGCCTTACTGTTTGATGCTTTATCCTTTGCAGTCTGCAACCGAACCAAATACTGGAGCACCTGAACCCAAACACTGTCCAGCTTTATGAAGATCTCATTCAGGAAAGAAGATAGAGGAGGATCAACCAACAAGTATATGATAATATGTGCAACCCAAGAAATCGATACAATTAACCTAAGATCAAAAATCATTACCAGGCGAACCTAATTGCAAATACGTTAGACTGAATGAATATACAGTTCAGATGCATATTTACACTTACCCAGCAATGTTGAATATGAGTTTTCCAATGTAAGCAAGCACTGTTAAAGCCCAGGTAGCCTCAGTCTGCACCATAATGGATGTCAAGACAAGAGTAAGTGACAACCATAAAAAACTATGAATATAAGAATTCACGAGTAGTTACCTTCTCTCCTTGAGGGTACATCTCTTCTAGAGCATTCATGTCATTTTCCTAAAGTAACAACTCCTAATAATTAAAATGGAAAGTTAAACATAATATTAGTTAATAGCATAACAGAAGATCACAGAAAGATGTACAATATATTAAAGAGAATGGTTCATATGAATACAATTAAATCTTCAAAGCATATCATCCGTTTGAAGGGCAAGCATACCTTCTCGACAGCCTTCATGTTTTTGCGCCATTTTCTGCCTTTGTTCCCACTTCTCTCTTCTTGGTGAAGGGCTTCCAATGTCTTCTTCAATTCCTTGGCCTTCTTACCTAATTCAGTAGCTTCCTGAAGGAAACATTTTCAACCTCAAGGTCAGATCGATATCCAAATCACACAATAATTATATGAAATAGAAACTTCCTCTATAATCAGTTGAGGCAAACAGTCTTCATAACTAAAATAAAGCATATGAGACTATACACACCTTTATATATTGTGAGCTTGTGATGCCAGCTTTTAGACGCCGGACAAACGAGAATATAAGACTCAATGGAAGGCAAGCAATGCCAACACCACCAAATATCTATAAAATAAACAGAGTTGTTAACATATGCCAAGCCAGAACTGTACAGAAGGAGGCCAGCATGATTGCGTGCAACAGTTAAACAATTGAAAAGAAAATACATGGTTAAAATTGTTTCTCATACAACTTTGTCCAAGAAACAAATAAAAGTACAAACTAACCTATCAGATGCTAGCTCTACAAAAAACAGTGATCAAGCTAATTGTAAAACATTGAATTAAAACTCATTGTGAAGAGCACAGAACCAACAATGATAGCAAGGGCAACCACGTATTCGGGGAATGTAGCGCGCATTGTCCAAGTTGTTTGGGAGTTAGCAGGTGCAGTATTAGCTGAACACTGAAGAAAAGAAACCATAAAACAACTCAGTCGCCAGATGACAAATATGAAATGATAAGCTACATGAAGTGAAACACGGGATGGAAAGAATAATTCCATCAACGGATTAACCTGACGGGTCAACGGAGGGATGCAAGGTTGGCCACTTGTGAATGAACTGAACTGGTTTGGCCTGGAAATGCCTGGGCAGATGAAAGAGGTGCCTCACAGTGAAGTCCACTTTGCCAATAATTGCTGAAGCAACAGAGTGGAAATGCAGTTAGGTAAAGTCAGGACATCATGGATTAGTAAGAAGTTAACATCATGAGAGGTGTAAAGTGAAACATCACGCATTGTAAGCAGTTTCACATCAATTGAGGTATATAATTCATCCCATGCAGGTACAAGCATGAAGGGTCTATCTGATGTGAGCAAGAAACATGGACGATGTGCCAAATGAGCAGGACAAAATGATATGTTGTTTTCTACTTTTCCAAGGTGGTTGAAACTAACCAATCCAAATGTATAAGCTGCAACCTAGGACAAGAAAACAAGTGAGCGCAGTAGAAAATTCAGGAACCTAAATGGGTAAAAGATAGATACACACAGAAAGGATGAACCACAAATGTAGCCAGTAGCAACTTGAAGTACTTTTTATGTGATGTGAGGAAGGAACATGGATGCTGCCCAACATTGCGAATATGACATGGACAAATTGATGTGTTGTTCTCTGTGTTCCCTCGGTGAATACTAAACAGTGAAAATGTAGAACCTACTACCTAGTACGACAAATCAAACTGTGAAAAACACAATTCAGAGGTCCAATGGGCACTAGAAAAACACAGGTAGGATGAACCAACAAAAAAGTAACTGGGAACCAGGTTTCAGATCACGGAGACAAAACGTGAAAGCTTTGAAGCTCGAGGCTCCTCCAATCCAATTTAAGCAACACCTCTAGATTCACATCTCAAGCTCAAATCGGTTCAGATTATCGCAAGGCAGATTAGGGGCGAGCATAGCAGAGCATCGCAAATGGGTCTCCAAATGGGGGCGGGCAGGCGGGCAAAGGCAAGGGATCCGCACGGACTGTATAGGATGCCAAGGATGAGGCCACAGACGACAGCGGAGGCGACGACCCAGATGAGGGCGCTCTTGAGCCTCTTCCCGAGGGACCTGGATGCAGGAGCAGAACATGCCGTATCTAATCAGCCAGCGAATCAAACCAACGCAGGTAGAGGAAGTAAGGGAGGAAGAAGACTAACTTGTCCTGGTTGCCCTCGTAGTAGAACATGGCGAATGGGATGACGAGGAAGACGATGACGGCGTCGAGGATTTAGACGACGAGCCAGAGCGTCTTCATGGGCAGCGTGAGGGCGCAGGCCCCTCTGTAGACGGCGCGCTTGCAGGCCTGGAGGTTGGCAACGTCGGACGGGAGCATGAGGATGGAGAGTACGGCGACGGTGATGCCGAGCACGACGACGAGCTTGGGGAAGTAGGCCTGCTTGGCGTCGTCCGGGTGCTGGTAGTTGACGAGCAGGTACATATTGACGAGGAGCACCAGGACGCTGACCACCGCCGCCACGCTGAAGTCCGCTATCTCCTCGGGGCTCTGGTCCCGGTTCCGGTCCGCTGCCTCCCCCTGTCGGCCGGTCAGATCTCTCTGTCCCCTAGAGGGGGGATTCAGGCTAGGGTTTGGGCGCGGGCTGGGAATAGGCTGTTGTCGTGCCGGCGGGGAGGGCGGGATCTGCGCGGGGCGGGGGGATTTGGGCAGGCGGTGGCGCTCGAGGGAGGGCGGTGGCAACGAAGCAGTAGGGAGGGAGGAGAGCTCGCGTGTGCCGTCCACTCCCCTAGTCTCCTTCCTGCCAATCGCTGGCCTGATTCTTTTTTTTTCTCACGCCCAATCGCTAGGTGACCACGTGGCTAGCGGGAGGAGGCGCCCCTTCCACACACGTTAATGCTTCTCGATGGGCAATGCGGCAGGTTGCATGACGCAAGACGTACATACTCACTTCAGCGCCACAGTGCCTATTCCCCGATGCGTCCCTCATGGCTGTGCCGGGCATTCCTACAGCATCCCAACCCGCCAGTTTGCGTTCGAAGACGTGAGCACTCCGCAGAGCGCTTGTTAGCATAATAGTGACTAGATCATTTATGGCGCGCGTTGCTGCGCCTATATATTTTTGCACTTTAATGTTAGGATCGATACAAATATATGTAGAGATTATATATTGTTTTAATACCAGCATGCGCTCTATATATATATTAGTAATTTTTTGAGCTAATTTGGTCCATCCTCATACATGTGATGGGCGGTCACTTGTTGTGATAGTGCTGCTTTATTCCGTTCATTTGTTGTGATTGCATTGCTTTATTTCATATTCCATCATATGAGAAAACAGAAAATTAATATATTCTTTACTTTTTTATATAAATTTAAAGAGGCAATGCTACAGACTTGAAGTTATGTTATTGTAAATGTGACAGAAAAATAATAATGCATTTCAATCCAACATAACAAGTCACAAGCTACTTTTCTTTTGCGGGTGAAGTCACAAAGCTACTTCATATCAAGAGCAGGTAGATATATAATGAATTAATGATAGTCTCTTGATAGATATATAATTAGAATACCAAGAGCAGGTAGATAATTCTAATTCATCATGCCTCTGCTCTAGAATGTGAACCATTGGCAGCAACCCTGGACAAGACACCTTGTACCATAAATTATAACATGTATGAGCAGTCACACCCTCACAGGTAATCAGGAACAGCAGGATGATACCAGTTCGATATGGATGGATCTGCACAAGATGGAGGTGGAAATTGATCGGACCTGCTGCGAGATGGCGACAAGGGTAGTGAAGAAGCTCCTCGCGCCGAAGCATCCGCCGCCGCCATCGCCTAAGCCCCACCCTCGTCGTCGCCTCTTGTCAACTCCACCGGGCAAGTCGCCACCACCGCTGCCGCTGCGACCTCACGCCCACCATGGTCGCTGCCTCTTCACGGATCCATCAGGGAAGATGAGCTCGAATCCGTCACAACTCAGAGCATCTGTATCCAGAGAGTAGAAACAGCAGGATCAATAAAGACAAGTTTTAGATTTGAGGGAGAAAGAACTGGGAAAGGAAGGAGCGGAGAAGATGAAGTGACGAAAGGGTAGGGAAGGAAGAACAGGGCGGAGCGGAGGAAAACTATATGGACACGCATGGATTAAGAAAGAGCACGGATGGACATGGTAAATGACCTGCAATCACCCACCATTAATGTCTGGCAACATTGATTTTCTTCCTCAATCACCGGGTACAGGATTTCAATCGACAGAGACGGTTCGCTCGGACCAGGCATGCGCACAGTCGCACCCACCGCTTTGCCCGCTAAATCCTACTCGGCACCCTCAGCGCCCACTACAGTACTAATTACAAACGAGCGCATACCCCCCTTCACCGCTGGGCCGGCCCATCTAGCTTTTCTCTCTGTATTTTATCACACAGAGAAAAAGTCTGCTAGTAGCAGGAATCGAACCGGTGACGTCCTGCTAAATACTAAGCTGTAGTAACCACCCCGCCATCACCAACAGGATATGCTAACTTTCATATATTCAACTATTTTCTTCTTTCTTTTATTCTTCTGTTTTCGTTTTTTTTTCTTTTTTTCCTGTTCTTCTTCCTAGGTTCGATGAACTTTTTCAAATTCACGAAATTCTTCTTCAAAATCGATGAACTTTTATCAAATTCAATGAATTTTTATTCAAATTCGATGAGCTGTTTTCAAATGCAGTGAACTTTTTTCCAAATTCGATGAACTTTTTTCAAATTCGATGAACTTTTCTTTAAATCCGATGAACTTTTTTCAAGATTGGTGAAATTTTTTCAAAATTGATGAACTATTTTTCTAAATTGATGAACTATTTTTCAAAATCGATGAACTATTTTTCAAATCGATGAATTTTTTATTCAAAGCGTTTAACTTTTTCGAAATTTCATGAACTTTTTCCAATATTTGATGAACTTTTTTTTAAAATTGATGAATTTTTTCAAATTGAGGAATTCTTTTTCAAAATTAATGATTTTCTTATTTTTTCGAAAAGTTAACACAGTCAACAGTGAATTGGTCAAAAGTTGAACGGTCAACTGAATTGAACAATCAACGCGTCTGTCGAATCTAACGAACAAATTTTCTATTTGTCGAGCTATCGAAGAAGGGATCGATCCAGCTAAATGGGCCGGCCCACGTGAGCTGGGACGTGAGCGCCAGCATGCAAAAGCGGCGCATAAGGCGCCAACGAGGAGGACTCCCAGCCTTTTTTTATTCTCCTGAGAAGCTACGGAGATTGGAATTGGCCCAGCTGACCCAAATAACAATGGATCGCTGGTTTTGTTACCGGAGCATCGGCCACTCCGTGTAGCGCTCCCAACAACCCTGAAGGTGCATCCAACGGCCAAGAGCATACAGAACAGTAGATCCGAGGGTTGAAAACATTAATGGTCTGAGAGGGCTGGATTAGTGCTCGGTTGTAATGTTTTTAAATTGTTTGGATAGCAAGTTGGTAGAGAATTGGTTCTCCGTAAACTTGATTTCTGGTGTAACAACCTAATATGCTGTTTGGATTATACTCCCTCCGTCCTATAATGTAAGACGTTTTTTGACGCTTATACTAGTGTCAAAAAACGTCTTACATTATGGGACGGAAGGAGTAGTTAACAAAATCCTTGATTAAAAAACAGCGTTTTACAGAAGTGAAAAACCCACTTTATAGAAAAACGACTAAGAGCACTTTCAATGCACGGCGCTAAGAGTAGGCGCTAGGATTCCTATCCTACCCGATGGGAACTTGGACTGACTGGCGGCGAGCGCTTAGCTTTTCGTTCCTTGGCGTGAGTTAGAACACCGTGTACAAGGCTCGGTCAGCAGTTGACTAGCGCCTGAGTTTTGTCCTAAGGGCATCTACAACGCAGGCGCTGAGATCAGGCGCTAGGTTTCAATTCCTGTCCGTTTTGATTAAATCCCGATCGATCCCAGGATTCTGCCTGGCATCGATGCCAAGGCAGCGTCGGGCGCCTGTTCTCCTTTTCGCTCGCATGGCCCTTTCTAACGAGCGCTCAAAATCCTCCGCTGGTTACTGTAGCGCTCAAATAGGCGCTCATGTGTTGCCCCAACAGACTCCTCCATCGATGCTTCTTGTTTAAATATTTTATTTAATGTTCTAAGCGCCTACACAGGCGCCTCTCCATTGTAGATGCCCTTAGCGTTCATTTTTTTTCTTCTAAAAAGGGGATAGCCAATTCCGTTTAATTCTCCACTATCCCAACAGCCAGGTATGGATTTCTGTCATGAAAATATATCCTTATTTTTTCAACACGCAACGAACATTTTAATATAAAGATGTCAAATACTATGTGACTACTTTTATAATACACAGTAATCAGTTTTCTAATACACCATTTTTCTAACTACGTGCAGGGTGAAAAAATTGAATACACGGTGCGCTTTTTTTCAAATATGCGATGAATATGTTTTTAATATGCGGTAATTGCATGAAATAATTATTTTTACTTACTTGAATCAAGTTTTAAAAGTAAAAGTGAAATACACCATATTTGTTGCATCTATGAGTTTCATAAATACATGGAATTTTTCTGAAAACATTTTCTTAAATGTTTCAAATATATTTTCTGTTCAACATACTTTTCCTAAAATCAATTTAGTAAAAATATTATCTTTATCATACTCTACTTCTTTTCTCCAAACTGATAGATACACATACATAAAAAAATTGAGCTGAAGAGATCCATAATCACCCTGCAAAAAAATAGAGATCCATAATTGGTTGTAACGAACAGACAAAAAGGAAGGGAAGAAGTTCTGGAAGTAGACGCGACGCGAGTTATGGCTTCATGCGGGCCTAAGAGCATCTCCAATAGCCGCGCTTCACGCCGCGCGCTAAAAACTAGTATGCACGCAAGGCAAATCTGGTTTTAAGCGGCCACCACAGCGCTAGCTCTAGCAGCAGCGTTATAATGCAGCAGCTGGCAGCTCTCTCCAAAGAATCTTGATAAAAATACAGCGCATGCAACACACACAAATCACATATAGATTTCAAATAAAAGTAAAAAATGATCAAACAAACAAAATAAATCAACAATATAGTTCAATTTCGTTATTACAACCCAAACAAATAGTTTAGTACAACAAATACTACAATAAACACAACAAATAGTTCATGAACAATACAATGTCGAATGCAGAAATCATGCTCTTTGTTGTCCATTCCATGCCCACCACTCTTCAATCAGATCCTTCTGAAGTTCATTGTGCGTTGCGGGACGCCGAATGGCATGATAGGAGGCAACAAAACGGGCTACCCTTTCAGCCCTCCGTCGCACTCGCACGAGATGTCTCAAGAGCTAATACTGTGAGTAGTCTAAATATTGGCCACGCTCATTCTCGATGATCATGTTGTGCATGATCACACAAGCGTGCATGATGTACCAAAGCATTTTTTATCCCAAAATCTAGCCGGTCCTCTCACAATAGCAAATTGGGCTTGCAAAATCCCAAATGCTCTCTCCACATCTTTTCTAGCCGCCGCCTGAGCATTGTGGAAATCAAGATTTTTCTTACCTTCCGGCTTTTTCAACGGCTTCACGGAGGTTTGCCACTTTGGATAGATGCCATCCGCTAAATAATAGCCATAGTTGTACGTACGGCCATTTGCTACAAACTGCACCGGTGGCAACTCACCATTTGCAATCTTATTCGTCAGTGGTGACCGGTTGACAACATTGATGTCATTCAAAGATCTAGGCATTCCAAAGAATGCATGCCAAATCCAAGTCTCCTGATCGGCCACCGCTTCAAGGATTATAGTGGACCCTTTTTTTTTTGGCGGTGGAATTGCCCATGCCATGCCTTTGGACAATTCTTCCAACTCCAATGCATGCAATCTATTGAGCCAAGCATGCCAGGAAAGCCGCGAGCTTTGTTCATCGCCAATAGCCTTGCGACGTCTTCAGCATTGGGAGATCTCAAATACTCCTCGCCAAACACTTGCACAATTCCCACTGCAAAGCGCTTGACACACATGATGGCTTGGCTCTCACCCATAGCCATGTGATCATCAACTAGATCAGCCGGGATACCGTATGCCAACATACGCAAAGCGGCTGTCACCTTCAGAAAGGTGCTATGCGCGAGCTCTCCGGCGGCATTCCTCCTTTGCTGAAAAAACCGGTCATGGCTCGCTAGTTTTTCTGCAATGCGCGTGAACAAGTCGTTGCTCATCCTAAACCGGCGACGAAAATGCGACTCCGGGTATGTGGAATTCTCCACGAAATAGTTCCTCATCAATCTGTTATGGGCATCAATCCTATCTCTCCAAATTTTCTCCTGACTCATAACAGAACCACCGTGCTTCGGTTTTTTATTGATATGCATAGCTAGGATCATTGCAAGATCCCCCTCCTCTTCCATATCAAACTCTTCTTCGGAAGAATCATACGACGAACTCATCTACAATGTTCAATACTGTACTATAAAAACTACAATTAAAAACATGCACCAAAGTCATGAAGTTTGAGCAATACATACCTTCACTACTAGGAAAACCCTTACCAGTAGCGCTGGGTTTCTTGCTATTAGTAGCGCGGGCAGGCGCGCTACTGCTACGGCGCTACCGCTATTTTTTAGCAGTAGCGCTTGTTTGGCCCAGCGCTACTGGTATCTAAAGTTAGCAGTGGATGAGTCATCGATGAGCCAAAGTTATTAGAAGTCTCGACATGTCTCAAATATCTCATCATCATCAATCATGGTCGAATACATGTCTCAAAATAGCGTTACAATTCATTACAAGATCTCAATACATGCAACTACATGGTCACATACTCATGTTTCATCATCAGTGTAGACTATGATATGACCGCGTAGAAGATAAGGGCGATCACGATGATTAAAAGCGGTATTATGTAGTGGCAGCTTGCAAAATATCTACAGCTAGGGTAGCACTACTTATAGCGCTGGCCACAAACACACGCTACTGGTAAAATGTTATACATAGAAAAATTAGCAGTAGCGCGCTTAGTAAAACAGGCGCTATAGATACTATACTAGCAGTAGCGCAGGTTGGAGGACAGGCGCTGCTGCTATTTTTTGACAAGGGGGTGTGGTGTGTTACACTTAGTAGTAGCATGGGCCAAGGAAACAAGCGCTGCTGCTAACTTATACCAATAGCGCTGTTTGTAGCCAGCGCTACTACTAACTACTAGTAGCGTTGGGTTGCAAACAGACACTACTGGTAAACTTCTATCTATAGGCATTTTCCTAGTAGTGCTTGTAGGCGTTTTGCCGAACACCTTTGGTATGCGGCAGCGGCCTTCGGCGCTGTTCCTCGGACGACGGACGCGTGAGGGCCAGCGGACTAGTAGGGGGTGGGGAAGCGGCGCTGAGGATAGGCGGGGAAGCGCCGGAGCAGTCGCCGGGGGGCGCGGGCGGCGGCGGCGCGGCCGGATGAGGGTGGAAGTGGGAGAGGAGAGAGTGCGGCGCGAGCGCTCGAGTGTGCCGCACGCGGAAGTGGGTGCCCCAAATACACCGCGCGGGATAGCGTATCTAACCGCGCGCCCAACTCGTTATAGCGCGCGCGCGGTTTTTGCACGTCCGCTGGAGCCACCCGCCACGTTACGCGCGCTAAAACGGCCTAATTTGCGGCGCAGCGCTAGTTTAACGCGGCTGTTAAAGATACGCGGCGCTGCTAATCGGCCTGGAAATAATCCGGATCAATGGCCCGTGCTTTCTATGGCCCACACAGATCTACAAGTGTCCTCTAATTAGTTTGTAGCCCATCCGGTCGGCCATTCACTCGCCGGTTGCAGCGAGAAGTCCACTCGCCGACCTGGTCGCCGCCCCTTTTCTCCGGCAGGCGGCAGTGGCGAACTGGCGGTCATCACGGTGAGATGCTTCCTCCTCTCCCAGTCGTCCGACGTAATCCACTTGCTTCTCCATGAATTTACGTTTCCCCTTTTATTCGCAACGAATCCTATCCACCCTGGCTAGCTCTTTCTGCTATAGATGAAATCCGTCACATCTGACTAGGAGATCGTTGCTGTCGCTGATATATGTCTGCATGCTTAGGATTTCAGTTGATTTTTCTCGTATCGTTTTCCAACCATCATCACGGTTCATGGATTTTTGGAAGGGACTGCTTATAAAAGGGGAATCGAGTTTATCACAAAATTGCACTTCCTCCGATACATATTACTTGTCGTTGGTTTAGTACAAGTTGAGTGTAATTTTTCAAGTTATAAAGAGGGGAATAGTTATGAATTAGCTTTCACGAATTTAGTCACATTAACCTATGCAGTTCTAACTTCAATCTTGTAATTAGCAACTGAAAAGCATGCAAAATCCGGTAGTTCTATGAACATCTGGGTAAAATATTTATAACGGAGTTTATTGGTCTTCTGAACACGTGGAAGAAAAGGAGCGGTAGGGCGTTCCAAGGAGAGCGAGATCTGTTATCAATGTGTGAATCCATTTATATTTAATCTGCACCACAAAGACGCAGACAAAGTAGATCTGATCTAATCTATTTTTCAGTTCGTGGCATCCTAGGTTAGCTCCACGAAGTTCCTCCAAGGCATTACAACGAGGTAAAGAAATATTTCTTCATCTGCAAGTGCAGCATAAACTAGTTTTAGGGTTTGTTTATGTTTAGATGAGTATGATTAAAATAAAATAAATCTTGGACCTCATATAAGACCCAAATATGTATCATTGTTCGAAACTTGTTGAATAGTTAGTATTTGCAGTTTATTGCATCATTGTTCCAAACTTGTTTTGATATTTTTATCAATTGCACACCACAAACAAAAATGTATTAGTCTGGACCCTTTTTCTTGTACAGATTACTTACAACATTTCGGCTACAAAGAGATCTTTCATTAAACACTGTTATCAGTAGGATGTCGCGATGGACCTACTTTAATAACATCTAGTCCCATCTTCACTTGACTTTCAAGACTCAAACTGAAAAAAAAGTGGCATTGCTTCTATAGTTATCAGCTTTTACATATCTGCGACCAAATCTCATACGGAATCTTGTGGCTTGTGCAGTAATGTTCAGTCCCATACCTTGCTATTGTGCGTATTATCTTTTTGCATTCTAGTTAAAATAAAATAACAGTAATATGTAGTAACCGGCAGAACTAAAGACGGCAAGGAGGGTAGAAATAAAAATTTGAGTAGGATAAAGCTACTTTTCTTTGCGTTTCTCTTTTTCAAAGCCTGGTGGGTGCACAATATTCCAAAGTTGTATTCTTATATATGCGTGCTAGAAACTCTGTTGCTCTCAACGACTTCTAAAAGTCGGTAACCCGGCTATCAAGCCGTGTCTTACCTTTTATCCATTTTCTTCTTTAATAACAACAGTCTGTTAATATGTATGGTGGATATATTTTGTGATCTGCGCGTCATAATTTCCAATGTCCTTACTAATCTTTAGGTTACACTCTGACGAAAGTTGTTACTATATTTGGCCAAAATATTTGATGATATATTGTTTGCTTTTGCTCATTTTGAAGATGTGAACTAGAACTCTTCCTAACTTTGAATTTCTTGCCCCTTTTATGCTGGTGGCAGGAGCAGAAACCAATCATTACGGGAAGCCAGCTGAAGAATTTTGATAAGAGGGAATATCATGGCTACTAAGGAGTTATCGATGAAGCTCCTGGTTGATACCAGGGCCCAGAAAGTCTGCTTTGCCGAGGCTGACAATGAAGTCGTCGAGTTCCTGTCTAGCCTCCTATGCCTCCCAATGAGTACCGTCATCAACCTGCTTACCAAAGAGCGTATGGTTGGCAGCATTGGGAATGTCCTTGATAGCCTGGAGACGCTTGATACCAAGTATGTATTCTCAAGCAAGGGAACGGAGCCATACATCAGCCCTGCAATTTCCCCCGCTATGCTCTCTCCTTTGCAACAGCTACTGGGGCATGCACAATTAAATGCCAGTAGCAAGTTCTTCACCTGTGATGGAAAAAGAAGCAACTACACAAAATATAGCTGTGGGTATTTTTCTGTTGCTAAAGGCAGCAAATGCCCAAGTTGCTCCAACGAAATGAACATTGTTATGCCGCATGTCAAAACTGAGGGGTTTGTGGTCGGGACAGCCACATATACAGTCAAGGATGATCTCTCGATGATACCGGCATCCAGCGTGGCAAGCGTTGCCTTGCTCGCGCAGTGTGGTGTCAAAGACCTAAGCACACTGCAAGAAAAAATGGTGAAGATTGGCAAGGAAGAGGTTACACACATACTCTCATATTTTTATCACTAGTTTCCCATGTTGTTTTGATTAATTGGTGCAGTTCATGATATCTGTGCTGGAATGTTAGGCTCTGGACATACTCCTTGCTTCGCTGAAGTCCAAGACCGTCCTGACTGATGTCTTCATTCAGACAAGAAAAGCTCGTTGCAAGAAGGAAACGGTTGTTTAGTTATGCGGCTATGCCTCAGTAAATTCACCAGACATGCCATGCAGAAATCACCATATGGCCCTGGTGGATGAGTGAGTTGTGAGCTGCCGGTCTGCTTAAATTAAAATCTCTGTTGACATCATGTACTGTCAGATGTGTGCCACTTTGGCCACCAGAGAGTTTTAGGAGATATTTTAGGAAGATATTTGTATGAACTTTTTTCTGGGGATTTGAACCAAGCTTCTGAATTATAAACCGTTTTCACTATTGACTTCCTTGAGCGATATCTTCAAAACTAAATGCCACCAGAGAGTTTTAGGAGATATTTTAGGAAGATATTTGTATGAACTTTTTTCTGGGGATTTGAACCAAGCTTCTGAATTATAAACCGTTTTCACTATTGACTTCCTTGAGCGATATCTTCAAAACTAAATCACATGTTGTGTCTCTTCTATGCCTCGCCGGGTCAGAAGTCAGTTATGAGAGATGACACACATTAGAGAGCTTGTGGTATTTGTGTCCCTAGATTCTTCGGCCCTAGATCCGGGGTTGTTTTTGGCGCTTCGTCCTGTCATGTCGACAGTGGTCGCAAGTGTGATGTCAGTTTGCTTTAGTTAGTGTCTCTCCCATGTCACCTTTTTTACGATGTTGGCATTCTTTCCCAACCGTATATCAATGAAGCAATGGTTCAACACTGTAAAATCCTACTTGTTTGTTTCTTTGACCTGAGGGTCAGAGAAAGTTGGAGCTGTAACAGAGTAAGCTAGGGAGAATGATTTGATGTTTTTCTAATGTCTTTTATTTTCAGTAATTTAGTTTTTCTGTCAAAGGTCATTATTGTCTCTTTTTTATTAATCAAGGGGGCGGGGGGATTTCTCCATAGTGCTAGATATATCCCGCTTGAGCGTCAATTAATATAGGACGGAGAGAGTTACTCAAGTGCAACCATGATTACGAGACAAAATTACATACACACGTTCGCACATGCGAAGCGGTATAGCCGGCGTCCTCATCTGTAGAACTATAGACCAAAAGAACCAAGTATCTAGATCTTCGGTGACGGTAGCACAGTGAATATCGTAAGTAGGATAGAAGGCTAATGTCGCATGCACCGAGGGGAAGGGGCAACACGCAACCCCAAAGATCTGCAATCAGGGGTGGCGGCGGGATGCCTATAGGCGCTGACAAATCCTATAGGAGAAATAACAGCGTAGGAAGATGTGGTTAATGTCTTTGGGGCCTTGATGGCGCCGAAGAGAAGCCACGCGAAGACCTTGACTTTGTTAGGAACCCTGGAGCCGATCGACCAAGGTCTGTTATTGTTCATGTGTGTTTCTTTTTATTCCATTCGGAAATAGTTTTTTGATAATTTGTTTATAACTGAGAAGTAATGTTGGAGCTTTTTTTTAACAGTGTTAGAGCGTCTCAAAAAAGCGAGTTGCAAATAGTACTTGGGACCAATTAGCACTAACTCCCGTCAAATTGACAGCGGAAATTTCAAACAAGTTTAAGTGGCATCACCTCTATTTTTTCTTAGGAAAATGAATAGGTAAACACGTAGTCCAACTGAAACAAGTTCGATCCGAGGATACGTGCGTGCATCGGAATACGGAATCATCAATCAACACGGAAACAAACGAACAAAACGGAAGCGCATCGACCGGTGCAGTCCTTTTCGATCGATCTCGTGTTCGTAATCGATCTGTTTCGCCGCGTGCATGGCCCAAACAAACCCCCGCCGCCGCCGGCTGTCCGTGGAGGATCCATGCCGTCCGGTCCTCCCCGACGAAGTCATCGAGGACATCTTCGCCCGGTTGCCGGCCAAGGCAGTGCACAGGTGCCGCTGCCTCTCTCGCGCCTGGGCGGCCACGATCGCCTCCGGCGACTTCGCCGACCGCCATCTTCGCCTCGCCAACCGACACGGCGGCCCAAGGATCCTGTTCGTGGAGAACTCTCGCGGTCCGAAATTGCAGGTGTGGTCGCCGGACAACCATGGTCGTACGACTCTCATGGAGCTCCCCAAAACTCACGATGCTCACGGCCGCGCCACAGAAAGCCTCCTCGCACGCCTCGTCACGCAGCAGTGCCGCGGCCTCTTCATCCTCCAAGCCGCAAGGACGCACTACGTGCTCAATCCATCCACCGGTAGAATGGCAGCGCTCCCGGGGAGCGGGGCCAAGGGCGACCAAAGTATCACACACTTAGGGTTAGGCTACGACACCCACACTAGGACGCACAAAGTTGTGTGCATCTGCTGCCTCCCAGAATCCGTGAGATACAAGGCTTATGAGATCAACTCCATCCCGACACTCTGGAGGCCAGCAAAGGGCGCTGTGCTCCTGAGAAACCACCGCTGGATTGGGTGAACAACCATCACGACATGAGCGTCTTTGCGCAGCGGCACGTGTATTGGTTGGACAGACGTAAGCTAACTGCCTCTCAGTCGGAAGAGATGTTCGTCTTCTCCTTCAACCTTGACGATGAGGCGTTTGGGACCGTGTCGTTGCCGCAACAAATTGTTATGGAGAGAATGTTTCAAGACCAGTATAACTTGACCGAGCTCAGCGGCCGCCTGTGCATCTTCCATACTGAGATGGTTTGCCATGCGACGACTGGTCGATACAATGTCTGGCTGCTGCGCGACCATGATACGAGCGTGTGGGATCTACATTGTCGAATCAATCGGTACACGCTGCCAGCGAAGGTCGCCAACTTAATGCGCCCTAGGTACTGGTTCAGCCTACTCACCATCATCGACAATGGCCGCCGTACCGTCATACGACCAAGCTACTACACATATGATCCAAGCTTTAGGATGTGTGCATACATCCCCGTGATCGACGACACGGGGAACCTCCTCGATGGAAGCAATGGTTTGGTCTCTGATAATAGCATGACATTACAATACGCTGCGTTGTATGATGAAAGTATTGCCTCCCCTGGGGAGATACCAGTAACCTGAAAGTTTAGAGACCGAGTCTTGATTCTTTTGAAGTAAAATGCTGAGCTCTGGATCTGAGGAGCTAGAGGAGGTCCGTGTATATATCACTTTCTCAATTGTCGCACACATTTCAGAAATTGGACACGTATCAAAGATGTCAGCTTAGGCCAACTATCCAAAGCTCAAAAGGTTTATTACGGCTTCCCCGGTGTCCAATAGGAGGCAGAATGACAAATCAAGTGCAACAAATAATTTTTCTTTATTGCACAAGTATATTTGGTTTCAGGTGGACTAGTGATGATGATGTGTAATTTTGGGCGCATGCATTATCGATATTTATCTAGCTTTTGATGTCGTATTTGGCGGAGATGGCAGATGCAATTATCTCCTTGATATTACTTTATTTTCTTTTCTTTTGATAAAGGGTGGATTTTATTGACTCAGAATGAAGCATCAAGTGAATACAAACACAATGAGCACACACCCGGCTTCTGCATAGCTAGGATGCACACAACCAATACTGTCGTGGAATTGTCACGGCAGATGTCCTCGTGAAAGGACTTAGTCGCAGGGCCATCGCACGGGTTAACCTAGAGGGGTTAAAGCGGACACAAGACACGTGAGTTATACTAGTTCGGCCCCTTCGATGAAGGTAAAAGCCTACGTCTAGTTTGTGATGGGATTGATGTGATTTGGCGACTAGGAGCAATAGCGCCTCAGCCTCGAATTCTCTGTCCTTAATCCGCCGCCGGGTCGTCCCCTATATACACGGGTTGGCGCTTGGCGGTCTCTGAGTCCCGATCCGCTCATACAAGTGTCCGCTCGGTCTCTTCTCTCTTGTCTTACAACACAAGTTACAACACTAAGGCGGTTCACATAAATGGACCTTAAGTCGCCTCTGGGCTCCGGGCCTCCTCCGTGGGCCTGGATCATGGACGAGGGTAAACCGGCCCCTCCAGGGCGGTTCACACTCAGTAGTTGTATCCCCGACAAATACCCACCCACCCCCACACACGCCGGCAAATAGCAAGTCATATGTGGAAGCTATGACTAAGTGAGAAAAAAAACCAAGCAATTATCTGCGATCAACAAAATACAATAATGACCATGTCCACACCAATCATCTTATGACACCACAAGGACAACGAGATTCTTCAACAGCAACGCCTTCAGCAAGGGAGCGTTGCTCAAGCGCCGCCGTCGCCGGATCCAGCCATCAAAGGCCAGATTTTAGGTTTTCACCTCAAAGAATCAATCCGAGCATATCCGAGCAATGCCTTCAACAAGGTAACGAGGCAAAAACACAACCATTTCCAGGTATAACAAATCAGCCATACCCAGGTTTTCACCTCGGAGCTCGTCGAAGTCAATTGTGTGATATCGCCACCACTTTTCTACGATCCCAACAGGTACATGCGTTTGGCTAGAAAACCGATTGCGTCGCTGCACAACTATACCCTTTGCGTCAAGCCATTATTTGTAGATTGCCTCTCACCGCCAAAAGCAGTCATCAAATCTGAAGAGATCCTTTGATGGCCGCCGCAATCCTCAGTAATGACGCCACCGCATGTCTGAGTGGTTATCTCGATGGCCGCCACCCACCTGGCAAAGCACATCAAGGCTCCACCATCATGCGGGCCGCCACAGATCAACGTCTGGTAGCCTGGCTTGGTCAACTCAACCTTGCCACCAAGCCCCACCCAGGAACGTTGAATGCTCCAGGAGGATCAACAAATGGAAGGATCCGATCTGGCCGCCTCCCATCAGATCTATGGAGGGGACGTCTAGGCCAAGGAAAGGAAGATAAAGTGCGGCGCGCGAGGAAACAGCGATGCGCAGGATGACGCCTAGTACGCAGGCCGCGAGATCCTCGCCCAAGGAGCATTGGGCGCTGCGCCGAGTAGCCCCCGCCGCCGCGGTCGGTCGCGCGGGGGGAGGAATGGTTAGCGAGAGCGACGCTAGGGTTATCGGGATCACCCCCAAGTCGACTGGGCGTGGTGACATGGGGGGTAGCCGACGGTGGCTTGCGGGAACGGCGGCGAGGGCCTGCAGGAACAGCCGATCCCAATTGGACCGGGGGGTTGGAAAAAGACCAGAATTGCGTTTTATTTTAGATTCCAGGGGTGTGTATGTCAATTCTTTGCCTTGTCAGCTCTTTAAAATTTGGTCCCACTTGTCAGAAAGCGATCAGACGGACCAAATCACGCGATAATTGCTTTTTGCAATAAGGATTAGAGAAATTGAAGTGTTTTTTGGAACAGATTATTGACTAGATGGTTTTCTGCAAACCCAGCCGCAAATTTAGTAGTTTTTTGCAATAACTCGCCTTGTTGCCAAACGTGGAGTCACACATCTAGTCAGCATCGGGTTACGGTCATATATAGCAGCATTATGAAACGAGCTCCGCCAATAAAATAGACTGGAAATATCACGATGCCCATATAATGTCATCGATCAGTTCCAAACATGAAATTTCACATGAAAATCTCCATAAAAACTCGGGTGAAGTCTATTTTAAACCCTGAGAACGTAGAGCACGACGCAAATAAACCCCGACGTTCAAATCCCTGAAATCCATACCCGGACCTCCCTGATCCCGGTCGTTTTTGACCTTTAGGTTGTATCCAAACAGGGGGATTTTCTACCTGACCAGAGAACGGAGGGGATCGAGGTGAGTCATCTACCTACAGGTGGGTCTCATGGTCGCATGGCTTGCTCTGCAGGCTCCCGCACCAAGCGCATGCCCTTTGTGTGTGTCATTGTCATCTAACCTTTGGACCTGCTGCTGGCGACCTTGAGCACGCATGCGGGAGAAACTTCAACCGGCGACAATGCGCGGCCAGCCATCAAGCTGGTGCCAAAGCCACCCGCCGCCGTCGCCGCTCGAGAAGAGGAGGCTCGGGCACCGCTTGGCGTCCGATGGCGTGTCCACGACGGTGCAGCTACTTACGGAGGCTCGTCAGTCGTCACAGCCTACGGGTGCCCCAGCGTGGCACTGTTGGCTCGCGCGCCGGCGACGACCATGGCCGTCTAAATCCGCCTTGAAGGCACTGTGCATGCGCACCTCAGTGGGTACGGGGTTGAGGAAGCGGCAGCAGTGACCCAGGCCATCTCGTCGACGTCGTTGTTCCATCATGCACGCCAATGTCTGCAGATGGAAGCCGGCAACGTCCATCTCCACGGGGTTGCTTCTGGTCCAGGGCACGCAGCCACCATGTTCGGTCCAGCACATCGCAGCACACGCATAGCCAAACGCTGGCGCGCTCGCGGCCGAGGCCGGTGTCCTGCATGCCTTCTCAAACTCTGCCGCCGCGGCCAAGCTGTTCGACGAAATGCCTAGTCGCTGCTGTGTCGGACAAGACGCACGTACAAGCTAGCTTCAAACCTACGGAGCTGATTGATTCCGGCCGGATATGTACGCAACACACACGAACACGAAGTCCGATTTGATTGCAATAGGAGCAAGTTTCATGTGGAGCAATTGCTCCTCCGACATGCCGCTCTCCAGCACCTTCTGTTGCCACCCGGTGTGAGCAGCAACGTACTCTAAGCCGAACGGTTGCGGCCAGCAGGGCCAATGGCGAACAGCGGCACACCTGTAGTCCGCGCCTCCGTGGAGAACCTGCGCGTGGTTTCGGCTGAGAGGAGCGCAGGGAGGCGGTGGCGGTGGAGAGTAGCTGGATCAGCGGTATCGACATGCTTCGAGGGCATGCACAGCCCCCTCCTACGTGCATATCCTTAATTTGCAATCCCACCATCCCACGGTGCCACGTCAGCAAATCCAGTTCTAAACGGTTGTAAGGGTGATTACAACCGGGATCAAAGACTTCAGGGTGTGGACTTCAGGGATTTAGACGTCAGGGTTTATTTATGTCGCGCTCTACGTCTTCAGGGTTTAAAACAGACTTCACTCTAAAAACTTGACGTTGACAATACTTACCATGCCGAGACGTTGGTCTTGTCTAGTGTATTTGGGTTTTCTTTCTGTTTCGTGCCACCTTATCAGGGTTAATCAATTCATCAAACTTTTAGTTCCAAGTAAGTACAATATTAATCCTACAATCTAAAAAGAAGTATAGTATACCATGGAGAAACCATTGCCACACACTACAGCACGGTGGATATTGCGTCGACATGTATAATCGGGCCGTTGGCAGGAAAGCCTGCCAATCAAATCTTTCTATCTATCTATTTCTATTCTAATCTAAGCCCATTAGCGAATCGCTGTGATCTTCGAAACAGGGGACATGTTTCCTATTATAAGTTGGTCCAACTTCATTCGTTAAGGTGGCGTTTGGTTCACGAGCGAAGATACCTGGCTAAGGATATCCTTAACCATGTGGCTGGGGATAGCCATTTTTTGTTGTTTGGTTGTGAGGGATTAGGTGAGTTGGATAACCACATTATTTTGTTTGGTAGGGAGGATACATGTGGCTAGGGATAACCAGTTGTGTGTTTGGTTGAGAGGATGAAAGAGTGGATGATTGTAATCCTCACCATTTTGTATGAGGTGGTGAGATTACCCCTCCAATATGTAATTTCAGCAATATAGATATATCAAATTTGGGCTCAACTTTGATTTTGAAATTTAGAAGTAAACTTTAACATCACAGACCAACATAACATGTCAACACCAATAATTTCGAAAATAGGAAAGTGCAACTTCATAATCAGAGTCCAACATCTTAGACAAGTAGCAACTATACATAATAAACTAGTAGTGCAGGAGATGTAGATATGAAATAGTACATCATCTCTAAGTTATACAACCCATAGTTCATAGTCTGGTTGACATCAAAAGTAAGTCATACAACCCAAAGTCCATATTGTTGGGTCATATCAAAAGAGGTCATGCAAATACCACACATGCCTTCAATCTTCAACCATCCATTGGAGGGAAGGTGTTCTTCACATACCTAGCAACCCAAATACTCTTTTGGTCCTTCTCCAAGAGTTGAAACGCCATTGCAATGTTCGGATTCTCAACCAAGTAGGCAAAATAATGGGCAAGGTAATCAATACCGAAAAAGGGAATATCTTTCATGCCCTCCCAAAGGCCCACCATTGAGTTGTTCGTAGAGCTGTTCGTAGAGATGCTCGTGGAGCTGTTGTCAGTGCTAACACTCCTCTCTATGGCAATAGCAAGCCTTTCACCCACTGCCATAAGGGTTGATTGCAGCCCCTCATCAACACTAGACTTTGTTTTGGCCCTTTTGGGATTGGGAGCCACTGAATCGCCTCCATTGCTTGACTTGCTACCTTCTTCAAGTGGGGAAGCCTCATTATCTGAAATTTCATTAACCTCGGTACCAAGGGGGTCATTTGAGCTTTTCGTATATTGACCCGTGGCCATAGTATTGCCATGAATGATAGCCATCTCATTATAGTGCTTCAGAGGCTTGTTCAGAAAAGGTTCATCCTCTTTGTGGTCCTAGAAAAAGGAAAACGACATCAACAAGTAGACAAGCAGCAAGTATTTAGCATAAACAAATGAAATCACGCAAGTATTTCACATAAAGAAACTCACTTCAGGTTATATTTTACATGTAGAAACAAATTTCAGCAAGTAAATGGCATATAGAAACTATATCCAGCAACTATTTAGCATAAACAAATGAAATCCAGAAAGTATTTGACATAAAGAAACTCATTTCAGGTTATATTTTACATGTAGAAACAAATTCCAGCAAGTAAATGGCATATAGAAACTATATCCAGCAAGTATTTAGCATAAACAAATGAGATCCAGCAAGTATTTGACATGAAGAAACTCATTCCAGCTTGTACTTGACATATAGAGATACCTTAATATGGTTAGTGTAGTGCTCATGATCAAGAACGATCATAGACTTCTCATCATCCCATAATGCACCACTCAACCCCCTAAGTCTGAGTATTGTTCCCCATTTCCTCCTCCATGTCCTATTGTGATTACCAATGTTGGCATGAGTCAAATTGAGCTGAAAATGCTCATTAATAGCAGTCGCACAACGAGCCAATTGGCACTTCTTGAAGCCAGTTGATGTTCTAACTCCATCGCCCACAACCTTGCATAGGTGATCAAGCATGAAGGAAATCATCGGAGCTGTCCATACAATTTGTTTAGCCTCCATTTCCTATAAGGTTATGCACAGATGTGTCATGACTATAAATTTATATAAGTAAAAGAGGTAAGAACATTATATTCAGCACACAATCTCTCATCACCAATAAACTTCAGCTTGTAAAAGAGGTAAAAACATTCAATACAGCACATAGTATGTCTTTACCAATAACTTTCAGCAAGTAAAGGAGGTAAAAACATTCAATACAACCCATAATGTGGCATTACAAATAAATTCCAGCAAGTACAAGGTTTCAAAAAAGAAGAACACAACATTACAATGGTTTAAATCGAGCTACTACATATGATTCTGCTGCATGTAGTTCTGGCGGTCTGCCCACATATTATCAGCGATTCCTTGCCTAAAATAAACATTGCTGTATGTTCACTTGCTTGACCACTTGATGATGAAGCATGGTTAATATTGGCAACCCACTCATCCTCGGGTATGATATACTCATCTATCCCATCATTGATGACCCAATTATGAATAATGCAGCAAGCCACAAGGTATCTCACTCCACGAAAAGGGGGCAAGAACCCTGGCTTGGCTCCATATCCAGCATCAACTAGATAAAATTTTCCTAGCATATGAGCAACAAGCGGGTTACTTTGCTATATTTGATAATGCCATTGTAAAATGTTGCTAACTCTCGTTACCTTGTGGTACACGAAGACCATTTGGACAGTTTAACGCATCACGTAAAACTAGCGCATCATGTGCTGACCCCTCCCAACCAGCCAATATATATGTAAACCGAAGATCAAAATCAACGGCTGCCATCACATTTTGAGTTGTGTGGATCTTTCTACCACGAAAGGAAGGCTCCATATCCTTTGTTACGGAGACTCGTACATGTGTACCATCAATAGCTCCGATACAATCCTATTTCGTGAAAAAAAGATTAAGATTAAGATCTAAGTCAATCCTAGCCTACAAAATCAAAATTCTGTTGTCACTCGTCCTCATACCTTAAAGTATGGATCCCACCGGTAGTTCCCTTCTATTTTGGATTGGGTCTCCAACGAGGGCTTCCTAATGAGGTCACCACGTAGCTCTCCAACAGCATGAAGGACTTTCTTGAAATAACGACTTACAACTTCACCGGATCTACCAAAGTTGCCACCTATTATCCTATTCCTAACATTGTGTCCAACGGTGTGCAAAAACATAGCAACTTGTTGTTCAATGGACAAATGAATCATATCTTCAAGCAACTTACGGTCCCGGAAAAGTTTACAAAATCGAAAGAAAGGTCCTCTTCCAAGCCTAAGCATGTTCACACATGTCGTTTCATCCCTCCATATTTTATTATCTAGGTACTCACTTCTCATCCTATCCCTCTCATCTATTGGCCCATAACATATGACAGCACGCCTTTTTCTTTTTCTAGACTGAACTACCAATGTCATCATCGAGACAAGCATATATGACACAACCGCAAATATTAGCCTCTTTTGCTTGATATCCATCTACAATGCAACATTGAAACAATAGTAAATTGATATGAATCTGCTCAATGTCCACTTAATTGAAATATCACAACAAAAACATGTTCATGGCAGAAGTACATAGCAAATGCTTTTAAATCTTGCTTATTTTCTCATGGCAGAAGTACATAGCACAATGTACAGCAGTTTATACCTTGAGAAGAGCAGAGAAGTTGCAAACAAACAGAGAGGATGCAAAAGAGTGTCTCCCGTCCAAGCTGCAGAAAATAAACGAGAGGAAGAAATTATTAGATGCATATATGGGGAGAATATATAGAGGTTCTAAACGAACAGAGGGGCTCCTCCCGCCGGCGCTCCATGTTTCTCTGAAACCACCGACCAAACAATGTCATTCCACAGCGACCAAACCCTCTCGTTCCCCACTGCCATAGACCCAGGAAACCCCTTCCCTCGCCCCCCCCCACGGATCTGCCTGTTCGGCGGCGGATCTGTCCGTTTCTTCCCCTGGCGCTACACTCCCCTCCCGCCCTGGCCAAGCAACCGGGAGAGGCAAAGGACAGGGAGGATAGATAGGGGAACGAGGAGGAGTAAGATCCGTACCTCCGCTGCGCCGGAATCCAAGCTGAATCGCGCCGCCGCCTCGATCCAAATCGCCGCCGCCTCCGCAGCTTCTTCTATCGGGTGAGGGGGTTGTGAGGGTCTCGGGTGAGGGGGTGAGATAAGAAGGTAACGAAAACCCGTTCGCGCGCTGAGCGGTGACCGAAGCGGGAAAAGAGGCGCGCTGCTGGTGGCTGCCCTCGTCGCGAGAATTTCGCGACTTTCCTCAGCCAGGTTTTGGGCGAATATTCGACAGATATCGGCTATCTGTATCCTCCCTGGCTGGTCAACCAAACGGGTGGCATCCCTAGCAAAATGGGCTATCCCTGTCCCTAGGGTGGATACCCACACAACCAAACGCCACCTAAGTGGTATGGGACTAAACTGGTTGAAGTGTGAGCTCTCGGACGAGCAGGACTTAAACACAATATCTACACCACGAAATCGACTGTATGCTAAAAGCCATGCAACTCATGCATCGGCCATCGCCGGCTCGGTAATCACATTACCTACGCATCGCCGGCGGCCGGTAAGCACATCAATCAGCTACGCATCGCTAAGACGGCGACGGGAACTAGAGTTTGAGCCACGCTCGTCAGTGCATTTCTCATATATGGCCACATGCAGCTGCTCGTCGCCTACTCTCGCCGTCGAGTCCCTTTTGCGCGGCGGGCAGTCCTGCAGCCAACCGTGAAAGCATGCGCCACAGCAGCTCAGCAATACAACCAGCTTGCACCTGCTCGCCCAATCTGCCGCACCGGCTCTGTACGCGTGGCCGGCGTTGAGGCGATTTGAAGAAAACGCCTCGATAGGGTATTGATCAGGAGGCATTTTTCAGAAATGCCTCGAAATCTAGCTGCAGGCATTTTCAGAAACGCCTCAGTTTGTCTGTTTTGTGGCAATTTCAGAAGATGCCCTGAAAGCTTCGTCCATCGGAGGCATTTTTCAGATACGCCTTCTTATATACAGTTTTGGAGGCACTTACAGAAACGCCCTCACCAAAATGCCTCCTATTGTCAACCGTGTTGTAGTGACACATCCCCGACGATATCATCGAGGATATCTTCGCGCGGTTGCCGTCCAGGTCCGTGCACAGGTGCCGCTGCCTCTCTCGCGCCTGGGCCGTGGCGCTGGTCACTGACGACTTCGCCGAGCTCCACTACCGCCACGGCGGCCCAAGGATCCTCTTCGTGCAGAACTCGCTCTCACGGACCGGACGTCCCAAGGTTCAGGCGTGGTCGCCCGCCAACCCCGGCGGCACGACGCTCACGGCGACCCCCCTCAACCCCGCCCCGCGCGTCGTCACGCACCAGTGCCGCGGCCTCGTCATCCTCCAAGCCGCGGGGGAACACCACGTGCTCAACCCATCCACCGGCCGATTGGCGACGCTCCCGGAGAGCCGTGTGGTGGGCTGCCGCGTAGGCCTTGGCTACGACGCGCGCACAAGGAAGCACAAAGCTGTGCGCATCGGCTACCTCCCGGAATATTTAGGATACGAGGTCTATGAAATCAACTCCGGGCCGACGCTCTGGAGACTGGCGAAGGGTCGTGCTCGGGAGAAACCAGATGTTCGGATGATCGAGATCGGCGTCAGCTTTTTTGCGCAGGGCCGTGTGCATTGGTTGGCCGTGCGATCCAGTGAGACGTTCATCTTCTCCTTCTCCCTCGACGACGAGACAGTTGGGATCGTGCCATCCCCACCACTGAACATGTATAGAAACTTCTGGTATGAAAATAATTACAGTTTGACGGAGCACGGCGGACGCCTTTGCCTCCTCCACACTGAAATTACCGACAACATATGGCTTCGTGGCACATGGCCGCTTCGACACGATGTCTGGCTGCTCCGCGAGCATGATACGGGCGCGTGGGACCTGCACCGTCGAATAGATCTGGACATGGTGCCACGTAGTGTTGTTACATCCATGCATTCTGCAGACTGGGTCCTCCCGTTCGCCATTGCCGATGGTGGTTGTCGTATCATCTTCATACAACCACGCCTCATGTCGTTTGGAGGACCAAGCTTCCAGTCGTGTGTATACAACCCTGTGACCGGTGACATGGAGAACCTCCTCAACACCAGTGGCCTTGTCTCCAATAGTAGCAAGGTGTTAAAACATGCCGGACTCTACGAGGAAAACATTGTATCCCCCGGTAACTGTCGACAGTGATTTACAATTATATTCTTGATTTTTCAGTTGTATTCCTCAGGTATGTTCCTACTTAGTATTGATATAAGATATTTTCTATTTTTGGAATCAAGGACTGGAAAGAGAGCAAATCCTAGTGCAATGTCACTAAGAATGATGTAAAGACTAGAACCAATGCAAATTAAAACTTCTAGATTTTTGTTTTTCAGTTCAATTGTTTGATCAAGGCAACAAGGAGGATAAGATTTAGATGTTTTGAAGGATAAGCCTATGTTAAAGGAAATTGCATCACACAACTCATCTGGCAGGTGCCATGGGAGAGGGGAAATGAGGAGAAGAAAGAGCATAAGAAAATCAGGGAGACGCCATGGGAGAGGTGGAGACAGAAGAAGAAGAAGAAGAAGAAAAACAAGTCAGAGAGGCATAACAGAGGGGCAAGTGCCTGGAGAGAAGCAATGGGGAAGAACAGATCCGAATACTGGTGGAGGACAGAGGAAGATCATCCAAGAGACGGTCCACAGGCCAAAGCTCAGGAAATGTCCTACTCCTTTTGATCACACTTATGTTGAACTCTTCCATGTTTTTCCTCACCCAGCTCCTCAAAATACACCTGCTACATGAACTGGCCTGCAGAAAAAAAAACATCATACAATCTAGTTAAAAATTTGGAATTATCAGGGGAAAAAATTATAACTGTCTGAAGATAAACTGTTAATATTTCACTGTCAAGACACTACACCAACACAAATTCGAGTGCAAGGTACACATGAAAAAAAATCTTAGCTGCAGTACACATGAAAATATCTTTGCTGCAGTACAGGGCAATGTAGGTAACATGAATTGCGAGGAAATTGCATCAAAACATAAGGAAATTCCAGTTTGTGTTCCTTAAGTATCTCAATTCAAAATTTGTCCTGAAGCTGATAGGTGTGGCCTGTGTGTCGGACTGAACTTGCTGGTAATTAGGTGCTACAATAGGGTGGGGCAATTTTCTATGTCATTCGGACTGGTCCATCTAAACCATATGCGACCGAGCTGCTCCTCACTTCAGTTTGCATGGGCCTAGCTAAGATTTTGACATAGCAATGTGGGTGCAAAAATCCACCGGCAGCGAATGCCGTAACCAAGCAGCGATGGAGGCTTCGACACAACAGATGGCAACCAAGTGGTGACCACGGGGCCAAGCTATCACTTCCATCACGGGATCCGTTGAATCACAGGAATGTTGCCTATTTGAGTAAGTGTAGAAGTGCATGCTCTAGTCAATGCAACTAAAAGACCCATCTGATGAAAAAGACTAGACAATACATTTATACGTCAGCAGTAAGTGCACAATTTTGCGACGAGAAAGATTCATAGTTTCACCGTCGGCTTTTGGAGTGCCATGGGGAGATGCTAATGAACGCTCGTAGATGATGAAACAATGTAACTGCTATCAATACAAGCCGACCCATGTGCTAGATAAAGATGGTTGTTCAATGTCATTAAAAAAGTTCACCCTGCTCAACTCACTAAGATTGTGGTAAGTATATGGGGCATTTGGAGCGCTAGAATGAAAACCATAGACAGAAAAACATATTTTCAAAGTCCGGTACCTACCCATAATTGTTTAGAGCCATTCATAGCCGATTTGGAGTTGACTTTGAAGAAAGATGTGCCTACCAGCCATGCCTATGTGTAAAGGCCGCGCTGGTCCGCCTTTGATGAGAAGTGCTAAATTCATGTGTTAATAATAGGACGTCCACACATGATTGACATTCCCCATGAAGGGCCGTAGCGCGAATGAATCGTTCCTCTTGGGAGGAGGGACGTCCCTACAACCGGCCAGACATGCTCTCTGCTAGACTTCTCAGCCCAATAACCACTAGATTGGGATTGCACCTTGGTGCGAGGGTGCCGGTTCCAATGTCGGTCAAGCAGGTGATGGTAAGCCAATAGAAAATGTGTTCACAAAAATTCATGATAGAATTTAGAAAAAGTGTAATGGTCACGTCATAAATTAAGGGGGAATTGCTTCTGAAAGAGACTGGCATTGGTTGTCATCACATAGCCAGATTCACCCCAAAAAAAAACATTCATGTTAGGAAAAAGGTTAATGGAAAATTGAGAAAATAGTCGCATAATAAACGACAATAATTTCCGGTATGCAGTTGGTCTATGCGTCAATTAACGCATGTCAGCAAACAAGCCCAAGTATTATACATTACATATATAAAAATAGTCTTGAACACAAATGAAATACACAACCCTCCTTTTGTTGTGAAAATTATCAGATTTATTATAAAGATTCACCAAAAATTATATCGATGTCCATAGACCACCGAACAACCATTGCCGTCGCGAGAACAAGCCGCCGACGCACAGCTGTCGCCGTTCCCATACCAGAGCAGGCTTAACCTCGTCGATGACAGCTAAGTCTTTGTACATATGCCTCTAGGAATTAGCACCCTGGAGTCGTAGTCGTCGCCGTTGAATCCATGAATTGATCTGAAGAACCTGGCACTAAATATCACCATTGTGTACGCACAACGAAAAACTCTAAACTCGCCGTTGAGAGGAGCTGGCAGGAATCTACGTCGAGCTCCGCTTAATCTATCCCAACAGACGAAATTGAGGAGGATCGGAGCCCGAAAGATTGACTCGAAGAAAAAGCACCGCCCTCCATCCAAACGCCTCCCTGCAAGGACTAAAACCCTACCAATCTAGTAGCTGGATCTGAGGCACCGGAAATCCGCTCCCCGTGACTGTCCACCGGAGCGGCAGATGTAGGGGAGGCGAATGCACGGGCTCGCCAGTGAAGATCAAGGGGAAGGAAAAGATAATTTAGCACCCTTTGCACATAGCCCTCCTAGGACTACTTTTTTTTATATGTCCTATGACTACTTGGCTAAGGATCGGGATTGAAGCTAATCAGATGGCAGAGTTAAGACAGTTGAGGAAAATATCCATTAATGGTTCGCTTAAATTTTGGTCAAAAAATTCATCAGTGTCCATTAATGGTTCGCTTAACTTCTGGTAAAAAAAATCGTCATGAACATAATCTTATGTCATCGTAAACAAATCGCCAAAAAAGTTATTGGCAATGATCATTGTCAAGGCAATAGAAACGCAATACGAACATAATTATTTGCAAATAGTTGAGAAAAAATCTTTCAAATACTTCGCTTTACTTTCAAATTAAAGTTGGTCACTGCACCAATTGCGCAACAAGTCATCTACTCCGTAGTATGTATTTATAGCAAGCCAAAGGAAAGGAAAACATCGGACACATTGCACAAGAACCAAAAAAAAAAATTGATGCAACCAGATTCCGACCTAGAAACTGATACATGGCGAGCAAAGAACAGACGTTCAAAGCGGCGGAGAGAATACGTGGCCCATAATTTAACCCAATCAAGGTAGTGGAAGACTCAACAAGCCAAACATAGAAAATGCTTAAACAGTAAAACAAAATATGCATAGGAATAACAGCATCACATGTGTCACGCTAGCGAGGGCCATAATTTTTTAAAGAAAAAACCAGAAAAATCGATTCCTTACAGGCCTAGTTTCTTAGTTATGGGCATGGCTGGGAATGGAATGGAACAGGATAGGATATGCTCAGCTAGCGTCACTGGTTCTCCAATCCACGTAATTGGAGTACAGTATTGGAAGTTCATGCACATCACATCACTCCTATGCAGTTTTCGGAATCAGGACAGCAATTCTACATCCTGCTCTCAGAAGGAAATTGTCTATCTTCTATAGATACTTGAATTATTGGAAAGGATTTTTTGCAGCAGCTTACATTTCGGCGGCGCCATTTGTTTTTAAAAACAGTCACTCTTTTGCTCGATGGTGTTTCGCTCATTTTAGTCGAGTGCTCTTTGAGTCGAGTGCTATTTGCCCATTTTGAACCTGCCTTTAAGGGCATGTACAATGATTGATAAGATAGTCTTATCTTAAGTCTTGCATGTAATTTAAAGATGACAAAAAAATTGTTTACAATGGGTCATATCTTAGCCTTATCTTCAATAACTAGTAATTCTTAAAAATGTGGTGAGACATATTGTGCTAAGAGACCACCTCTTGTCTTCTCTTAAATAAAAGAAGACAAGCCTTTTCTTATGAGTTCTCTCTCCTCCACCTCATCATCTATCCTACGTGGCATTGCTAAGATAGAACCATTGTACATGCCCTAACAAGAGTTTATGTCTTGCTCAGTCGATAAGAAATCTGCCAAGTGGTCACACTCTACGAAAGTTTCCTTTTGTTCTTTTGGCATGCACAGTCCTCCCTTTTGTGCCTGCCAATTTTTTTGTCGGATCCACAATGTGAGTTTGGTATTCCCTTTTGTGTCTACCCAATTCTGTCGGGTCCATATTATGAGTTTGGTATTGGGAGCCAATAAGTGCTCCTTGCAGGGGCGGAGCGAGGATTTGGATATGGTGGGGGAAGCCAAACCAAGCAAACAAAAAAAAAATTCCAATACAAAACAAATCATATAGAACAAGGTTTTGCTGAAGTGGCATAAAAATATCATTACATTTCTATTAATCTAAAGTGGCCTCTACGACTGCTAATAAGATCAAAAATATTAATAATTTCATCAGAAGATATCTTACCTGCTAATTTTTTTTCTATGTAAATTATCATGCAATGGCGAAGCAAATCATCTCCCATTTTACTTCGAAGACGTGTCTTGAATATTTTCATAGCTGAAAAAGCCCGCTCTGCAGTTGCCGTTGAGACTGGGAGAGTGATAACTAGTCGCAGCAACCTGTCAACCATTGGATATGAAGAAGCTTTTCCGGTTTTAACTAGCCCTTTTGTTAAACAAGCAATAGATGGCAAAGTCATCAGTTCTGGATGGTTGCACACATCTAGCTGAAAATGAGGTAGCTGACTTTCCAACTGAGCTAATTCTTGACTTGAAAAATCAGCAGGATAGAATTTTTCTGCAAGAGTGCTTATCTTTGGGATATCAAAAGATTCATGCCTTGGATCCAATGATGAACAGAGAGTAAGGAGCTCAGTTGCTTGTGTACTGAATCGATCATTCAGTTCACTCAGTTGTTGATCAATTGCAACACTGAAAACATCGACTTTGTAGTGGTGGAGCGTTGTTGTGTTGTCATGCTTATTTCGAGATTTGGTAACATCAACATACCTATTAATTTCGTTACAAAGTCAGCTAAATTCTCAAGATAAAAAGCAACCAAGATATAACTTAATATAAGTTAAGTAATTTTAGAAAGTAGAAAAACATACTTGCGGTCCAAATCTGGGATATCAATCTCGTGCTTCACGCAAAAAGATTTGACCTCCTCTAAAAGAGAGTCCCAACCATGTTCCCTTTGCTCACCAAGTAGGACCTTTGTGTTAGAAACATAATCTATGGCATTTAAAATATCCAAAGATTTGTATTGGAGTTTCTGACACAACACATCAGTGATCTTCATAATCTTTTCCATCAGATGTAGAATGAACACGAAATCAAATGATATGACAATTTTAAGGGATCCAACGGCATCTCCATGAGAATATTTTGAGACTGAACGATCACTTGCTATACCTCTTAAGACGGCAACTGTAGCAGCAAACATCTTCTTTAAGCTCTGTATGGACTTATAGTGTGAACTCCATCTTGTGTCTCCTGGTCTCTGTAAGGTTCCTATTTGGTTTTGCCCTCTGCCTGTATCAAGCTCTCCCAACTCAATTTCACGAGCAATTTCCTCCGCTTGGTTTGCTAGTAGCTCATCGCTGCGCTTTGTAGAAGCACTAACAACATTTATTACAAAATTTGCATTCTGAAAGAAGTTATGTACCTCATGTACCTCTCGTGATGCAGCAACAAGCGCCAATTGTAATTGATGAGCCATACAATGAATATAGTAGGCATATGGACACTCACGGAGAATAAGAGCCTTCAGTCCATTCCACTCCCCTCTCATATTACTTGCACCGTCATATGCTTGGCCCCTGATGTCTTGTACATTCAAGTTATTATTTGACAGTACAGTACATATTGCATTTTTCAAAGTTAAGGCAGCAGTGTCATTAACATGAACTAGATCAAGGAAACGCTCAATTATTTCTGCTTCTTTGTTGGCAAACCGAAGAACAACTGCCATTTGTTCTTTTCTTGATTCATCCCGAGCTTCATCAACCATTATACAGAACTTCGCATTACCTATTTCTTCTCTAATTGCTTTCTGCACTTCTAGAGCAAGTATGCCAACAATCTCTTTTTGAACATCTCCGGATGTATACTTTGCATTACCTGGAGCATTTTCCAGAACAACTCCCGCGACATCCTTATTGTACAAAGCGAGAATCTTAACCATTTCAAGAAAATTTCCTTGGTTCTTAGACCCCGCAGATTTATCATGACCTCTAAAAGAACAAGCTTGGAATATCAGCCACCTAATGGGACAAAGTGACTAGATGTTAGATACCAAAACATTAAGTCATGTCAAATTTTAGTTGATGTAAAAAACTTGCTTACCTCATGGTATCGATGGTAGTCTTAAGCCTCAATCTCGCAGCAGTAGCTATCTTCTCATTTCTCTTTTCCATCACATTGTCGATATGAGCCATACTGGTCTTGAGATCTTCATAGCACCGAGCGGAATAGTTGTGAGCAGAGTCCGGGCCCCCAACATGAGTTAAAAAAGCACACGCTTTTCCATCATTAACCTTTTTCCAGTTTCTAAAACCCTTGACCGAGAATGTATCAGACCCACATCTCCCAACAGTTTTTTTTGAGAAGAGAAAGCATGGCAAACAATATGCGCTATCATTGCGTGTTGAATACTCAAGCCACCAGAAATTTGTGTACCAATCTTTTTGAAATCGACGACGGTGTTTAGACTTTTCATCAAATGGGTATTCTACCAACTCCGGTCGATATGCTCCCTTAGATATATAAAAATGCCGAGCGTCATCTTGCTTGTCTGGTGGGAGCTCCCAAATTTGGCAATGTTTACAAGGATCTCTCTGATAAGGTGTGGTTATAACTTCTGCTTGTTCTGCAACATTTACCACGTCCGGCATATCCTGATCAGAAGCGTTAACTGGACTCGGATTTGTAACTTGCACATCCGCCTCACCAACAATTTCAGTAGGTTGAGAACTTGAAGCAACCCGCTTAAAAAAAGCATTAATCTTAATGGTGTTTGGCCCTGCTTTTCTCTTCATAGCTGCTGCCTGCATATTGGAATGGAGTCATGGAGAATTAACATCATAACATGCTGTATAAGTTTGACATAATCACAGATAGGAACTAATACAAGATAATGGATAATTTGCATCACAAAAATAAGAACTCGCCGCTGGCCGGCACACATAGTACAACACTATCATGAGAATTGTGGACATGTCGAAGATGGGAACAGCTGAACACGAACAGGGAATCCTTCATAGAATCAAAGACCATAGAGTCACAAATTACACAACCAAATTACCAAAGAAAAAAAATCTGGAGCATCAATTCGACCAGGATAGGACTGAATTCGACACGGATACAAGATAACAGGATGAGAATCGACTTGCTAGTTGCTAGTTCGTGGCATGGTGGCAGTATTAAAGCGGGACTGCAGGAAGAATCGACAAGTGCAGCAGCCATTCACCTGAATATGTGAATCAGATCGGCTGATCCCTGATCGAGAATCAAGAGCAGGAGCCACCGCCCACCGAGCCAGGAGATGAGGAGAAGGCGAGAAGCAGACCTGGGTCCTTGGCAGGAGCAGCTGAGCAGAGGAGGGCGATGGGCGAGAAGGGCAAGAGGCGAACGGGGGCGAGGGCGTCGAAAACTGGAACGGCGACTAATCCTATGTATACGCTTGTTCGACGTATTTTTGTGATTACCATTTTTAGAAGATATAAGTATAAATGTTTTTTTTAATTGCAAGTTATACACATCTATGTTTTATATTGGGTGTATACGTACACACACGCATTAGGTGATCCTCGATGCAATGGTACGTGCATGCATGCATTTTGAGTTTGCTCACGTACTAACCAATGTATACTTGCCATTGATGCTCTGTGGCATAGACTTATACACACATGCAGGTTACAATAAGAAGGCCGAGTCCACATCTACGACACGCCCACAAGATAACATACTGTATGCACCCGTATATACCGGCCGGCGAGCACGTGTATACGTACTTGAATACCTGAGCTTGTTTCAATCAGCAGACCCCGGAGATAAGATGAAGATGGCGATCGAATGAACCAGGCCCACCAGTCAGCTGTGTAGCTCAGGTACGTACAAGTTTGGTTTTGTTTTCCTTGTGCAGGCGTACGCCCTAAGAAAGGGAGAAGATAAGCACCAACGGAGCTCGTAGACGGGATTTGATCTCTATCTTCCCACGAATATCGGAACAAACGCTCGCGCTCTGCCTATCTCTCTGCCCTATAAATACAGAGGCACAAGGCCATTCGCGGGGAGGCACGGTCAGAGAAGAGGAACTCACGCACGCACACATCCATCGCACAACACCTCCAGCACCCATCCATTTGTCATCTCACGCACACATCCATTCATCAAACCACGCAGCAATCCATCCATCTACAACCAACGCATCCATCAATCGGGACTCATGGCCAGGCCGAGAGAAGAGCGCACGTAGAATCCTCACGCATCGGCCGGAGGCGTGGAGGGGATCGCTTCTGGCAGAGTTTCAGGCGGCTGCATCCCGGGAGCAAGGCGAGGACGAGGAGGCGAACCACCATGGAGGCCAAACTCGTGTTTCCGAAGGGTAAAACTTTGATCTAACAAATCTCTTCCCTAGTTCTTTCTTGGCATATAGTATGCACGCACACAAGTCGGGAGCGTTGCCGAAGGCAACGTTCGCATGATTGGACCGCCGCCGGAGATGGAGCCGCCGGACCGGAAGATGAAGTCAACGTTGCCGGGGGTGGTCTTCACCAAGCCAGCGTCACAAAGAACGACGAGGAGGTCGTCATCACCACCTGCTGTCCACCTCGTCACGACGGTTCGACCAAGACGGCGACACGGAGCACGCCACGACGCCGCCCACCGTCGAGGTCGCCATGTCGATGCCCCAGAGGTCGACGCCACGGTGGCCACCCCACTCATCGCCGCTCGACGAGGACGACACGTCGCCGGAGCTCGTCTTCACCAAGCCCGCGCTATGGACGTCGACGCCGCCGAGGTCGGTGCCCCGGAGGTCGGCGCCAGATGATTCCCCCCACTCATCACCGCTCGACGAGGACGACGCGTCGCCGGAGCTCGTCTTCACCAAGCCCGCGCTACGGATGTCAATGCCGCCGAGGTCGGTGCCCCGGAGGTCGGCGCCATGGTGTCTGCCCCCCACTCATCACCACTCGATGAGGACGACGCATCGCCGGAGCTCGTCTTCACCAAGCCCACGCTACTGGACGCTGACACCACCAAGTTCGATGCCCCGGAGGTCGACGCCATGGAGGCCGACCCCACTGATCACCACACGATGAGGACGACGCGTCGCCGGAGCTCTTCTTCACCTAGCCCACGCTACGGACGCTGACGGCACCGAGGTCGGCGCCCCAGAGGTCAGCGCCATGGTGGCCGACCCCACTCAACACCTCCTCGACAAAGACAACGAGTCGCCGGGACTCGCTCTTGTCAAGCCCGCGATCGAGGCCAACGGCACACAAATCACCATCACCACTCGCATCTACCTCGTCATGGCGGTGCGGTGAGGATGTTGACATAGAGCTCGCCGGGACGCCGCCCACCGCCGGCATCGCCAAGCTGCTGCTATGGAGGTGGACGCCACGGAGATCGCCATCATCACACACCCTTTGCCCTCTACATTGAGCTCGGGCCCTGAATGACGGAGCCGCGGAGCACACCATACTATGCTGCCCTGTATCTTGGTCGAGGATGACGAGGCCTAACTTTGATGCCGGCGCAGCGTCTCTCCCACACCTCGGCGGGACTGGATGGTGCCATCCTCCCGAGTACCATCGCTGGGTATGGTCGCCTGTGGTGTACCCAGAGAGCAACTGAACATCTTTGGCGGAGTACACTACGCACAGGTGCACGTATAAGGCCCAGCACCAGTGCACGCATGAAGACTGATCGCCGGCTGGCCAGCCATCACTAGAGACAGTCTAAGTTTCTAGTCTGCCTCTTGCCGGTGAAATCATCTTTGTGTGTGCTGCGCTCCTGAACGCGTCGCTGTGCACCGCGAGGTGGCCATTGCACGTGTATGTGCCATGCACGTAGTCATTTGATGGCAGGGTGGTACGTTTGTCAACCTTTTGCCCACTGGAAAAGCCATTGGAGCCCTCACGCGAGATGACTCGTGACCAAGCTCTCCTACGTGCTGCAACATCTTCACCATCGTCTACGTCAAGCGCTTAGAGGAGACGAAGACATCTAGTTCGCCGTCGTCATCCGAGCAGGAAGAAGCCGATGTCGACCACGTGGCGGTCCATGGCCTCTACTTAGAAAATGGTGCCACACCAGGGCGATGCCCGTGCCCTGCTCGCAACACTGCTCCTCTACGAACTCGTGAGACGACGCCTTGACGACACCGACTGCCGTGGACTCGGCGTCTGGCCGGGACGAGGTATCGACCACTCAGCCCATGCTGGCGCGAGCAACGCGGCGGTCACACACCGACGCCGGTCTCCATCGACAATTACTCCTGCAGGGTGTAGACCCTTGTACACCCCGAGAAGCTACTGGTCGTCGAGAAGTTCAAGCCGAGCGTGATCCATGCTACCCCAACAACAACTCCAACGCCGCCAAGACCGACGAGGCACGACGGCGAGGGCGAGCGTGGCCACCGCGAAGGCTACGCTACACGCGGCGCGTGTACCGACGAGGACACGGGCTCTGCCGCCGCCCACACACACACACATCACCATAATCATGCATGGAGAACACGAAGCGAAGACGACGAAGACGACCACACAGCTCAATCGGAGGTATCTCGCGGAGCAACCCGCGGGAGTAATTAATCGGGAGTCTTCCGAGGCCCCGAGAACCAGGAGATCACGCAATCACCATAGTCAGACCGGCCGCGCTAGTAGGCCATGGAGCGCACCTATTTATTATGGGATCTTGTAATTTTATTTATCCAGAGAGATTAATGAAATACATGTTTTCCCGTACCTTATTTTCCTTGTGTACTACGGTGCACTGGCACGTCCGCATACTCATTTCTCCTTTCCCGGCGTATGAGAGAAACACACTCCCTTCTTTCCTGCCCCCCGGAGTCCCTCGATGTTTTTCTCGTGTCAAACAACGCTAATTATGGACTTAGAGTTACGATGGAAGCTAGGGCCTAGGCAGCTACTAGTGGGCTTTTTTCACACGGGCCTTTTTTTCTTTCTACCAATATTGACGTTGAGGCTGATAGGGGGGGCCAAATACATGCGTACCTGCATATGTCTCGTCAATCCTATACTACGTACTTCAGGGGCAGGCCCCTGCTCGCCCCCCTGTCTCCGCCACTGGCTCCTTGTCCGTTCTATTTCTACCGATTCATCAGAAAATATGCCGTTCTTTCTTACTTATTCATTTGGGAAGGACCTCCATATAAGTTCTGTAGCGTTTTATATTGAAAGGGGTTATTGAGGACCAAGCAGTAATTTTTGTTACCCAATTATCATCCTGTCTACAATGCCTCGGTTTTCTCATCTAACCCTAGACGGCTAGGATGAACTTTTACCTCCAAACTTCATCAACGATCCCCTGTATTCACCTCCCCTCTGCCTGCCGCTCCGGCGGCCGATGGCGGGGAGGGAAAACCCGGTGCCTCCGCTCAAGTTAGTAGTTTAGGTTAGGTTTTTTTAGTCCTCGCAGGTGCCATGCTCGGGTAGATGGCAGCACTTCTTCTACGAGTTTGTCTTCCGGGCTCTGATCTTCCTCGAGTCCGTCCGTCTAGACTAGTCAACGAAGCTTCGGCGTAGATTCCTGTCGTCTCCTTGGGGTGGTGAGGTTAGAGTTTCTCATCAAGTAGCGAGAGTTGGTGTCAGGTACGATGCTTCATATATATGCAAGGATGTTGATGACTACGAGGATCAGGGCGCTGGTCCTTAAGGCCGTGTAAACGAAAACTTCCCGGCTATCATCGACAAGGTCATGCCGGCTCCGGCAGAAGAGGCGATAGCGGCGTGTCGGCGGCTCGTTCTGATGGCAGTAGTGATTGTTCGGTGGTCTTTGAATCTTGATGTATTTTTTTAATATTATTTGAGATGCTTTGTATTTCTGATGAACTTTTATAAAAGATTTGATTGATCCTTTTCACAAAAAAATAATTTTTTTGCCAGAAAATAATTTGTATTTCTCAAATATCACGGCTAGAATCGTCGAGGCATTGTTTGACGACCTCGGCAGGTCCAGACCCTAACCAAACAACGGTGTGTGTTTTCCCTTTAGGGGAACGACAACAACATCGCGTTTATATCATTCATCAAAGTTTGCCAAAAGCTAGAAAAGCCCCCACGCGACGCAAACAAGATAATCCAGCTATGGATCCAATTGCCCCGCCGTCATACGGTCGCATCACATCAAACCTTCCCATAAAAGGGCCTTCCACCTTTAACAAGTTTCGCACGGGAGATATTTTTGGATTTACATGGCGGTCAGGTGCGTACATGGCTGCGCTTCAGACGCCCACAAACCTTTCCCTAATTTGTGTCCGGTTTATGAAAAGCCAGATACATAGAGGGGAAAAAAAGATGCATAGAGGGAAAAACAAGGATTCGTGTTGCATAATAAACCACGTTTACACACCACGATGCCCTAACCTTTGCACATCTCATCACAACTTCCCATAAAAGGGGATCCGTTCCCTCACAAAGGAAAGAAAAAAAGAGGGGGTTCGTGACGCGGTGGCAGGAGCCGCAACGCAACAGAAGCAAAGAAAATCCAGCGGTGGATCCAAATTGTCCCGGCGTCACACGGTCACACCGCATCAAACCTCCCCATAAAAAGGCCTCTTCCACGCCTCCCTCCCGTCGCCCCCCACCCAATTTCCTAATCCATGGACGCCAAGCCCGGCGCGCCCGTCCACGAGCCGCTGCTCGCGGCGGCGCGGCCCGGCAAGGACGCGGCGGCGGCGGCGGACGACGATGGGGCGCGCCAGGGCCTCGCCGCGGCGGAGGTGAAGCGGCTGGTGCGGCTCGGCGGGCCCATCATCGCCAGCTGCATCCTCCAGAACGTCGTCAACATGGTGTCCGTCATGGTCGTCGGCCACCTCGGCGAGCTGCCCCTCGCCGGCGCCTCCCTCGCCACCTCCCTCGCCAACGTCACCGGCTACAGCCTCCTCGTACGCGCCATTAGGCCCCCCTAGTCCCCATCTATTTTTTTTAAAGAATTCCGTGCCCTCGACTTGGAGACGGCCGATTGCTGATTGATTACTCTCGTGGGCTGCAGACCGGCATGGCGACGGCGATGGACACGCTCTGCGGCCAGGCCTACGGCGCGCGGCTGTACCACCGTCTCGGCGTCTACAAGCAGCGCGCCATGGTGGTGCTCTCGCTCGCCTGCGTCCCCATCGTCCTCATCTGGGCCAACACCGCCAGGATCCTCGTCTTCCTCGGCCAGGACCCGGGCATATCGGCCGTGGCCGGCGAGTACGCGCGGTGGATGATCCCGTCGCTTGTAGCGTACGTGCCGCTGCAGTGCCACATACGGTTCCTGCAGTCGCAGAGCATCGTCCTGCCCGTGACGGCCAGCTCCGGCGCCACGGCGCTCTGCCACCCGCTCGTCTGCTGGCTGCTGGTGTACAAGGCCGGCCTGGGGAGCAAGGGCGCCGCGCTCAGCAACGCCGTCTCCTACGGCATCAATCTGGTCATACTGGCTCTGTACGTCAGGCTGTCGAGCACCTGCAAGAACACCTGGAGCGGCTTCTCCCGGGAGGCGTTCAGGGATCTGCGCCAGTTCACCGCGCTCGCCATGCCGTCCGCCATGATGATCTGGTTGGTATATACTCCAAAACAAAATAGAAATTTTAGTATTTCCTTTTCTTCATCTCTGGTACTCTATATTACTGTATTTTTGACTTGCAAGTTGGAATAATTACTGCCTGTGCATGTGCAGCTTGGAGTGGTGGTCATTTGAAATCCTTGTGCTTCTCTCTGGGCTTCTGCCCAATCCTCAGCTTGAGACATCAGTGCTGTCAATATGGTAAGCACAATGTTCTAACCATGTTAATATCGTGTGTGATTTCAGCTTCAAAAATTAAACACACCTACATATATATAGCTTGTTCTCTGCAGTATGCACTGTACTTAGTTGCTCCCTTTTGCAGCCTTAACACAGGGGCTCTGCTGTACATGGTACCACTTGGCCTTTCTTCTTCTATCAGGTCAGTTGTAATTCCTCAACACAAAAAAGACCAATTTCTGAATCCGATGAGTAACATTATGAAGTCCCATCACATATGTATGTGGTACAGTTTGAATTTTCATAAGTCCAATATAATCTTGTTTATCTGCTCAGCTGATTCTTGCTCTTTTTCCCGTCCGTAGCACGCGCGTCTCAAACGAACTTGGCGCTGGCCACCCAGAAGCAGCAAAGCTAGCGACGCGAGTGGTCATGTACATGGCCTTGTCTGTAGGATTGGTGTTGGCCCTGACCATGGTCTTGCTACGGAATGTTTGGGGGTACCTGTACAGCAATGAGCAGGAAATCGTCACATACATTTCAAGGATGCTGCCCATTCTCGGAATGTCTTACTTGATAGATGGACTCCACAGTTCTCTTTCAGGTACATAGTCTTCATTGTTCTACACAGTTACTTCTGAATATAATCAGTAGTCCATAAGAGCAAGAGCTAACTTACACAATTAATTAATACCATATTTTCTCGACTGTAAAGGCGTGCTTACGGGCAGTGGCAAGCAGAACATCGGCGCAGCCGTGAATCTCGGTGCGTTCTACCTGTTAGGCATTCCCTTGGCTGCGATGCTTGCATTTGTCTTCCACCTAAACGGAATGGTAACAACTTCTCCTACTCAATTATTTTACCTGCCATTGAATGGAATGGATGTCCTGAAATCTGAAACTTGTATGCTTTGACTAGGGTCTCTGGCTTGGCATCGTTTCCGGCAGCTTCACCAAACTGGTGCTGCTTACATTTATCGCGTGGCGCATAGATTGGGAAAAGGAGGTAAATATAGCAGACCTACCAATCACTAGGAGCAGTTTCATTGTTACAGTTTACTCTGAAGACAGGACAATCTAATGTGTTCTCTGGTTCATCCGGTTCAGGCACTAAAGGCACAGGACAGGGTCTTGGGTTCAGCCCACCTACTTCCAGTATCGTAGCAACGTGAAGGATCGATCACGTGGATACACTATGGCACTTGCGCGTTGATGAGGCATTCTTCAGCAAAGACGACGTATGGTCCTCGGATATAAAACAGAGCAGCCTCAAACATGAGATCAGCAGGCAGGCAGGCAGGCATGATCCAGACATTTTGGCAGTTGTATGTTTGGTCGGATTCATTCTTGTGGTAAGTGTGTAACTGAGCTCTTGCTATAGGAGACAGTTTGTGGGTAAGCAATGCACGGCGAAACCATTGTAATCTCCACCCAATTTGATCCAATGATGTTTGTTGTGTGGCATGTTAAGATGCATATATCCAGTAAGCAGCATGGGGGCGTCTGGAACACATAGCAACTGAAACTGAATGCGGTTAATTTAAAGCACATGATCAGTTGGAAGTTACTCCCTACGTTTCTTTTTCATATGCATATAAAATTGTCTGAAGTCAACCAACATCATAGGAAAAAAAATTAATATCAACATTCACAATACGAAATCAATGTCATTACACGGATCATCAAATTAATTTTCATACTATATGACTTTAGTATAGTTGATGTTGATCTTTTTTAATATAAATTTGGTCAAATGTTGTGTGCAACTCAATTATTCTGAAACAAACAAAAGAATATTAATAATATTTTGAATGTATTACATCACTGTAACAGACTAACAGTAACAAGGAAACAGAACTACAGTTACATTTCTGAATAAAATATAACACACTTTTTTACTGTCTTGTCAAAAGCTGAGGCTTTGTAAGACTAACTTGTTGCATTGTTGTTTTCAAACTGATGGCCCTTAAGTGAATATGGTGAATGTAAGAATTTCTTTTGTGAGAAATCGTTCTGCTAGCTTTTCATCTTCCTTGATGCCAAATTTGTGTTCATGAACCAAGATAAAGCACTTTTTATTTTGGGGAGAGAAGCTACACTGTTATATAGTCCCTTCGTTCCTAAATATAAGTCTTTTTAGAGATTCTAATATGAACTACATATGGAGCAAAATGAGTGAATCTACACTTTAAAATACGTCTATATACATCCGTATGTAGTCCATAAATAAAATCTCCGAAAAGACTTGTATTTAGGAACAGAGGGAGTATATAAAATGTCGTAAACCTCCTACATTTGTAATACTTATTCCAATATAGTTAAAATCGTCACCTTATCTTATGACCGTGGTTTACTTCCGTAGTGGTTTTTCGTGTAAAATTTTGTGTTTATTGCTCAAAATTTCACCTGATGATTTCTAGCAATGGATACAAACCTTGCACGTTGAAGAATACAAGAGCATTTAGCATCAGTAATTACTAGAGCTTGATTCAGCCTCCATATAGCATCTGCAAAATATTTTCCGAACAAACAAGTGCAATGCATTTCACTAAGAATAAGTCGACAAATTTATACAAAAGAAGGCATGTTCACAAAAAGTATTTACAATGACGTTGAAGCATTGTTGAGGAAATCGTTAACTGCTAGCTGCTCGGTTGGCTGGCGAGTAGGGGATTAATAGGCTAATCGGCAAGTTAGTCTGCCATTTAATCAATTAATCAGACGATTTGTCGGTTTATCGGCTACTCGGTGACCCTATGAGTAGGGATTAATCGGCAAGTTAACTGGTTAATCGGATGAATTCTTGAACAAGGCGTTGAAGGATGATCTCCAAAGCGGACACTAATCGATGGCTCTTGGCTTGCACCATACTTTGCAACTAAAACAATGAGCTGAAATTTGGCTTGCACCATACTTCGCAACTAAAACAATGAGCTGAAATTTTTGACATGTTCACAAAATTTGAGACCTCCTGAGGGGAGAGAGAAAGGGGGCTGAGGTCGCAGCATGGAAAAGCCTTATCCTGATTAGTTTGCCTTAAAAGGCGATTAATTTTTTAGACAGTTAATAGCGTTTAGTATTTCTTTTTTGGTGAGAAATCTGGGAGTTTCATCCCTTAACTACAGAGTTACAATCCGTTAATACAAGGTGATGAATGAAGGGGGGTGGGAGCTGCAACCAACAAACGGTATTCCGAGTTGTGCGAGCATAATTAGCATGACAGTGTGAAACCCAATTCTGGGTTCTTGCAATCTTGGCCAAAATAAACTCCCGAGCTCGACCATGAGCGTCTTGATTTCGTTGATCAGGTGACCATACCGCTATGCGACAAGAGAGTTTATTTTTTTGAATAGACAAGAGAGTTATTAGATAGAGTAATCAAGATTGTCTTGATTTCATTGATCAGATGACCATACGGCTATCTGACAAGAGAGAGTCATCAGATAGAGCAGATAAAGCTCCCAAAGAATCCTACTAGGCTATGACTAGGATGGTTGATCATTGGAGTGATAGGGAAATTCTTCCCAGTATCGCATGTATCTTGGTTTCTAGTGCATCGTTGCAATAGATCAAAAGTTGGCAGGGGGCAAATATTCCTGTGTTTGTTTCTGAGTATCATGCCTTCACCTGATGAGCTATCTCCGGGAGAGAAAATCCATCGACTGATAGTGCTAGCTTAGTCCGCCTGTGGTGGCGACCATGGTGGGTCCGATGGCCGGCTTGTCGAATCACTCTTAGTGAAAGTCCCATCTACGTTTATTCGTGTTATCAAAGGTTTACTAGAGAATAGGGTGTTTGTTCTGTTAAAGTTTCTCGTGAGCAAAACAAAGTTGCACATTGCTTAGCAAATTATGGTAGATCTGGGGATAGCACTGCGTGCTGGCTTAACCAATCTCCTCCTTTTATTTCCGAACTTGTTGCTAAAGATTGTAATTCTGTGAGTTTAAAATAAAACACCATATTTCCATCGCAAAAGGAAAAGTCCCATCTACGTGAACTTTGCCCTTGACAATATCATCGGTACGCAGCTACTTCGTATTACGAAAGGTAGCTTAAATAGCACAAGAAATTCATAGATCTGAAATTATTAGATAGTAGGTCGAATATTCTTCCCCTGAACCAAGTTACCATGGAGATTCCCGATTCTCCATGTCATGCAACTCAATCGAATGCACCGCAAGCAGATGTCCCAACCGTTCCTCATCAGTGTGCGCGACATGTTCTTCGGGCTACAGCTATAGTTTAGTATAGCATTATCAAATGTGAGCAGTGCATGGTACGCATCATCATCAGTTGTACCGCACAAAGAGCACGCCTTCAGGGACACCGCACAAGGGGCAATTACCATCCTCAGGGCCATTGCGCTTGCGCACTTCCGTCCCGGATGGGAGGCGGCACCACACCCATTGCCAAAGGAAGATTCGAATCTTCACTGGTACTCTAATCTCCCAAAGGAGATTTAACTCCTGAGGCCCAGGAGTAGCCACCAGGGCCTGGTACAAGGACCTAGTGGAGAAGTGCCCATTGGGCTCTAAATGCCAAGACATGGCATCCGGTTCAAGAGACGGAGCATGCAGGGCAATGCATTCTAGCAGCTCCTCCCATTGGCCCCACTCGTGGGGGCCGAACGTACGCCTAAGGTCACGCGAGAAAGGTCGGGCAGAGCGGCTCCTACCGTGAGTTGGGGAGTGGCACATATCAGGAAGAGCGACTAGAACCCTTCCGCAAAGGGTCTAGTGTCTGACCAACAGTCGAGCCAGAATAGCGTGTTCAAACCCGAACCAATCGTGATCGAAGACCCAAGCCGCATGACCGGCAACAGTTGAATAATCGTCTTCCAGAACTGGGAACCGCCCACCCGAGGTGCAAAGGCAAGTGGCCGGCCCCGAAGGTATGTAGAGCGGGATGATGTGAAGCCAGAGGACGCCATCTCCGGACTCAATACGCCAAAGCCACTTAGAGAGGAGGGCGATGTTCATTCGTTTAGAAGAGATGACGCCAAACCCTCCTTGGTCTTTAGGCTTGCATATTTCCGACCACTTCATCATATGGTACTTCTGTTTATTGTCCTTACCTGCCCAGAAGAATTGGGACTAGTATTTGGCGATTTCCTGATGCAGGGATTCGTGAAGACTATAGAATCCCATCAGGAACATCAAAAGGCTAATCATAGAGGAGTTGATAAGCACAACCCTCGCAGCCTTGGAGAGCCATCGGCCCTGCCAGGGCTCCACACGATGTTGGACTTTGGACACAGTCGGTCGTAGGTCCTTTTCCTGGATCCTACTATCACTGACCGGTAGCCCAAGGTAGGTTGCGGGGAAAGACCCCAACCGGCAATTTAGCCTGTTCGCAATGCCAACACTAGTAGAAAAGGGGGCAATGGTCCAGGCCGGGTTAGCCCATTAGTCCCGGTTCAATCCAGAACCGGGACCCATGGAGGCATTGGACCCGGTTAGTGAGCCCCGAGGGCCGGCCGGGCCACGTGGGCCATTGGTCCCGGTTCGTCTGGACCTTTTGGTCCCGGTTGATGGGACGAACTAGGACCAATGGGCCTCGCTCCTGGCCCACCTCCATTGGTCCCGGTTGGTGGCTTGAACCGGGACCAAAGGCTGCTTTTTTAGTCCCGGTTCGTGCCATGAACCGGGACCAATGAATTTCCTATATACCCCTCGCTCATGAAAGCAGAGCACTTCACTGCCTGCTTTTTATGCCCGCCGTTGGAGAGCTTTGTGGTGCTCTAGCTCACCTCCTATGCACACGAGGTGTTCGATGGAATGCCCGAGCCACACTACTTAACTTTCTCCTCTCCAAGCTCGACCTCCAAACTCCATTTTCCTCAATATGTGTTTAGGTTTCGCGGTCTGTCACGTCCCGTCTCCGTCTTCACCGCCGTCGATCGCCCGCGCCGATCTCATCACCGGCACCACCGTGGTGAGCCTCTTGTTCTTATCTTCTTTCTGAAAGGAAAAATATTCGTACTTGTATGTTTAGATAGATACTTGTATTATTTTCTTACTTTTATTATTGCATCTTATATAGTGCGATGGTTTTGGTATCCGCCCCCGTCGGCCCTCGTCCTGTCTATGATTCGGATGTGGTATATATTGTCTTTTCATAACTATTGCTTCATTTATTGTTTATGAAAATTATGCCGACCAACGTGACATAGATTTCCCCCGCAAAAAATATGTGACATAGATTTTATTTATCTAGGAGGTTGTTGAACCGGAAATTCCAACCGACCCTATTGTCGAGAGGTTAAATTTAGTTGAATAAGAAAACAATTTTTTGAAGGAAAAAATAAGAAAAATTGAGGAGGAGAAGATGATATTGGAGTTGCATGTTGCGGATGTCGTCGATGATCACAAGATCAAGATGGATGCAATGCGATTGAAGATTAGAAAGATTAGAAAATATGCCATTCATACCGAGGCTTGGTATCATTACGCCGTTGGATCAGTTGTTACCTTGGTTGCGATTATGATCGCATTTCTTTTCGCATTGAAATGTTTTACATAGTTTCAATGTATGGTTTAATTAATTTAGATGCTCCGCAGAGCTTTATGTTGTTAGATGAGAACTATGTATGTACTTTGGTTTTAATGTGATGATGAACTTCTATTAATTTGGTCACTTAATTATCTATTCATGATGTTCTGTAATGATTTTTGACACTTAATTATATATAATGCACGCAGATGAACCGGCAATGGATGTCCGCTTTGATGCAGCCACCGAGATTGGAAAGGACACATATTATGGTTACATATAGTGGACATATGGAAACAAAATAAATATGCAGAAAACAAAACAAAAAAACTGGAAACAAAATAAAAATAGCAACAATAAGTATTTTGTTGTAAATAGAAACAAAATAAAATAAATAAAGCAACAAAGAAAACACAAAAAAACAAAAAAGTGTTTTCAAATTTGAAAACTAATGGCACTAACAGAAAGTTTATAATTTTTCTAAAACTATAAGCAAAAAGAATTAAAAAATAAAGCAAAAAACAAAAAAAATAATGCAAAAAAAAAAACAAAAAAGTAAAAAAAATAAAAATAATTCCACCTATTGGGCCACCACGGCGTGAATACGACTAGAAACCCAACCTGGGCCAGGATTCGGGCCCACAGAAGGCCCAATAGGGCCACAGGCAGCACAGTGTGATATTAGGCCCGTAAGCATGCATTTGAGAGGAGCTCGAGAGGGTAGCCGCAGTGGGGCTTATAAACCACTCCGAGCCCCTCTCAACTAGCGAGGTGGGACTAAACTTTTGGCCGCGGGCAGCGCAAGGCCTTTGGTCCCGGTTGGTGGCACTAACCGGAACTAAAGGGAGGCATTGGTCGGTTCGTGGCACCAACCGGTACCAATGTTATCTTTAGTCCGGTTGGTGCCACCAACCGACCAAAGGTCGCCGCTTCCCCCCTTTGGGCTGCCGAAAATTGGTTTGGTTCCGGTTGGTGCCACCAACCGGGACTAAAAGCATTGGTCCCGTTGGTGCCACGAACCGACTAAAGGCCTGGATATATAAGTAGCACTTAGGAAAATTTGACAACGCCGAGCTCATCGACGCCGCGCCGCCCGCTGCCGCGTCGCCTCGATCACGCGCGCTGTTGCCGTCGCCGTGCCTCGCCGTCGCCGCCGCCGACGTCGTCCTCGAGCTCAGCGCCCGACGCCATCCCTGCCTGCGCGCCACCGCCTCTGCCTCAGCCGACCCGACCTCGTCGTCGCCGACGCCGCCCATAGTGAGCCGCCCGCGCCTGCGCTGCCCCCTGCATAAAATATATATATATATATATATATATATATATATATATATATATATATATATATATATATATATATATATATATATATATATATATATATATATGTATGTATGTATGTATGTATGTATGTATGTATGTATATGTATGTATGTATGTATGTATGTATGCTTTTTGTATGTATGTATGCTTTGTTTGCTAGCTAGGAAAGTATGTATGCTTTTTTTGTATATATGTATGTATGTATGCTTTCTTTGTATGTATATATGTATGTATGTATGCTTTTTTGTATGCATATATGTTGATGAAATATGAACAATGCATTAGGCAAAACCTTTATTTTTTTCGAAATTTTCTATTTGAACATTTAAAAAAAACAAGCAATACTAAAAGAATGAGAGGAAAAAGGAAAATAAGAAGAGGAAGAAAGGAGGAGAAGAGGAGAAATTAAGAAGAAGAGAAAAAAGAAGAAAAAGAAGTGGAGAAGAAGAAAGGAATAGAGGAGAAGAAGAAAGGAATAGAGGTCCTCTATTCCTTTCTTCTTCTCCTCTTTTTTTTCTTTTTTTTTCTTCGATCTTCTCCTCTATTCCTTTTTTCTTCTCCTCTTTTTATTTCTTCTTGGTTTTCTTATGTTTTATCGGGTCTGTCGTCGTCGATAACTTCAACACGTGGGGGGTCGATATACCCCCTCCCCGATAATATTATTTTCATGTGCGTTTGTCGTGTCGATATAAACTCCCGATAACTTCAACACGTGGGGGGTCGATATACCCCCTCCCGATAACTTCAACACGAGGGGGGGTCGATATACCCCTCCCGATAACTTCAACACGTGGGGGGGGGGGCGATATACCCCCTCCCCGATAATATTATTTTCCCATGTACGTATGTGTCATTGTCGATATAAACCCCTCCCGATAACTTCAACACGTGGGGGGGGGTCGATATACCCCCTCCCCGATAATATTATTTTCCCGTATATGTATCTCGTCGTTGTCGATATTACCCCCTCCTTGAAGCGTTCTCGAGGCCACCCCAAACCCTAGCTAGAGAAGCAACGTCGAGGCCACTAATTAATATGATTCCTTACTGTGATTAGCTAGCTAGTTCTATGTTTGCCACTAGCTAATATATCCATCTGTCATGTTTGAATAATAATTGCCATGTTGTAAATATTTGTAGAAACTATGGACACCTCCCGAGACGAAGCACAAGAAGCATTGTTGGGGGACATAATCGCACAAGGAAGTGATGCCGTCTTCTCGTTTCTGAACGACACCAATGGTCTAGAAGGACAGGGTGAAGAAGCAGGCTATGATTATGATGGCTCCGGTGACCCAATGATGGTGCAAGAAGGAGACCGTGAGGAAGGCTCCGGTGACCCAATGACGGTGCAAGAAGGAGACCGTGATGACGGCTCCGGTGACCGAACCGAGTCTGGCCAGGTATTTATATTAGTTAAGCCTGTGCTAACTAGCTAATTGATGCATTCATTGTTTTGGTATATGTACACATATTAATTAACTCTCATCTTTCTTCTTTTTTCTAGCCCTCCGGATCGAGCACAACTTCGGTAAGGAGACGAGGCCCGAAGAAAAAGTTGAGCTCAGATGAAAGGTTTGAGATCACAACAATCGCGCGCGACGGTGAACCGATTAAACCCATCTGGACAAAGAACGCATTTGCTGCTCAGTGCGGGGTTCTTGTTAGGGACAGGATCCCGATCAGCATCCACCAATGGTATAAGCCTAAGAACGAAGACCCTGAGGTGTCTTATGTCAATGATATGCAGAAATATGATCTTTGGACTGAGCTGAAGGCAAATTTCACCCTACCGCCAGAGGAGGATCCGGAGAAGCCAGTTATAGAGCAATTAATCAAGTCTTTTGCTCTTAAGAAGATGGCAGGCCTATTCAGGAGGTGGACGAAAGATCTGAAAAAGTTTGTCGACAAAGAAGAGACACCAGAATTCATCGGCAAATATGAGAAGATCGAGATCATCGCCCGCATTTGTGGCCCACAAGACATCAGAAAAGAGTAAGAAGATGTCGGCGACAAACAAGCAAAATGCTGCGAAGAAGAAGTTTCACCATCGCATGGGGTCTGGTGGCTACTTCAAAGCCCGGCCTAAGTGGGCCAAGGCTGAGAATGATCTGCTTGATAAAGAGATCGAACCGAGACAATGAATCGCCAGCACGCTGCCGGACTTGGTTCTTCGGGTTGGCGGAACCTTGGACCTCAGATCAGGAAGTGCTGCTGGACGGACGAGCAACTGAAAATACCAGTCAAGAGGCTTCGCACTATATCAATGCAGCGCAGCAAGGGACGTTCGTTCTGCATGTGGAGGACAACGAGCTCAAATGGCCCTCGAATCCCGAGCACCACCGGACGGACACGAGGCACGCCAGCTCCATTCCGTGGAAGGGTTGGTTTTCCAACGCAGGGGTTACAAAACCCAGGAGAGGAGGAAGAAAGTGGAGCATAGCCAACTGCAGGCGCTGCACGCAAGGGTACAAGGGCTAGAGGAACTAGAAGAAGCAGATCGCAGCAAACGACCTGCCGAAGCTTCCCCCGAAGCTACCCCGCCATCTCAGTGGAGAAGCAGCGTGGCTTTCACCGAGCTGCTTCAGCTGGAGCATGTCTTGACGGCTCCTGCTAGCTACCCCGTGGATTTTATCACGGTGTCTCAAATTTGCCACCTTATGGCGCAATGGCAGAACTTAAAAGTCAAGACAGCTGTCGGCCAAGTTTGACCTTCTGAACCCGGCGCAACTTTTCACTGTCGTCCGATTCCAGATGGATATGCTAGGGTGACGGTGGACGAAATAACGAAGGGATTTGAGGACCTCCGGCTTGACCACCCTACCGGTGAAGGGGAGACTCGGCTGGGTTCTGCTCTGAAGACTCCATGCCTATGGGGGAAGGAGCTCATCAACCTTCCGAACTGGACGCCTCCTCCTCCTCCTTCGGCCAGTCAGGGCACTCTTCCTCCTCCACCGCCTCCTCCTCCGGCAAGTGACAATCAGGGCAGTCGGCCTCCTTCTCCGGCGCGTGGCGGCACTCCGCCTCCTTCTCCGCCTACGCCGGTGCGCCCGAGCAGCCAGCAGCCTCCTCCTTCTCCGCCAAAGAAGGGAGGAAGAGACCCCCGCCGCCCGGCTTCTCCGGTAGCGTCGTAGTCCTTCTCCTCCGCCTCGTAAGCAAGCACGAAAGAAGATAGCCGCAGCCGCTCCGTCTACTCCTGCGTCTAGCAGTATAGCCAGAGGCGGGAGGCAATACAGATACGGTTCACCTCTCAAGCCTCTAGAGAAGTTACCGTACGAGATGACCGTGGAGGAAAACAAGAAGATCGTGCGGACCGAAGTGAAGGACTTCTTTGAAGGGTTGAAAGCGCAGAGACATCCACCTCCGAAGAGAAGATAGATCCGTGAAAGTGAAGCGCATCTGCTGCCCTGAGGAAACCACCAAAGTCTCCGCCGAAAGGCAACTATGAGCGCATCCTTGAAAAGTCATTTGTCCAAGCGAAGCGGTCTGGAAGTACTGTCACTGATCAAAGGTTAGCAGAACGACGAGCTGGGAAAAAATTGCCCAGCTCGGCAAACAAGCGAACCAATCGCTCCCCCCGCTCCAGGTGTCCAAGATAGCGCCGCTAATGATCCGGGCGGATGGTGCCGGTTATAACAATCCTGCAGATTACCTGCCCGACGATGTACATTATGATTTCTTGGAGGCGGACGAACACAGATACGTGTACAGGAAGCCTCTCGTCAAAGATGAAAGATATCTAACAACGATGATGTTCAGATTCCATAATTGGTACATGAAAACCTGCAGAGAGTCTGAGGGGAGGAATATTTTGACGCTGAGAGTTAGAGAGGAGCATGACCTCGTTGGAATTGAACAGTTGAATGTTCCATTTGAGGAGTTCTTTGCGTTTTTCAATCTAAAGGCCCTCGATAAATTAATGGTCACTTGCTACTGCATGTAAGTAGTACTACTTCTGTCATTAATTAAGTCTCTATATATAGGTCAACTCTTTCATTGCATGTATTTTTAATTATCCTCACTATATTAATTATGCAGATTGAAGATCGCCGAATTGAAGAAAAGACAAGTCGGTGATATTAGGTTCATTAACACAAATCTCATAGATGTATTTATGGTTAAATCTCATGCCAAAGATATCGAGGCCAAGCTGCTACAATCGTTTCTATTAAATCAAAACAAAGCTATAATACTATTCCCTTACGAAGTCAAGTGAGTGTTACTGTCTTGTGCATCCCTTATTAGTCGAGGTTGTAGTAATGTAATTGATGAGTTATGCATGCTTGTGCAGGTTCCACTATATTCTGCTAGAGATTAAGCTTGAGCAGGGACAAGTAACCGTCTTAGACTCCAGATGAAAAGATCCCACGGAGTATGCGGACTTGACTGAAATTCTAGAGAAGTAAGTTAAACCGATCATTATCGCACCATATCGGCAACTTTGTTCATTTAATGATATCAAGTAATTGTTTTCTTTGTGTGGCAGGGTTTGAGAAAAATTCACCTCAAAAACTCCGGGACTGCCGAAGAAGCTGCAATTTAGATACCCGAAAGTAAGTACTATAGTAGCATGTTCCACGCATCTCCTAGTGATTCAAGCGCTAGTTTCATCAATACCATTTAGCATGCTTGCTATGTATCAGTTTGATTGACCTCTATTCCTTGTAAAGTGGTTGTGGTAGGAACAAGGGAATGATTACTGTGGATACTACATTTGCGAGTCCATCCGCCACACGACCTGTGAGCGGGGCTACTCTGACAAACAATATGAAGTGCGTAAATAATAATATTCACAATTTTATTTTATTATCATCATTTGTGTTCAGTTTCATTTATTCATATATATGTATTGACCCCCTTCTTTAAATTAGATGTTTCGGATGCGGGATGAACTACTACCACCAGATCGTATGCGAGCAATTCAAGAGGAATTGGCGGCATTCTTTCTTGACCACGTGATCGCTAAAGACGGAGAATACCATGTGGACCCTCGGTTTGTTTGGAATTAGGAGATTATATTGTAAGAGATAATTATATTGTATATATGTAGCCAGTAGCGTCGGATAGATATACGAGAACTTGTTGTTCGACCAATCTCTCAGAGAAGGAGAGGTGGTCGATATCACTTCTCTCTGTATGCATATATGTTCATGACGATCTCCTGTTTCCTTCATTTGCTTACTAGCTAGCTAGAGTGTCTAGTCCTCTGTATACGTATATATATAGTATGTAGCGTCGACCAAACACGGAGATAAGAGAGGACAATTCTCTCTATTAATTAGCTAGCTAACACAAACACCTAAATTAACCCCCCAAAACCCCCTAAACCCCCCGCCCCCTTTCAAAAAAAAACAAAAATACCAGCCACTGAAATGCTGACGCGTGGAAGCCTTTTGGTCCCGGTTTATGTCACCAACCGGGACCAAAGGCCCCCCTGCCTGGGCTGCCCGCAGCGGCCACGTGGATGCCCATCTGTCCCGGTTTGTGTAAGAACCGGGACTAAAGGTGGGAGGCATTAGTAACGACCTTTTAGTCCCGGTTCAAGAACCGGGACTAAATGCCCTTACGAACCGGGACAAATGCCCTGTTTTCTACTAGTGCAAGGGCCTCCTCCTTCGAGTATCCCAAGACCATCACCTCGCTCTTGGCAAAGTTAATGGTCAAGTCCGACATCTCCTGGAAGCATAACAGGAGGAACGTAAGGCTGGTGATATCTGCATCCGATCCTTCTACCATCAGGATCGTGTCGTCCGCGTACTGGAGGTGGGTCAAGCCACCTCCAGGGATGACATGGGGGCATATCCCGCGAATATGCCCCGCGAGCGGAGCTTTATCAAGGATCGTGGTAAGGGCATCAACTACTAGGTTGAAGAGGAAAGGGGAGAGGGGGTCCCCCTGTCTAACTCCCTGCTCCGTGGGGAAGTATGGCCCCACAGCCCCATTAATATTGATCGATGTGTGGCCACTCGAGACGAGCTACATGACCCGAGCAATTCACTGCTGGTTGAAGCCACGCTGAACCAAAACTTCCCGAAGGAAGGACCAATGGACCATGTCATAAGCTTTGTGAAAGTCAATCTTGAAGAACACAACACGCTGGTGTCTTCTCTTGACCTCATGGAGGGCCTTGTGAAGCACGAGGACTCCATCGAGGATAAACCGTCCCTTAGTGAACGCCGACTGATTAGGATGATGGATCCTCGGCGCAAGGGGCCGCCCTAGTGGCGCACCCTTTTGCCAAGATACAGAATATCACATTGATAACCGTAATGGGGCGGAACTGTCTAATATCCGAGGCCCCCTGGACCTTCGTAATGAGCGAGATGATCTCGTAGTTTAGGCGGGATATGTCCAAAGTTACACGAGAAAAGTCATGGAACAGAGCAATGACATCCCACTTGATGGACTGCCAAAATACTTGGAAGAAGCGGGCTGGCAGCCCATCCGGCCCAGGGGCCGAAGCCGGGTTCATGGATTTGATGAAGGCCTCTATCTTAGTGTCCTCGAAGGGGGCCAATAACTCATCATTCTCTTGTGGAGAGATAAGTTGGTCCCCGGCCTAGATGTCGTCAGCCAAGGCAACGCCACCCCTAGGGCGGCCCGTGAATAAGGCCTTATAAAAGGAATCTACGTGGGTCCGGAGTTCCTTCGGATCATGGATCAAGCGATCCTCATCCCATAGGAGAGGGATAGTACACCGTCTCCGCCGACCATTCGCGGTTGCCTGGAAATAGGCAGTGTTAGCATCACCAAAGAGGATCTAGTTCATGGATCCTCTCTTCCTCCAATATTCCTCCTTGGAATAAATATCCATCAGCGTGTCCTCAAGGCTGTACCGTAATGCCCACTCATTCGAGGACAAGCCGGTGCCATCGGCATGGAGATCAAGGACCTGAATCTTGGCGAGGATAGCATCCTTCTGTTAACGCAGATCCCTGCCCACATTAGCGCCCCAACCCTTCATAAATTTCCGCGAGCGTTTGGTGAGATGGTGTCATTCATCGAGCACGGACACCGCTCTATGTGGCTTGGCCCGAGCAGCCTCCCAACGATCTTGCACAGCTGGGATGAACCCTTCCTGGCGGAGCCAGAAGGTTTCAAACCAAAACCGAGGGGGAAGGCGGGGGCGCTCATCCACCGAAGAGAGCATTAGGGGCACATGGTCGGACCCAATGCGAGTGATGGCCTGGAGGGTGGCCAAAGGGAACCGAAGCTCCCAATCCGGGGACATAAATACCCGGTCAAGAACACTCTAGGTGGGAGACACCTGTCTATTAGTTCCGTTGTCCGGCTGCCATTTTCTTATGGAGCTGCCTTCGAGAGACAGTGGGAGGCAATTGGGCCCATGACAACCTCCCGGATCTTTTTCATGAAATTATTGCTTCCCCGTGTAGAACTCGCCCCACCCTTTGGGTGGTGATTAGTGCGCTAGCTTGGACGCTCTGGAATGTGCGCAATAAACTTGTGATTGAACATGTGATTCCGCTTCGGGCGACTGACGACATTTACAAAATGGGCGGATTCTTGCAGCTCTGGCGGCCGCTTAGCAATGGGTGTCATCAGGACGGCATCAACACCATCATCGCCGGACTTTGCTCCACCGCCATCTCCCTCCCACCACTGTTACCTCCTCCACCCCCGGAGCCTGATTAGCCAGTTGCTTTCTTTTGGGGTTTGTTGTGTTGTGCCCCCAGCCAGACCTATTTTATTTTCCGTTGTTGGTGCCCGTGAATATTGAGCTTGTGGATTGGTGGTATGCTTTATAATATAAAGCGGGGGAAAATCCTATTTCGTGAAAGGGCACGCCTTCAGGTACCAAACGGCAAACTTGCTTGCACTTAGTAGCCGTGAGCGCACCCAAGACCACCGTATGTCCATGCATTTACACGTGAACACCCCAAATCAGGATGTACCCCCCTAACCCTAGAAGGCGAATATGTGGCATTTTCTTTGCCACATCACCCTATCCAGCGGGACCCATATGTCAAAATCATCATCAAAACGCATAGGGCTGCCAACCAGTGTTTTTTTGCAAAAGATTATGCACAAAATTAGTGGTTTTTGGCACAAAAATATAAAGTCGTGTTTCCTGCAACTCTAGCCATGAATGTCGTCAATGGTTTCTGCAATTCACTCACCAACCAAAGGTCCGGTGCATAAGAGTGACAACAACTAGGTAAGGAGAAAGGGGACCATTCCAAGAAAGAACTAGGTAAGGAGTATGAATTTGAGGCAAGTGATTAAGCTCCCCTAAAAAAGCCATGTGATCATGACTCACCTAAATCAGTGGTTACTCATTTTTATTAAGAAAATGTGAATACACCATGACATTTAGTCTCAGTTCCTCCTCGAGTGATAGCCTCAGATCTGAAATGAGTCTGTCGTCGCCGCTCGTCACATCCTGCCTCCGTGGTTCCGGATCAAGCTCGCTCATCTTCGTTCATCTGTGGTAAGGTCTGACCTCCCACAGGCCCCGGGCCATCCAACATATTGCCCCGCTTCATGAAGAGACCTTCTTCGTCTCTCTCTCTCCCTCTCCCTCCCTCTATCTCTCTCTCTATCTCTCTCTCTCTCTCTCTCTCATCTTGTTTGACTTGTCTCTTCACGTTTCTCTGCATCTACAACACACGCCTAAATCTCCATGTAATCATGCCTAGAGAGGACTATTCACACTCTCGTGGTGGACATCGCTCGCCGTCGTCGCTGGAAGGTTCGACTGTCTGCGTCTATCTTACAGGGTAAACTAACCACCTTCCTTCTATAATTTTTTTACTTGATTCCTATATAAGTCGGTCACAAAATCAATTCAAAAAGGTGTCTTGCTTTGTTTTAGTTAACACTAGACTCTACGAGGCACCATGCTGGACAAGATCTGGAGGACCTGCCCAAGGAGATCATCGAGAAGACACTCATTCGGTTGGTGCCCAAGGATGTTTGTCTTTGTCGTTTTGTCAGCACGTCAGCACGTAGATCAACTCCACGAATGAATTCATCCTCGGACACCATCGCTCCTAGCCATCCCTCCCCATCATTAATGGCCGTGGACGTCCAGTCCCTTAAGTGCTCTTCGGTGATGCCGGCGCTGATGCCTTCAATCAATATTTCTGGACATTTCTCCCAGGTGCCCAATACCATTCGAAGGGTTGCCTCCATGCCACTTGTGATGACTTCCTCATCATCTGCAAAACCTCTCAATTCTACATATGCAATCTAGCCATCCGCAAGCATGCTCTCCTACTGCAACCTTAAGTTTCGCAAGCCTTACTCATGAACAGTTTAATCAGTGTCTACCGGCACGATCCAACTGGAGAATATAGGGTGCTCTGGATCTCAAGGTCATTTCGCATTCCTAAATTCAGCTTATATGTCCTCACGGTAGGATCCGACAAACCAAGGCACCCTAGAGTCAAATTGCCAGTAGTGTCATCACCATCAATGGAGCATAATTTACTGAATTGGTTGCACTATTGGCCCAATGGCCCACCACCGGTTAACCACCGTGGCAGCTTTCACTGGTGTCCTTTTGGTGCTAATGACAATATGGGAGGCAATGGAGACATTATTGTGTTTGACACAAAAGCCAAGTCATTCCGTTGGACGATGCACAATCCTACTAGCCATACTCTAATAAAAATTTGTTCAACATGAAGAAGAAGCTTGCCCTTTGGGGAGCCATGACTCCTAGTTTCACTGCAATGGATGTTTGGGTGTTGCAGGATTATGACGTAAAAATACGAGCTTTTAAATACGTATTGATGTGTCAACGGTGAAGGAATCACGACAACTTTATGTGACTTCTTTCAAAAATGAAAAGAAAACACCATTTCATTTATCAATGCAATAGTTCAATGATATGGTTGTGATGCAATAGTTCAATGATATGGTTGTGCTCAATCACCGTGAGCTTCTGATTAGGTTTAATTCAAAACATGTGGTACGTTTTTACATAGATGGGAATTCCTAGGTATATTGAACATTGGGAAGAGTCAATACCACATGTTGCTTACTCGACCACCGCCTCAAAGAGAGTATTGTTCCAATTATATTATGGATAATGAAATACAAGAAGAGTACGAGTCTCGATGCTCCACAAGGTTTGTCTAATGTTGTAGACTACTGATTTTTTTGCCCTTGGATTCACACCATGACTTTTGTTTTAGCACCTTTTATCTATTAATATCAATACTACCGGTAGACCATGCCACTTGGAATGCTTGCAGTTATAATTTGATGTAATCAAGTGGTGCAACATGCCAATGTTCACAACCATGGAGTTTCATATATGACACTGCAAGTATTCTACAACGCATCCCTCCAGCAACATTACTTCTAGTTCACGTTGTTAAGATCTAACAATGACATTGTTAGATAAGATATTGGTCCTGCTCATATTCTTTTTGTGCTTTTTCTCGACATGATGCACTCTGGCATTCCCTTAGATGTTACATGTTGCATTGTTTGTATTGTTTACCCCTTATTACTCCTTTGAAGGTTGGTAGTTTGATATTTGCTGGTTAGAATAGAATTTGGTCCTAATTCTTAAGTAGCACTCCTATGACCAATTTTTTATATCACACAGTAGCTCCTACTCTTAGTGTCAACATGTTTTTGGAAGGCATACTTACAAAGTTGTGTGCATTATTTATGTAACTTAATTAGCACAGACTTGTGTTTGATTGCTACTTAAGTGTTCCCGTGATCGAAGAAACTTGGCGCTTGATCGTGTGTAGGCAGTGCTGCCAGAGCTTTTGTTTCCTGCTATTTTCATGTCTGATCTCCAGGATTATACTTTTTTCTTTGAATAGAAAGAAACAAGATGAAATGTGCTCACTTTTGGATACATATTTCTAACTGAATTACATCATGACTATTGGGATAATTTACAGACTACTTATTCTCGTATGGTGTCACGAATCACATTTAAAATCTATTAATTCCTATGTTGATACAAAGCTAGTAGATTATGCCATCTCAATTTCTCCTATAGAGTTACCAAACCTTCTTTTCCTTCTATCCACATGATTATACTCTTGACCTAAGCAAACAACACCAAGACTTGTCTCCCATTTTTAGGGCAAATAACTAAAAACATGTTAGTTAACCCTGGGATAATAATTGCAGTATCAAATGAATCATGCATTTGTGTTAAGTGCACACGTTTTGTTCCTCCAATGCACATGCTTTTTGGAATTTGGGAGATACAACACAAAAAATTAGAAATCAGAACTTTGATTACTCGCAATGTGCAAAAGCAATATTGGATTCATCAAATTTTTGTTGCACATAGAGCTTGGATGCATCCATATATCCCAACCTCACTACAACAAAGCTAGCAAGGGGAAATAACCAAATTTGAATCAACTAGTGCAATTTGATTTTTGATTAATTTTCCTAATTTACTCGGCCGATTCTTGCCTTTTCTCGTCCATAGAACGCGCACCTAAAAAAAACTTGGCATTGGCCACCCACAAGCAACAAAGTTAGTGATGTGAGTGGTCATGTACATGGCCTTATTTGAATGGTTGGTAAAAGCTGCTTCCTCTAAACTAGAAAGGTGTTAGCAACATAACCAATGATCATCATGTAAAATACAAAACTTCTCTGAGCCCCAACATGACTAGTGAGGTTGTCAGCCCCATTTGCTTGCTAGTTACAAGGGTTAGAAACACAAGTGTATGGAAGATTGGATTGCTGCGGAAAGTAAAAGCAAGGAATTAAAAAAACCATCGATTGAGATTGAAAGTTTAGAGGAAGAACATGGACCGGGATCCATAGGTTCACTAGTTGTTTCCTTCCAGAAGAAAGGATGATGTGGTGAACAAATTACAGCTGAGCATCAATTAAGTTGCAATATTTATAACTATGACTATCCATGCCAAAATCAACATAGGTTCATTAGTTGCTTCTTTGATTTGATCCGGTTTTTTGTTTTTGTTTATGTCGTTTGTTTTTTGAACTCGTAACTACTTTTTCTCGATATACAATATACATTCTTAGAGGACACATGAAACATTTTTCAAATACACGTTGGACATTTTCTCAAATACATGAAGTACACATTTTTTAAAAATACATGTTTTTGAACACTTTTTGCAAAAACACCATGATTAACATTTTTCGCAAACAAGACTCACTTTTTCAAATGACACAAACAATTTTTTTTAACAATGTAGAGACATTTTTAGTACACATGATTAACATTTTTCATGCACATGATTATCATTTATACATTTTTGTGTGCATGAAAATATTTTCCTATACACGTTTAACATTTTTCAAATGCAAGATATACATTTTCTGAAAATTAATGTAATTTTATTTTGTAATATACATATTTAGAATATTTTGTAATATAAAAAAATAAAAATAAAGCAAAATATCAAAGAAAATGTGAATAAAAAATGAAAGAAAAAAACAAAAAATACTATTGTACGAGCAGGCGAGTTGTGGCTACTAGGCTGTCCTAATACGTGCGACCATGCAAGCGAGCCGTGGTAGGGCTTGCATCAGGTGACACATAGCTGCGCCCACTCACACTGTGTTCTTTTCTCGGTCGGTAGTGTAGTATTGGGCTGAGACGTGAGGCCCAGCTAGAGGTTAGGAGCGGGCTGTGCCCCAGGTCGAAAGTTTTTTTTATCTACCAGGCTGGGACTTTTTTCATGCGCGTGTTGTCCTCCGGCGTCATGCTGCACGCTCCGAAGAGTCTGTGTTACGAGCGGTGACCGGTCATCGGAGAAGATGCGAACCACAACGAGATGTGCTGGAACCGCGTCGTGGCATGCTGCAACTGGGCTTTGAAAGTGCTGTGAGGTGGCAGGCGGCGACGTGTCGAGGATGCTGGAACCTGCCAGCTTTTTTTTGCTGGAACCGGCGATGGGAGATGCTGCAACCATGGCAACAAAATGTTGGAACCAAGAGCCGTGACCCCCTGTAGGTTATTTTTTGGCTTCAACCGGACATTGTTTTTGCTGGAACCATCAAACAATTTTGCTGGAACCAGCAATTTCCATGCATACGAGAACGGAAGCATTTTTCTTTTACTGGGATCGGAGAGCAATTTTTGATGCGGCTGACGGGAAATTTTGTTTCAACCAGCCATCTTTTTTGCTAGAACCATCAGATTTTTTTGCTAGCGCCAGCGTTTTACAGAGATGCGAGTACGAAAGCATTTTTTTTCCTTTTGCTGGGATCATCAAGAGTTTTTTATGCGTCCGGTGAGAAATTTTGCTTCAACTAGTGTCTTTTTTCTTCTGGAACCAACAAACTTTTTAGAGCCATAACAATGACGGACGCGCTGCAAGCGTTGTCACGAAGGCTACTGGATCCGCGGTGGGGGGGGGGGGGGGGTTGGTGGGAGAGCGAGGGCGGCGGTCCGGCGAGTGCCAGCATGCTTCGAAGTCCTGTCATCTCCCGATTTCGAGATGAGGATGTTTGGAACATAGAGTCATGCGCGTGGGGACGTGATGCTTCGATCAGGCAGATTCTATGCAACCCATCTAACGACCAGGGGTGGACCGGCCTATTGGCTAAGTACTATTTTTGTCCCAAATATTCAACCTTGTTTCATGCGGTTCCGTAGTGTAGCACGGGCACCTTACTAGTTACTAGTAACATTTTCATGATGATCTCCAAAGCATAACAAAGCGGACATCAATTCAGACGTTACCTCTTGGCCTGCAAGATACTCCCTCCATTCACTATTATAATATGTTGTAGAGTAACTTTTTCTGATTCAGACATATATAGACACATTTAGTGTGTTTCTACACTCATTTCAGTCCGTCTGTAGTCTATATTGAAATATTCAAAATATCTTATATTTATGGAAGGAGGGAGTAAACAAAGACCATCGCAGCACTTCTAACTCATGCTATTCGAGCTATTGATGACATGGAACTTCAAAATAAAATAAAATTGGATGACATGGTGTTCAGAACAGAACTACTCCAGGTAATTAAACAGAGATACTCCCTCCGTCCGGAAATACTTGTCATCAAAATGAATAAAAAGGGTGTATGTGGCTGCAAGCTCCAGCAGAGGGAATCATGTCTGTAAACTGCGAACCACCCTACGTTAACATTCCAACCTTGCTTTGCACACATCACCTTTGTTCAAAATCTTGGACACTTGAGGGGAATTAGATAGAATAACTAAGTTTTTAATACTACTAGCACATTGTTTTTAATAGAAAGGAACAGATCATTCATTAATTTCGTCGACGGAACGACGCATTGCAACTGTCACAAATGACACGCTCATATTAGTAAATTTAGATAAACTGACAGACATCACCATACCTTTCCAGTAAAGGGCAGGCTGACACAAGTTTCTACTAGAGCATATGTTAGGCGTGACAAGCATAGGGATCCTGAAAGCTTGGAGCTCTAGCGCCTGCTGCGCTTCAAATTTCTCCCACGGGCAGACTTGAGGAGGTCTGCCAGCACCAAAGGGCAGCTGGCCTCCAGGTGCTTGTACCCCTCCGTCGCCAACGCCGCATCAAGGACCGCAGTAGTGCTGACAACGAACTCGATGCACTCGGCCTTGAGCTGCGAACAGTTGTGCTGTTCCGCCAGAGCGAGAGTCGTCGCCGCGGTCTCGACGGTGATGCCATGAGAGAGCTTGCTTTCACAGATCAGCTTGAGCCTCTCCAACCCGTACCTGTCAGCACCCGCAAGCAGATGCTGGGCCATCGTCGCCACCTGCTCGAACGGTGGATCAAGCTCGGGCACTGTGTCGGTGTAGATGAAGTGCAGCATGGCCCTGAATGCAGACGCCTCCATGTCCTGCACCACCACGCGACGCGAGCGCTTCTCCTTCATGGCTCCGAAGAATTCCGCCATGAAGACCGGTGACCTCGAGGCGAGTATGAGCTTGTGCGCGGCAAAGGGCTCGCCGGACACGATGAAGGTGACGTCAGAACCCGTCCCGCTCTGCAGGAGTTCGCCGAGGTGTTGATGCAAGTTTGTGGGCGGCGGCGGCGCGACCTCTTGCTTATCTGTGATAGTTGGTACTGGTAATTGCCTGAGCACCGTGATGGCGCATTCCACAGCCAAAGAATTGTCCCTGAGGTAGCCAGACTCTGCCAGATCGTGCATCTCAATGAGCACCACTGCAGCCGAGCAATCCTCGGGACTGTGGAATCGAAATGACACGCTTTTTTCTTGGGATAGGCCAAGCACGCCTCTCTGATCTACCAGTCGGCAGCCTAAAGTCGCCTTGACCGGGTTGTAATGCTGTTTGCTCATTCCGGGCTTGCCGAGGAAGACAAGCGTCGCTGCAACCCAGCTTGAGCTATCGTTCCAGGACCATTCGTGCATGCGCTAGCCATGGCGAAGGCTGGGCAGCTGGCGGTGGATGGTGGATCGAGGGGAAAGACTGGGATGCCGGCGCCGTGAGCTCGTGAGAGAACGGCTGGTGTTTGCTGGGAAAGATGGAGTACATTTTGATTTTATACTGGGCTGGCGATGTGAACCGGCGACGGCTGGTGGAGAGGGAGAGTCCGTAGCGTACCGATGCACGTTGGAAGTTGAAACAAACAAAGTGATCAATCAATACAGAATGCCAACAATCACCGCTCGCATGACCGCTGCTTGCTCTTCGTTCCCAGATGGTGTGAATGTCTTCTTGGTCAATCAATCGTCGGTTTTCATGCAAGTACAAAATAGACGAGAAAAATCCTAATCTGATGGCTATGAACGGTTGCCTGAGAAATAAAATTTCAAATTCGTGAATGTTTTATAAATTACTAAACGTTTTGAAAATACAGGAACATTTTTTTATAATTCTTTATTTTTTATGAACATTTTCACAATTTGTGAACGCTTTTTTAGTTAAAACACATATGCTATAGAATAGGAAGACCCGGGGACCGCGGATTCCTTCCTCGCATAAGACGCGGAGCAGCGAGCGTCGCGCGCCGTGTGCAGCAGTAGGCCAGCCCATTTACGGTTTTGAAGGGTTTTTAACAGAAGTATTTAAAATATTTTGAAAAATAAAAATGTTGAAAAACAGGTTAGAATGGAATAAAATAGTTATACATAACTTAAAATAGCAAACAATAGGTACTTCTTCAAAAAATTGTTGCATTTCCAGAAACGGTAGAAAACAAAAACAACAAGCTTGTCTGGTAAAACACATTTGAAATTGACAACGTCTTGCTTCTTATTATTGATAATGATGGAGTACATAGTACATATTGATGTACCTCGAGATCGTATGAGTATTGTTCTAAGCTCTAAACCATGCAAAGGTGAATGCCTGTCTCTAAGGGCTAAATCCCAGAGTACATATTGATCCACCTATTGCGCTTAACTACGAGATCATCTCCATGTCTCTCTAATCCCCCCGGGGCATGTCAGAGTGCCTTGATCCATGAATAAGGTGGGTAGCTTCGTGATCGAAATTGGTCCTTTGTTTCCCCCTCTTTCTTGCCTGGAGATGACGACGAGACCCCGAGGCGGCTTGGCGATTGCAAGCGTTGGGTCCTGTTGTGGCCGAAGAGTTTGCTTCGTTTGGAGGCGGCCGGGAGCACACCCACGACCAAGCAGCCTCAGCAAGGTATGAACACCAGCACCCCACCTATCCAATTAGCGTCGCATGTCGTGCCAGGTGAGGAAGAGGCTCCATTAGTGGCTGATGACGCTACCATCGAAGAAGCAATGCATGATGCCATCGACGAGGATGACGATGACCCCCTACAATATCTCAATACCAGCGCCTATGACGACGGAGGATTGATGGCTCAACAGTATGAGTACTCAGGGTTTGAGCGTGTGAGTTGGTGCCTGAATTGCCGGAGGATGGACGTATTATAGGCTCACTTCCAGTAGCAAAGAAGCATAGGAAGAGATCGAGGAAAGGCAACAAAGCTTCTTCTATGATCCAGCTGCCTTCGCAGCCTCGGGTCCAAGACCATATACCTATCCTTGGTGGGGCAAAATTGCATATCCTCGGTGATCCGATCCTACCTAAGGCAGCGGTAGAGGCCATATATGGCGATTTAATAAGACTTCATGACGATGTGCTGCGGAGAGAGAAAAACCTGATCGCCTTGAAAAATCCAGGATACCCGCCCTACGTGGTTAACATGCTGCAGCAAAGATTGTACGCCGACACATTCCCCGCAGAGAAGTTCTTCCTTCGATTCGATTAAATCTGCGACATGTTTCACTTCAAAAAGCTGGATTTTACGTTTGTCCGCCTTTTTGCCTTGTACATGAATTACATAATCAGGACTGAGCAGATAACTTATATCTGTGTTGCTGACCCGTACTTCATGCATGAGGGCTTCTTGGCAATCTGCCCAAAGCACCGTGAATAAGCAAGTAACTATATCGCCGATTTTATGATCGGCAATAAGGACAAGGAGACGAACGTAATTTAAATGTTCACACAATTTTCAAAATTATTCATGCATTATTACACGGTGATTTTTCTAATTTTCATAGGTGCCCTTGAATTTAATAAAAATGTTCAAGTGTTAAAAATTACTTTACTATTTTAAAAGTGTTCTTACCACTTCACCCTATTTCGAATAATGAAAATTATTTGATGGCTCGCCTATAAATAGAAGCTTCGGCGCACTCTCTGCGGGACAAGAAAGAAAGAGTCAAAGCCATGGGTATCGCTGCAAGACTTGCAATCATTCCTTACAGAATTCAAGATATAGAAAACAATAGTAAAAACTAGAGGAATGGATGTTTATATTTTATTAAACTAAAAAGGAAACAAAACGTATATGTATAAAAAAAGAAAAAAGAAACACGAGACTTATTCAAATCAAAGCTCGTCATAACCTTGAACCAGTTTTGTGCTTCAATATAATTTCCCGGAGTAAGTGCTATAGCTTGTTTCCAATGCTCAGTAGGTTGTTCAAACCAAGCTTCCACAATTTCCCTACCAGCCTATAGAATGGCATGTGCTCCTCGGTCGAAATAGGTAGTTCCTTCCTTTAGAACCTTAGATGATAGTTTTGTACCTTAAATGGCTCAAAAATTGATATCTTCATTTACCCTATATTAAATGAATTAGAATTATCAAAGGGAAGGAACTTCTTATACCTACCTCAAACAGATCAGAAAGTGATTTGTCTGATTTTCAAAGGTGTTCTTGCATTTTATTAAAATGTTCATGTAGCCAAAATTTATTCAATTTTAAAAAAATGTTATTACCACTTGATAATTTGGGTCATGAACATTTTAATATTGCTCCTGGTTCCTTCCATTGGCTTCAAGTTCCAAGAGAAGTATGATCGAGCAAATCATGTCCCACACTTAAGCTACTCTAAACCGTGACGGAGGGAGTACTGCTGTAGACGTAAGGAACCAGGAGCAGTATAGTTTTTCTACTTTACGTTGGGAAAACCATTATATCTCCAATGATGCTTCCATCGAGTCACCACACGTCCATATTGTTTGGCAAAGATGCGTGTCAGTTGGGCGCATGAATTGCTTTGGGGAGAACCGCCATCGCCATCTTGGGAGCAGAAAGGGCACGGCACTCTGGCACCACCATGCCCACCACCACCTGATCGCCGCCGTCTTGTTCCATCATGGCGGCCGCGGCGCATTCGTGTATGATGTCAAGCAGCACCGTCTCCAGGTCCTTGAAGTCGGCCCACCCGCGCACGTCTGCGCGGACGGCCCGCCGGTCGCCGGCGATGAGGTCCCACACGGGGTAGCCCTTCCTGGGCATCATGTAGTCCCGCTCGGACAGCTTTAGGGTGGGGCAGTAGTCGCCCCTACCGTCGCCGAGGTACACCACTCTACTCGGCCTCCTCGTCCCTGCCGCCGCCGCCGCCGACAGTTCTTGCAGCATCCCCTCCATCACCTTGCCCTGAATTTTGCGCACCAAAATGTTAAGCCAAAAAAGGATATAGTGAAATCTAGCAACGCGGTAACTGAGAGTGCCTGATGCGTCACCTTGCACATGTTGGGAGGGCAGGTGGCGAGGGCGCAGCCGTGGCTGCTGCAGGAGCCATGACGGAAGTCGTGGTGCGGGGTGATCCTGAGGCGGCCGCCGGCGTCGACGCTGGCCGGGTTGGTGCTGATCTCCGAGAAGTAGCCGGCCAGGCCGTGGTGCGCAAGGACGGTGTCGATGAAAAACGCGTTGGCGTCGCTGAGGATCCGCAGCTCGCAGCCGAGAGCCTGTGCGGCCTTGATGGCCGCCACGACGTGATGGGACAGAGGCGCCGTCCTGATGCTGCCCGCGATCTCGTCGATCGTTCTGCCTTGCGAGTGCAACTCGCCCATCATGGCGTCCTTTTAAAAGAAGAACGCAACAATTCCATAAAAAACCGCGGCCTTTCTGCGTTACGTGCGCACGCACTCCACGAAAATTTAAATATTCAGAGTGAAATGCGCACTGCAGCTGCTGAGATCTGGTTTGCAAAAGGTCGTAAAGTGATATCTAAGACCATAGCAATCATTGGAACGATTACCAGGTGCATTTGCGACACAAAAAAGGCATCACGTGCGGTACGATGCGAACAAACAGAGGCTTACGATGGCCGAGTTCCATGGGAGGTGGAGCAGGAGGTCGTCAAACCGCTGGGTGGCGCCGAGGGCGTCGACGACCCAGTTGTCGCTGTCGCAGTCGATGATGGTCTTGTCGAAGTCGAAGACGACCACCACGCCGGCGCCATTGCTCGCGGCCATTGTTGCACCCCAGAGATATCTAACGCAACCAGAGCAGAGAGAGCAATACGATGGTGCGTTGGAGTGGTCGGATCGAGCGATACGGCCGACGTATTTATAGCGGCGCGCGGGCGACCTCGGTAAGGCCATGAATCGGAATGGCGAACGGAAACTATTGCTAATGGAGTATGATTATTAGGCACGGCAGCGTGGTAATGCGCCGTGATGCCGTCCGCATTGCCGCGAGATCTGCCTTTTTCTCCCCCTTTCCACTCGCGCGGGTGGGTTAATTTTGGCAGGCGCACCAGCTAATGGAGGCCGGATTTGATTACTGATTGCCAGGGTTGTTCTTGGGAATATTCTGGGAGCGGGCGATCGAGTGTAGGTGCGTTCCTTCACTTTTCCGCCACCGTTGCTTTCAGAAAAAAGAAACTTTTGATCCTCAATCAAAAAAGAAAAGAAAAGAATAAAGAAACTTTTTCGGCCACCGCTTTTCAGGCGGTTATAACGGCTCCTGCGTGGCGCACTTGCCTTTTCCCTGGTTTCCCGGGAGAAGAAGACATACGTTGAATGACCGCAGCAGCATCTTCGTCCGGAGGGGATCACAATTACCAACATTTTACTTCCTCATTTCCTAAATATTTGTCTTTCTAGAAATTTCAGCAAATGACTACATACGTAGCAAAATGAGCAAATCTATACTTTAAAATATTTCTACATATATCCGTATGTGATAGTTCATTTGAAATCTCTAAAAAAAACAAATATTTAAAAATAGAGGAAGTAGATGACAATTTACATCGTGGGAGGATGACAATTTCTTCATAAACACATGACAATTTCTATGAAGAAGAGAAAAATTGCGGCAGGATTTGCTATCTCCCACCACGTAAACATGCCGTAAAGAAAAGTTCGCTTGTCATCCTTCTCCTAGCTAGCCTTCGTGAGTGTTGGATATATGGTTTGTGCATGTATATTGTATAGCCCGGCCCACCTCCTAGTCATTGTATAGTTGAGGTTGTGGTCCACCTTGTACTCCATATATACATGCGCTATGCACCGATCAATACATCATGAAGCATTACCAAACTCCCGTTTCCAACAGTGAGATATCACTATCATAACAAAAAACGTCAGCTTAGGAGGGATCGTGAAGGAAACTGTAATTCCCCTGAGCAAACCAAACCATTCAATGGGAGGATCCTCTCAGCACGAACCCCCTTCTCTTATGATAGTAAACAAAACTTACAAATCAAACGTCAGATTTTCTGCAGGTTCGAGCAAACGTCTCAGCAGCCGTTCGATTTCTCTCACGAATCTTGAAGCAGGGCTCCTTGCCACATCACAGGATGCATCTGTTTGCGCTGAAGGGTGTCGGGTGTGACCCTCCTGTGAATTGCATTTTTTGCAGGCGTCGGGAGGTACCGGTAAACCATCCACTGATGGTTTTCATCAAGATTCGTGGGGAGCCAGATCCACACAAAATGTATTTGGTTGTATTGCGTTTGGTGTCCTTGTGTATTACCAATAACGTCATGTTGTTGTGGGGACAGCCGCAGTAAGTAAACTATATTTTACTGGCACCACACTGATTAACCCCATGACCCACTAGCCATTTACCTCCGTACGGTTTCACTTCGTCTCCTACCTTCTGCCAACGTTTCACCGGAAACCCTCTTCTCAGGTTGGTACCAATTCTTCAAGAGATAATCATTTTATCTCTCTTCCTATTTTCTGCTTGGTTGACTCCCTCGGACGTTGTGCTTTTTTTTCTCTGAATTGTTCTAGGCGTGAAATACATGACTTCTTCTTCCTTCACTCAACGCCGTTGAGTACCGAATCAACTGACGGAATCAAAGTTCTCAAACAACGATTTTCTGAGGTTAGTACCAATGCGCAAGCTCTTTTCGGTATATTTGTATTTTGACAATAAATTACCGCATCCGGATGTTTGTTAAATGTTAGAACTCTAGAACTCAATTCCCATGCATTCTAGCCCAAACCGTTAATGTAATTTTTTTGTCATATTCAATATTAATTAGTCTATTTTTCAATTTCTGGGTTAAATGTATATTATCTGTCAAAGATAGTTTGTCTGATAGTTTGAGTTGCAAAACTCAACAAAAATCTATTGAATTGTATTTATTATCTGTCTATCTTAAATTTTTACAAACATCTCTTGTTAAATGGTCTAATTTCTTCATTGTCATTAGAAATTGTTCTTACGGTGCTCATTATTGTTATTATTATTAGTTGAAATATATGATACAACTACTGATTGTTCTGTTATCTACATTACAAAATGGATACGCAAGTACCTGTTCATGAGTCTTCACAGAGTACTCTTAGGTCATCTAGGCCACGAAGAACATAAAGCACAACACAAGCAACATCTAGTAGTAAAAACAAATCTTTTAAGAATTCAGATGAAGATATTGTAAACAGAAAGAAGCGGGATATTCACAAAACAAGAAGCTCTCCAAAAAAATCAAAAGAACTAAAAGGGCAAATGTGAAGAAGGAGCTCTCGCAGGTAAAAATATTGAATTAATATTAATCTATTCAGATTTTAGTTTAACTAATGTTATAAATCATTGTCAAACTTTATAATTCTGATTCAAACTTTGCAGTACTTATCTTGGAGATGCAGTCTAGAGAAGCTTTCAAAATGAATGAAGAATCTGTCAGATCTGCAGATGACTTGGGTTACTGAACTTGGTTTTAACTCACTTTCTCTCGTTGACCCATCAAAGTTGTCAACCCGTGCTACTGCACAGGCTAGTAAAAAATTTAAATTTATAATATTTTACACAAAAAGTTCCAGTAATTATTTAAAATAAATATCATATAAATCGGAAGTACGGAATATTTTTCATTATATTGACTACTTATTTTCATTAAAATATTATATTTTCGTACGCCTATACTTAAAACATAGCGGATTATCATATATCTTTGAAATTTTCAGATTAAACTTTGTGCCACAACAAAATATGGTAACAACAACATTACACATATTTAATGTATACTAAATTTAGCAATGACCAAATGCATATGAAGACGTTCTATGTTTTTAATATTGGTCGGTTACCCATGTTTCTGAATGCATCTATGCGATTTAAATATTTTTCCAAAACATGTGTGACAAACAACTATTCTCTCTCAGTAGTTAGTTATGCCAATCACTCTCAGCCCCATCCATGCGTCCTCCCGACGTTGTGTGCGTTACACACGCGCGCGCGCACACACACACACACACACACACACACACACACACACGCACGCGCACGCACGCACGCACGCACGCACGCACACACACGCACACGCACACGCACACGCACACATAGCCCTATCTAATTCATCATCGCACCCACCAGTCAATTGCTCATAAGTTTCGCACACGTCCTGCGGTCCATGGCTCATTTGAAGCGCATTCTTTTATTTTTAAATGTTTGGAAGATTGCTAAACTTTTTGAAATTCTCTTTTAAATTCATGGAAGCCTTATATGTATTTTTAATAATTCATTATGCACTCGCAATGATTAGTGATTTCTTGAATATAATCTGCTATTTTTTATTAAATATATTTCTGACCAAGATTTAGAACATTTTCTAAACTAATTTCTTTATATTTTCTGAAAACACTATGTGCATGCCAAGTACAAATTTGGGAATATATAGTTCAGTATGATTTATGGACATGGCGTATAGTACATGCATGTATGGGTTGTAGTTGTGTGCATGGTGATTTCTCAATGAGAAAAATGCAGAGTACACAAAAATAGTGTACGCGGATTTTATGGAAGAAGAACAACGTCCATCCGTGATGTTCGTATTTTCTTTTTTCCTAGTGGAAAGACATGGGGCTGGAGCGAAGGGTAACGTGGCTATGTGAAAAGGAAAGACTACGTACGTGATGGAAAGGCTGGGCACAATTTTGTGATAATAAATTCTAGATTTTCCCTAGCATCCATCGGATGGCTGTAGTTGTTAAAACTCTTAGAAGAGCAGGATCCGAATATCTAAATTATCCACAAATCTCAGTGACCAGGAAGAATTCCATATTCGTCCTCCTGGGTCCTATTTGCTCTCTAGGCCCCTGCATCGTGCATCACATTGATGAATGTAGAGGTCGGGGTTTTCAACCTTCTTTTCCAAAAAAAAGTAGGCTTGGAGTCCCAAAAAAAAAAAAGATATGCTTGGAGGTTAGTTGTACTTAGGAATTCTAGGGTATGTGTGTGATATAAACTGGGTCTGTTTCTGTATCTTTCATGTGTGTATCACATGGTTCTTTCATGTGTGTATCACATGGTTCTTTCATGTGTGTATCACATGGTTGTAACGATCCAAGGATCCACCCTGCAAAAAAAATGATTCAAGTGATCGACCCTAGCCATTACATTCCAAATATTTTATGTGCATAACCCGACACATAAAAAGCGTCGTTCTCGCAAGAAATATATTGGCCATGATAGGCCAAAAAAAGAAAAAAAACAGATATTCATAGAATTTTGGCAACTCCCTCCCCCCCGCATGCGTAGTAAAAATGTTTGTTATGATGATAAAAGATAATGTAAATGTACACTCTCCGTCCCAAAATATAATATATTTTTTAGATTAGTTGCACGAGAAGAGAAGCGGGATAATGAAGCTCTGCCAGTAGTCAAGGCATTGGATGCCAAGATTAGCAAACAACCCAGGACAAACATGTCCGATTCGATCAGGTAATTAACTGAGTCTGGTAGCGCCATGAGCTTAGCTTTCTCATTCGCATATGCTCTTTTTTCCCATCCAACGATTTAGACCTCAACAAACTGGGAGCACAAATAACCAAAATGATGGCCAGAAGCTATGCGCCACAATAAGAATCAATCAAACTCATACATACTACATAAATGGCATGTTTAAATATCACAAGGTTCCACAATTCCAAGATACTGATTCTCAGAAGAAAAAAACAACTCCAAGATACATCAAACTGAATGGAAAAACACAGGCAACCAATTGCTTATAAAATAAATACGTTGAATATCGTCCGAAAAAAGAATAGAAGATGGACATACTTCGGCAGCGAAAAGATGGATAGTATAAGCTCCCGCGTAAAATCAATGACATATGAGTTAGATGTGCAATAATTAGAGCACATCTAGATATGGTTTAGCAAAATTATATAAGTTACTTCTAGATTTAGCCCCATGGGTAGCTAGTCTTAATGGTGCTTCATTGTACACCTTCATCGCGACTGGAGAATCTAGCATCGCGGGAGTGTGTTGAACAAGAATTCTGCACACTTGGCCTTGAGTTGGGAACAGTTGTGTTGATCGGCCAAAACCAAAATTGCCACGGCTGTGTCGGCGGTGATGCAACTGAATAGCTTGTTCACGCAAATCAGCTTGAGACTGTCCAGTCCATACCTGTCAGCAGCCACAAGTAGATGCTGAGCCATCGACGTCGCTGCCTCGTCCTCGCCATGCCCATCAAGTTCAGCAGGCACCGTGTCGGTGTAGATGAAGTGCAGCATGGCCTTGAACGCCGCCGCCTCCATGTCCTCGATCACGACGACCCGAGAGCTCGCCTCCCTCATGTGCCCAAAGAACTCGGCCATGAGCACAGGGGACCTCGCCGCCAATATGTTCTTGTGAGCAACCAAGGACTCCCCCGACACGATAAACTCGACGTCCGCCGCGGTGCCGCTCCGCAGCAGCTCGCCGAGGTGGTGATGCAAGCCCGAGGACGGCACGACGGGCCATGGTTCGTCGTCCCGGATCGTTACTTCGGCCAAGTCCTTGAGCACCGTGACAGTGCATTGCACGGTGAAGGAGTCGTCCTTGAGATAGCACGACGCCTCTAGTTCCCGTGCCGACATGAGATAAACTGGATTCGAGCAATCTCCTGAGGCGCCAAGCTGGCCCTTCGGACGATTATTGAACTTACACGTGATACTCTTCTCATCGGACGGATCGGCCGTCCCCCTCGGATCCACCAAACGGCAGCGCATGCTCGCTTCGACGTTGGGCGTAGTGCAACCTTCGCTGAGGAAGATCAGCCTCAGTGTGACCCACGGTTTGCAATCGACGGCGGTGTTCGACCGTGAAGGATGGACGTGGACTCCCCACTCGTAACCGCCGACGTTCCACCTGGACTTGATCCATCGGTCGCTGCCTATGGCTTTGATGATGCTGTAGCCATCGATCTTGAGCAGATGCACCGAGCGCACAACATTGGTCACGTTTGTGCAGGCAATAGCCATGGTCAAAGCTGGAGGATGAACGCTGTCAAACGTTTAGATCGATATATAGTCCGAAGAGCTAGAGTCCAAATCTGTCAAGACTCCTAATTTATGTAGTCCGGTAAGTTTTAGGAATAGTCTGGGTTATTTGTCGTGGTAGCTAGCATGGACGCTAAAGCTAAGCAAACGTTAGTTTCGTCCTTAATTAGGGTATATCTCCTATCTGGCGTTAGAGAAGGATAAATTCAGGTTTTCTTCTCTAACCGGCGCCTAACTAAACCCCTAGAGAGCGGTTTTTTGTAGCCCGAGCTACGCGGTACCACTATCGTAGACGTCCAATATGGGCTTCGATGCATGAAGATGTGTGCCCACGAACGGAAGTTTAGCAGCTGCGCCAGGCGCTCAGCGCTTAATAGAATCGAGGCAGCAGGTACTGTACATGACATGATGGATTAGTCAGACTAGCCCTGCATGCTTTTGTCCATTCTGGCGACTCGTGGATTTCATCACGCAACAATAGACCGATGGCCAATAAGGCCGTACAGTGTTCACTATTCACATGCAGCTCCCTGCAGAGGCACATGGTTGAGCCTAAGAATGTTTCAGCAGGATCTTCTGTGAACCTTACTGATTTTGGGGAGAAGAACACATGAGTAGGCACATCGTTATCTGGAAATAAATCATGGTCTCAAAACTACTGCCGCCTATTATCGCTTGCGTCCTCCCTCCGCGAGAGATATGTAGAGAGAGTTGTTAGTGCACCGTATTTTGCCACAATAAATTGTGGGAATTTTATAATTTCTAGAGCATATAAATTCAGTACAGGAGGTGATGTTCGTAGGTAGACATTTGATTGTCAACATGAGTCGTTTTTTCTCATTACAATTTGCAACAAAATATTCAGATGATAACCTAGTCCAACTTCTCGTAAAAAATATGAAGAAATGTGGCTTTTCTCCTATACAATGTGATATTATAATAGTTGCAACTTGTATGGGAGCTTGATGCTGGACAGCAAATCAACTAGTATAAGTTTATCTCATAGCAAGAAACCCTGCTGCTACAGGGACGTTTCAGCTCACGGACAAGACAAGGCTGGACAGCATCTGCTGATGACACTGTAGTGCGGACAGGACAAGACTGGATATCATCTGCTAATGACCCTGCAGCGAACAGCTGTGCGCTCGTGATGCAGCTTTCCTGCACAAATCTTGAAGTAAAAGAACGGTGAAGATAAGAGAGACCATGGAGGCTGAGCTAGCAAGGAACTTTGCGAAACCCCTATCACCGTTAGAGAAGGATAATTCTTGCTCCGGAGGTGGCCCAACTCTCAAATATGCTCGGTCACCTGCCCATGTAGTAAAAGTTTTGGCCTCCCCCTGGCTCTCTGCCATCCGCACCCTCTTGTTGCATCGTCACCGACGTTGCTTGTGACAGACAACGCCTCCGCCGCCACCCTTCTGCCCTAATCCCAGACGGTCGGCCAGAAAATCGAGCTTTGTTGCCATCGCCGCCGCCACATCCCAGAAGGACGAGTATAATCTTCTTCCTCCAAGCCTCTCTATCGACAACCACCATCTCGAAGCCCTGCCGACAACTAGCAGCTTCGACATCACCCGCCGGTCGTGACACATCCGTCGTCCTTCAAGTGTTCGATGTGTGCCTAGGTGAGTTCTATTTGTGCTTTTTGACCCTTTTTTCTTTTGAGAATTGAATTGAACTGAGTCACTGGCGCACGATGTAGATGAACAGGTTGAGGCAGATGATCTTCAAAGACTCTACGTCGGACGAGGAGGAACAAGACGATGACGACTTCGAGATGGGCATTGGCATGATCTTTATGTGTGTGCTATGTCGAAAATTGTAAGATGACTAAATATTGTTGTTGTATTGATCTGACCCTTATGGGGATACATATAGAGATTACATGAGAGGTAGAGGCTTGGAGTACAAGACAAGTTAGATGGTTTAAACCTATTCGATCTCTACTCCTTATTTGTATCTTTAAACCCAATATGTATTCTAACATTCCCCCTCAGTCGTAGCTGGAGTGAAGCGAACGATTGCAACTAAACTTGAAGTCTTGCGCTTCTGTCGTCTTCTCCGCTGCGCCATCATCAACTGCATCAGCACCTAGGGCGGTGACTGCGTCCCCTTCTGGCGCCTTCCTTGTCTCTCCTCTATTCTCTCACGCAGTCACAGCAGGAGTGGTGTAAACGCTAGTGACGACGCGGACGCTGTTGACTGGACTTGTTGATGATGAGTTGATGTAGACCATGCCATTAATGTCGATGTCGAGGTAGCCGATCATGGTTATGTAGTCGTGGTCGATGGTATAGTCATCGTGGATGAAGCCGGACAAAGCCGGAGGCGCAACAAAATGCACTATGTTGTAGATGACGGAGCTGCAGTCATCGACAATGCACCTAGCGGATGTTAGAGGGTGCCGTCAGTGATGAGTCCATCGGTTTTGCCAGGACCAGAGGAAACCGATCGAGCACACATTAGAATTGATAGAACCGTGTTGCCGTGTAGGGGTCGTCACTATAGTGACGCCATGTCAAGGCAGTCGTGTCGTCATGGATGACGCGGTCGATGTCGTCATCATGACACGGTCATTACCGTCGTCATGGTCGCATCTTGTAGTTATACTGTCAGAGGACGCTAAAGATGTCCATCTTTTGGACGGGGCGGCGGTGATGTGCTGACGAAGATCATGTTGATGTAGACCTTAGCGATGAAGTGTCGACGTTGGTGTTGCAGCGGCGTGTCAACGATGATGCATCGCTTGAAGGTGTCCCTCCATGACAAAGTGTCGATGCGGTGTCATGTACTCATGTCAGACAAGTATTTTGGTTGGTAGCCTGGCGTAGTTATACAGTTTGGTGCAATGATTCGGATTGATGGAAAATATCTGGTGCAGATTATGATGTAGTCGTGCTCGGTACGCCCGAGCCGATGCTGGTGTAGTGCCCGCCCGTTATCTGAGACATGGTGCCCATGATCTGAGACAAGATGCTGAGCCATCAACATCGAAGCCTCATCCTGCCTATCAAGTTCAGGCACCGTGTCGGTGCAGATGAAGTGTAGCATGGCCTTGAACGCGGTGCAGATGAAGTGTAGCATGGCCTTGAACGCCGCCGCCTCCATGTCCTCGATCACGACGACCCGAGAGCTCGCCTCCCTCATGTGCCCAATGAACTCGGCCATCACCACAGGGGACCTCGCCGCCAGTATGTTCTTGTGAGCAACGACGGACTCCCGGACATGATAAACTCAACGTCAGTCGCGGTGCCGCTCCGCAGCAGCTCGCCGAGCTGCTGGTGCAAGCCCGAGGACGGCACGGCAACGGGCAATGGTTTTTCGTCCCGGATCGTTACTTCGGCTAAGTCCTTGAGCACCGTGATGGTGCATTGCACGGTGAAGGAGTCGTCCTCGAGATAGCACGATGCCCCTAGCTCCCGTGCCGACATGAGATAAGCTGGATCCGAGCAATCTCTTGAGACGCCAAGCTGGCGCTTCAAACGATTATTGAACCTACCACTATTAGGGAAAACCTTATACACAGAATCTTAGCAGCAGCACGGTTTAAAAACAAACACTACTGCTAATTAGCAGTAGCGATTTGACGAAAGCTCGCTACTTATAACGCGGTAACAGTAGCGCCCTAGATGAAACAAGCGCTACTACTATAATTGCCACGGCGTTGCCTTCAGGCTAGATATAGTAGTAGCACCCTTTCCTGGACGCGCTGCTACTAAAGTACTTAGTAGCAGCGTTTTTCTTCAAAACTTGCTGCTTCTGCTAAGTATTTCACCTAATTAAGTTTAGACTTATCAGTAGCGTTTTTACGTAAAACGCGCTGTTGCTACGTTAGCTATAGCGCGTTTATTAAAGTACGCTACTGCTAGTTCGACTTAACCATCCGCGGGCTCAAAATTTTGCTAAGTCCTCCATTCCCCCTGTTCCCCTACTCCTCTGTCGCCGCCGCCCGAGCCTACCCTCACCGCCGCCGCCCGAGGCCGTCCTCAACCTCACCGTCGCCGCCCTCGACCTCGCCGCCGCCGCCCGAGCCCGCCCAGCACCGCCGCCTCCCGATCCCGAGCCCGCCCTCGCCGCCCCTACCTCTCCGTCGCCGAGCACCTCCCCGCCACCGTCTCTCCCCTCTCTGTAAGCTCCCCACCCCTCCCCCACCCACTTTCTCTCTGATTAGTTAGTACTATATGTTTTTTTAGTAGTAGTAGACGGTGCATTGCACGGTGAAGGAGTCGTCCTCGAGATAGCACGATGCCCCTAGCTCCCGTGCCGACATGAGATAAGCTGGATCCGAGCAATCTCCTGAGACGCCAAGCTGGCGCTTCAAACGATTATTGAACCTACCACTACTAGGGAAAACCTTATACACAGAATCTTAGCAGCAGCGCGGTTTAAAAACAAACGCTACTGCTAATTAGCAGTAGCGATTTGACGAAAGCTCGCTACTTATAACACGGTAACAGTAGCGCCCTAGATGAAACAAGCGCTACTACTATAATTGCCACGGCGTTGCCTTCAGGCTAGATATAGTAGTAGCACCCTTTCCTGGACGCGCTGCTACTAAAGTACTTAGTAGCAGCGTTTTTCTTCAAAACTTGCTGCTTCTGCTAAGTATTTCACGTAATTAAGTTTAGACTTATCAGTAGCGTTTTTACGTAAAACGCGCTGTTGCTACGTTAGCTATAGCGCGTTTATTAAAGTACGCTACTGCTAGTTCGACTTAACCACCCGCGGGCTCAAAATTTTGCTAAGTCCTCCATTCCCCCTGTTCCCCTACTCCTCTGTCGCCGCCGCCCGAGCCTACCCTCACCGCCGCCGCCCGAGGCCGTCCTCAACCTCACCGTCGCCGCCCTCGACCTCGCCGCCGCCGCCCGAGCCCGCCCAGCACCGCCTCCCGATCCCGAGCCCGCCCTCGCCGCCCCTACCTCTCCGTCGCCGAGCACCTCCCCGCCACCGTCTCTCCCCTCTCTGTAAGCCCCCACCCCTCCCCACCCCCTCTCTCTCTGCTTAGTATATGTTTTTTAGTAGTAGTAGATGTTAATTTAGGGTTCATAGATAATGATTTTTAGTAGTAGTAGATGTTAATTAGTAGTAGTGATGGTACTAGTTAACTAGGGCAGTATGGTTAATAGTAGATGTCTTTTACTATTGTATAATGTAGTTTATTTTTACTGTTTTTAGTAAGTGTTTAAAATAATTAGTAAGTAAATTAATAAACTACACTACTAGGAAAAGGCCTACTAGTGGTGCACCAGTTTTGCCTACTAATGGCGCACTACTGGTGCGCTATTAGTAACAATTTTGTTTTCAAAACTTTTTTTCAAAAAAAATCAAATTTTTTTTCAATTTTTTCTTAATTTCGGGTCAAACTTCCTGAAAGGTCACCCATCCTCACACTACTCCAGCCCAAGCACGCTTAACTTCGGAGTTCTATCCAATCCCAGCACCAGCTCACTTCAAAGGCACTTGTTGATATATATAACATATCAATTCTATTAAACCTTGTTGATGTTTAGGACTTTGTTCATGTTCATGAGTGTGATGAAATTTTGAAAAATTATTTCAAACTTCCGTTCATATTACGTATCATATTTTGAAAAAAGTTTCCCGAAAAAAAATTCAAAACCAATTTTTTTTTCTGTTACTAGTGGCGCACCTAGCAAACGGTGCGTCACTAGTAAGTTTGAAATTTTTTCAATTTTTTTGCCTCCAGATCTTAAAAGCCCAGTAACTTTTTTTCTGTTAGGTTTTTGAGAATTTTGAAAATGTTTAACGAGGTTTCCACGGTTTGATGTAACTTTTCGAGTAAATGATATTTCATATAAAAATGTTTTTCATCCGAGTTAGTATGCAAAAGTTATGCCCATTTTACAAATTTCTTAGAGATTTTGCAAATAAAGTCGAAATTCATATTTGTAAATTTTCCCAACAACTAGACCACATATCACATGGGAAACTTATTTTTTTTTTTGACATTTCCATCATTTTTTTATTTTTTTAAAACTTAAAAGGCGGTCCAGGGGGTGCATTCGGGGGAATTTTGGGTCAAAATTAGTAATGGCGCACCGTGGGAGTGGTGTAGTAATGGCGCACCACACCCACGGTGCGCCATTACTAACTTTGAATTTTTTTTAAAAAAAATCATTACTAGTTAAACTAGTAATGACGCACTATCCCCTAGTGCGCCATTACTAGTTTGGAAAAAAAAATTGTTATATACGGTGCGCCATTAGTATTTGAAGTTTAATGGCGCACCTATATGTGGTGCGCCATTAATGTCCATTTCATCTATAGTCGTTTTTCTAGTAGTGCTAGTTGAACTAGTTTAGTTTTAGTTGAACTAGTTTAGTAAGTAAATTAATAAACTAGTTGAACTAGTTGAATTAATAGAACTAATGTATTTTTAGTAAGATAATTAATATAACTAGTTGAAGTACTTTATTTTTAGAAAGAATTAGTTTTTTCTCTATTTATAGTAACTATATATTTAGTAAGAACTAGTTGAACATGTCATATTTGTTGTTATTTTTTTAGTTTAAGCAATTATTCGGGATGTATTAGTGATAACTTATAGGGTTTTTGCTTTTGCAGAAATCAAGGAGCCCCTCCATCATCCCCGCCGTCGTCCCCGTCAATGACCCCCTCCGACCTCGAGGTGAGACCAGCCAAATCTCCATGCATATCTTGTGTTGCTCAAATAGGATATGTGGTTGCCCAAGTGGCCGGTCATGTTCAGGTTACACCTCCGAGCGGCCTATGTTTTGCCGGAGTGTTGATTAATTTCGTTCCGACAAATTTCAGGCGCTCGATATGTCCTTTTTTAGCAAAGGTCATGCCGGATTTTTCCGTGAATTCTGGCATGACTTGTGCTAGAATATGTAGGAAATATCGAGTGGCCTGGATTTTCTCAAAAAATAATGATCTAATTTAGGGTTTTTAGTACATATATTTAATTGTACAAGTTTAATCTTTGAATTATGAATGTAGGAAATGTCGTACTCGGACGACGACAGTCTCCCGGGAGAGTGCAGCTGGTGCCACGACGATCGAGGTTTGTGCGACAAGTTCCTTCAACTCGACGAAGATCGGCGCTTCAACATTAAACTCGAGGAGACCTTCGATGTTGAAACGGTACGCAACAACGACAAGTGTTTTTTTCGTAATTAAGCATGACTTCAACTATTTCAACATCTAATTTTCATATTTTACAATTCGACTAGCTTATCCCATGCCATGCAAGACGCTATGTCTTGGAGAGGATGAGTTTTGAAGACCATGAAAATTTTGAAACAAAGAAAATACACCTAAGGGCCCATCATGATATGGATTTTGAAGTAAATTTGTATAATTCTCAGAGCGTAACCCATTTTGGTTGCCAAAATTGGGAAGCACTTTGCAAAATGTATGGTTTTTATGATGGTATGATTGTCACCATGGATCTTGATGATCCTGACATCGAGCGAGACAATATGGACATTTGGGTCCTTGTTGATACGCTTTCGATTCTACCGCAATGTGAGTTTCTCAAATATGGTTATTAACTAATTTATATTGTTTATTTCAAAATAGTTGACAGCTTATTTCCATTGACAGCTTATTTTGATTTTTCAAAGAATGTGCGGAAGATGGTAGACAAAACCCACTACACTGATGTCTCCGAATTAACTTATAAGGAGAAAAGTCATCTGATCGCATTTTGTACTTGTCTTGGGAATTAAAATACCTATTATCGAACTCCTCCAAATTATGGTGAATATGTGCCACTAGTGCACGTGTTGAACCATGGTAACTTCTATGGAGATACCCTGGTAAGATTTTTTACTATTATGACATCTGTGCATCTTTTGCATACTTCTAAAACTAGTACATCATTGCTAACTACGAAGTTATTACTATGTTTTTCAACAGAAAATCCCGATGGATTTTGTGCCTCACCTGATGTATCAGAATGGTCGCCTTGCAATTATGAACATATAGGCTGGTAAATTTAGGGAGCTTACCTGTGCATATCGTATTTCTAAAACCGGTGAACGCATGCTAATCAAAGAATGAAAAAAATGTTTGGACATTCACAAGGAGGTTCTTGGAAGTAACATTAAGCGAAAGGCAAGAATTGGAGACAGGATAATCTCCATTCTCCATAATGGAGAGTCAGGGGCTATCTTATTTTTTGCTATTTTACCTTAGAGAATATAGTAGGTCCTAAGAGAATGTAGTAGGTCCTATGAGGTACAATATGTTTATTATGTGGTACAATGTGTTAGAGTTGATGATGAGGAGTACTTGTAATTACGACTAGTGACCAATTTGCTATGTTATATGACAATGATGTATTATGATGATAAGTTGTTAATGATATGATGATGATGATGATATTTATTATATCATTGGATGAAAGAACCGCGGATTAGTTTCAAGTGGATGGACATCCACTTAAAACTAGTCCACGGTTCTTTCACCCATGATGTAATAACTCATTATGATGTAAAAACAATCTCTAAATTCCTGTTGTATGAAAACTTGTGTAAAGGTGTATGAATACAACATGAAATAAAAAAGAAATAAAATACGAAATAATAATAATAGCGCGGGCAGAGAGAAGCACTACTACTAATTACCAGTAGCGCTCATCTGGGAAAGCGCTACTACTAAGTCGATTTAGCAGTAGCGTTGGTTGAGGCACGCTACTGCTAACCTTTAGCTGTAGCGCCGTACCAGTAGCGCTACAGCCCGCGCTACTGATAGGCCTAAAACGCTCGCTGCTGCTAGGCTTTTCCCTACTAGTGTACACGTGATACTCTTCTCTTCGGAAGGATCGGTCGTGCCCCTCGGATCCACGAAATGGCAGCGCAGGCTCGCTTCGCCGTTGGGCGTAGTACAGCCTTCGCTGAGGAAGACAAGCCTCAGCGCGACCCACGGTCTATGGTCAATGGTGCCATTCGGCAGTGCAGGATGGACGTGGACTCCCCATTCGTACCCGCCGACGTTCCACCTGGACTTGACCCAACAATCGATGTGCATGGCTTTGGTGATGCTGTAGGTTGGCTTCATCTTGTGAGAAGATTGATGGATGTTCACCTTTCTCAATAGCCAGACCAGTTGCACTAGAAACTAACCAAGAAGGAGAGTTTTCGGTTAAATTCATGTATTTGGATATTATCAACACTTGCTCTATACCTCAATCGAAACATGTTTGGAAAGTCATAGTGCCTTTAAAAATTAAAGTGTTTATGTGGTTTGTTCATAAACAAGTCATTCTAACTAAGGACAATCTGGCAAAACGCAACTGGACAGGATCTAGAAGATGTAGCTTCTATGATCAGGATGAATCTATCAAACACCTCTTTCTTGATTTCCCAATAGCAAAAAAATTATGTCGGTCTGTCCACATAGCATTTAACATTACTCCTCTGAATACCTTCCACACGTTATCTGGGACGTGGCTAGATGAAATAGAGTCAGAAATGGCGAGACATATCCGTGTAGGAGTATGTGCCTTATTATGGGCAATATGAAATTGTAGGAATGATTTGGTTTTTAAGAAATTGTTATGGACACTAAAGCTAATCAAACGCTAGCTAGCTTGGTCCTTAGAGCATATATCTAACCGGTCTCCTATTCGCCGGATCTATACTGTAGCTGAATCTTCTTCCTCCAAGCTTCTCTGTCGACAGCCGAGCCGGCCATCTCGAAGCCCCGCCGACCGCTACCAGCTTCGACATCTGCCCGACATCGCTGGCCGGCCATGACACCTCCGCCATCCTTCAAATGTTCGACGATTTGCCTAGATGAGCTTTGTTTGTGCTTTTTCAACTTGTTTTTCTTTTGAGAACTGAATTAAACCGAGTCATTGGTGCATGGTGTAGATGAAGAGGTTGAGGGAGATGATCTTGGAGGACTCTTCATCAGAGGAGGACAAACAAGACAATGACAACTTCGATATGGGCATTGGCATGATCTTTATGTGCTTCACAATATTAGTACAAAGGGGTATAGTTGGTTGATTCAGTGTTCATAGTTTCATAATGATTTGCTCTGCTGTAGCCACAGAATCCTTTTGATTTGTATGCTGGGAGGTCTTTTGAACACCTCGAATCTCACATCAAATTTGAGAAAAACATTAGGAAAATGCCATCTGATTGTGTAGAAAATAAGCTGATTCCTGATTGGTGTCTGATATATTTAATTTAATCATGTCCACAACATAGTGCCATCTCCTTAAGCTTCCAGAATATTTGTGGAGCAATAACCGATTTATGATATTTGAATATTCAATGATGCACTTTTCTGGTATTTTAAAGCATGCTAGGTTTTTGTCTCTTTTGGTATTATCCATGTTTTGGTCTCTATTTCTGATTAGTGATTAGGTCCATCTAGAAAACCCTGGACTTCTTCAAAGCCTAAAATCTTCGTGAGTGTGATTCATGTTATGGAAGAAGCACAATATCTGTTCTTGTTATTTTACATGTTCCTGTCGATTATTTTATGATTTCCCCACTAAATAGTTCACCTTTGATGAAGATATTGTTCTCTAGCATGCGTCAACTTGTAGCAGTACTATAAGATGTAAGTAAACGAGTAACCGGTAATGTAACTTCTAAATGAGCCCAAGAGCACATGCTCCCAGCTCAGATGAATATTTCTTTCAAATCAAAATTTGGCACATGTAGAAGACAGTGTATTATATGAAATACAACTTTTTTTGCAGAATTTTGCATTAGTTTGGCACGTGCAAAGAAAATTTAAAATGACATAGAGCTGCTTTTTTTAGCTCCTTGTTCTTGTTAATTCTACACAAACTAGCAATATGGGTGCATTTTTAACGAGACTAACTGTGTGATGCAGGTCCTTGTCGCACACAAAACTGTCTCTGAACTGTGTACACTACATGGCACACAGTTAGCCTTCACCAACTGTGTGCGATGAGTTCTCCATTGCATACGGTTGGACTTGAAGCACATGTTTTTCCCAGCTGTGTGCTTTGGTAGCATTCCATGCACGATGAGTTCTCCATTGCACACGGTTGGAGTTAGGGCACATGGTTTTCTCTTTCAACAGTGTGCGATGATGGCACCACACACGGCTTCTCACTTGCATGTGTGATTGAATTGGGGGGCCTAATAGAACAATATCTATACTAGAGATTACATAGGAATATCTAAAGCATATTGTGATCAGACCTTGCATGCCTAGAAATAGATGAAAATTTCAGGTCATCTGTCAACTGATATTCGGAAGAACATTACAGGATTATGTGGGATGCATGCTATTTATGCAGACGAGAGTCAGTCATACATGATGGTACTAAATTTCCGAACGTTATTTGTTGCCAAATTTGAGAACTCCCATACCAAGTGTGGCGTGCAAAAAAAAAAAAAAAATTCTGTGGTTGCAAGTGAGAAAATGTGAATCACCCTTCTCTTAACATCACTGAAGCAGAATGCTCCAGGCTGGGCAAACGTATGTATCACCTTTTGCCAATATTTACAAGCGCAATCAAAGAGCAAGAAAGATAAACACCAAATCTTGGACCATATAGCACTAAATACATCAAATTGAAGGTGAAATGCATGCAGTAAGTTGCTCAAACATACATAAATGGGCATAAGTTTCCCTGACAGTGAAAGACATACATAAAGTTTCTACCAGTCATTAAAAATAAGCATCTATGCTCATTTTTTAGTAAATTTAATCATAACTATTTTTTCTTTTATTTATTTCTGAATTGTAATCAGTCATTATAAATAAGCATCTATGCTCATTTTTAGTAAAGTTAATCACAACTATTTTTTCTTCTATTTATTTCTGAATTGTAATAAGTCATTATAAATAAGCATCTATGCTCATTTTTAGTAAAGTTAATCACAACTATTTTTCTTTTATTTATTTCTGAATAGTTTTTATATAGTTTTTTTCTTTTATGCTATATTTATTTTTCTTTTTATTTCTGAGTTGTAATAAGTCATTAAAATAAGCATCTATGCTCATTTTTAGTAAAGTTAATCACAGCTATTTTTCTTCTATTTATTTCTGAGTAGTTTTTTTCTGTTCTGCTATATTTATTTTTTTTCTATTTATTTCTGTGTGGTAATAAGTCATTAAAAATAAAAAAGAGGCGCAATGCTAGTTAATTAAGCTTCAAGCCTTTGAATAATGTAAACTGCACTGCACATAGCTCCGTGCAGTCTACCCTATTCCTCAAGGCTTGAAGCGAACCAACGTCTGAGTGAGCATTGAGCCTCTTCTTCATCGTCTCTACACTCAGGGCTTATAAACAGCTGCGAGTGCCTCTCGCTTGGCGAGGTGGGACTAAAAAAACAGCTGCATAAAATAAATAAATAAAGAAAAAAAGTGCCTCCTACTGGGCCCCACGGCCTGGATACGACTAGAAACCCACCATGGGCCAGGATTCAGGCCCGCAGGTGGCCCATTAGGACCATCAGGCAAAGCAGTACTAAGTAGGTCCGTAAGCCTGCAGTGGAGAGGAGCTCGAGAGGGGAGGGGCAGTGGGGCTTATAAACCACTGCGCTCCCCTCTCAGCTAGCGAGGTGGGACTAAACTTTCGTGCCGCACCGTGCCAGACACGGCCATTGGTCGGTTCGTGGCTCCAACCGGGACCAATGCCCATCCTTAGTCGGTTGGTGGCACCAACCGGGACCAAAGCCCTCTGCTTCCCGCCCTTTGGGTTGCTGAAAAGAGGCCTTTGGTCCCGGTTGGTGCTACCAACCGGGACTAAAGGGTGCATTGGTCCCGGTTGGAGCCACGAACCGGGACCAAAGACTTTGCTATATAACGAAAATTTCAGAACTGCATCCCCACTTCGATCTCTCCTTCCTCCTCGATCTCCGGCGCGCGCCGCTGTCGCCGACCCCCCGACGCCGTCGCCGCCGCCGCCCTTGACGTCGTCGCCGCCCGCCTCGACGCCGTCGCCGTCCCCATCGTCGCTTCGCCCCGCGCGCCGCCCGTCCCTGCGCCGCCCGTCGCCGCCATCGCCACGCCGTCGCTGTCCCCTCGACACCCGTCCCGTCGTCGACGTCCCGTCATCGTCGTCTCGCGCTTCCGCCCCGTACGCCCCCGGCCCGTCGTCGCCGGCCCCGTGTATTTTCCGTTTTCCGTTTTCTGTTAGATAAATTAGATAGAAAAATTAGATATTAATGTCAAATGTTAGATGAATTAGCTAGATATTAATTAATGCTAATTAGATGAGTTATTTTTTTATTTTTTATTATAGATGAATTAGATATATTATTGTTAGGCTAATTAGTAAGTGCTTAGTTAAATTAGTAAGAAAATTAATAAGTGCTTAATTAGTTGAATTAGTAAGTACTATAATTGAACTAGCTAGTTAGAAAAATATAATTACTATTTTATTTAGATTTTTGGTAATATAATTAGTTAGAAAAATATGAGTTAGTTAGAAAATACTAGTTTATTTTTAGTAAGTACTACATAGTAAGTGCTACTTTGTTTTTAGTAAGTACTACTTTATTTATTTATAGTAATAAGTGCTTAGTATAGTTGAACTAGATAGTTGATTTAATTAATAAAACTACTTTATTTAACTATATATAGAAGTAGTTTGTAGTAAGTGCTACTTTATTTATTTATAGTAAGTGCTACTTTATTTATTTATAGTAAGTACTACTTTATTTATTTATAGTAAATGCTTAGTATAGTAGTTGAACTACATAGTTGATTTAATTAATAAAACTACTTTATTTAACTATATATAGAAGTAGTTCCCGCATCGACGTCGGCGATGCCTATCCACATCCTCGTGTCGCCGACTCGGCGGTGGAGGCTTGCTTGATCAGGGCCATGTTGGGACTGGGCTCCTGGCTGGTATTGGGAGGTGCTACCTTCCAGGGGCGAGGTTGGTGAGGAGGCAGCCCGTTGTTGACCCGATCCTTGTTTGGTGGCGGTCGCGTGGGCCAGTGGCGGTGCCGAGGCTTCCGGACACCACGGAGGTGGTGCGTCACCGTGTCAGCGAGGAGGACGAGCACGTCCGTCGCTACATGGTTGCATTGGAGGGCAGGTTCGACAATACCTGGCAGGTTCTTGAGGATCTCACTGGAGCTATGATCCTGTGATGGTTCCTTATCTTTGGTGTCCACCGCCGCGTCGATACCGTCGGGCGCCACGGTTCTAGTTGTATTAGTGATGCTATATTAGTGATAATATTCGACGATGTACGAACACCAAGAGATGATGTACTTTTGCTTATAATTATTGAATGCATGCTAATTTGAATACTACTTTATTTTATGATTTGGTTTTGCTTATTTTATGATATGGTTTTGCTTATTGAATGCTCATATTGGATAAGTTCTCCTTTATTTGAATTATGAATATAGGCCGGAAATGTCGTACTCGGACGACGAAAACCGCCCGGGGGAGTGCGACTGGTACCACGACGACCGAGGTATCTGCGACAGGTTCATTCAGCTGGACGAAGATCGGCGCTTCAGCATTAAGCTCAATGAGAGCTTCGATGTTCATACGGTACGCAACGACGACAATAGTTTTTTTTTTCGTAATTAATCATGACTTCAACTATTTTAATCATGACAATATTTTTCATCTTTTCCAATTCGACTAGTTTATCCCATGATTTGCAAGACGCTATGTCTTGGAGAGGATGGAGTTTTGAAGACCATGAAAGTTTTGAAACCAAAAAAATTATCCTAAGTACCCATCATGGTGTGGATTTTCAAGTAAAGTTGTACAATGCTCAGAGTGTAACCCATTTTGGTTGCAAAAATTGGGAAGCACTTTGAAAGATGTATGGTCTTAATGAGGGTATGCTTGTCACCATGGATCTTGGTGATCCTACAATCGAGCAAGAGACACCTTTGATTTGGGTCCTTGTGGATACACCTCCAATTTCTTCCCCCATGTGAGCTTAACATAGTTATTAAGTAATTTATATTGTTTATTTCAAAATAGTTGACAGCTTATTTCCATTGACAACTTGTTTTGATTGTTCAAAGAATGTGCGGAAGATGGTAGACAAAACCCACTACACCGATGGCTCCGAATTAACTTATAAGGAGAAAAATCATCTGATCGCATTTTGTAGGGATCTTGAGAATCACAATGTCTACAATCGAACTCCTCAACATTATGGTCAATACGTGTCACTAGTGCACGTGTTGAACTACGGTAACTACCATGAAGATACCCTGGTAAGATTTTTTACTATTACGACATCCGTGCATCTTTTTGCATACTTCTAAAACTAGTACATCATTGCTAACTACGAAGTTATTACTATGTTTTTCAACAGAGAATCCCAGAGGATTGTGTGCCTCATTTGATGTATGAGAATGGCAGCCTTCATGGTTTGAACATATATCCAGGTCATCCTACAAATCTCAAATGTCCATACCGGATTTCTAAAAGAAGTGGAGACATGACGATCAAAGAATGGAAAAAATGTATGGACAGTCGTAAGGAGCTTCTTGGAACCAAAAGGAAGCGAAGCGCAAGAATTGGAGACATGATGATCTCCATTCTTCATAATGGAGAGTCAGGGTCTATATTGTTTTATGCTATTTTACCTTAAGGGTGTTTAATTAGGTCCTACTTGATACTGATGATCATGTGCTAAGAACAATTATGTATGGTTGGGTTCGATGACTATGAGGATGATGATCGTATGACTTATTATTAATAACGAGTAGAAGTTGTATGATGATGCATGATTAGTAGGACTTGTTATTATATATGATGATGTATGATGCGAGCATGCATGAGCATGTTATATCAGCGGGTGAAATGAACATAGCAGCAGCGTTGATAAACCAAGGACGAAGATATAAGAGAGGACACTTCTCTCTATTAGCTAGCTAATAACAACCTAAAAATATCCCCCAAAACACCTAAAGCAGCCACTTTTCTAAAAAAACATGGAATTTTGGTCCCGGTTGGTGTCACCAACCGGGACCAAAGGCCCCCCTGACTGGGCTCCGCGGACCGGCCACGTGGAGGCACATCTGTCCCGGTTCGTGTTTGAACCGGGACTAATGGGTGGAGGTATTTGTAACGACCCATTAGTCCCGGTTCATGAACCGGGACTAAAGGCCCTTACGAACCGGGACTAATAGGTGTTTTTCTACTAGTGCAGGGACACCACCCCAGCTACACACTGGGTGAAAGGATAGGATTTTTTCCTAGGGATTGCAATGGGGTAGGGTATGGGTAGGTAAAACCTCTTTCTGCCCAAATTCATACCCACATAAACTTTCTATACCCACTCACTTCATTACACATGGGCATAAATTGACACCTATGCCCATACCCGTGGGGTATCCTATACCCAATGGGTATCCAGTGGGTACAATATAAAATATTTACATTTTTTAAAAGGTAGATAAATGAGTTTAAAATTCAAGTGATGACGGGCAAGCAACATAGCATTGACGCTGCCTCCTACGATAGGCGGCCTCTTGGAGGCATGAAAAGGGAGTCAGAGTAGTGGTTGGTGGAAGCCCGACGTAGTGGGAGTTTTTTTTAAGAAAACGTCTAATCTATTCATCTTCAATCATTGCAGTATAACGAACACCAAAAATAATAAGAATTACATCCAAATTCATAGACCACCTAGCGACGACTACAAACACTGAAGGCGCGGCGCCGTCGTCGCCCTCCATTGCCGGAGTCTGGCACAACTTGTTGTAGTATAAAGTCAGAAATTCGTCGTGCTAAGGCCCCGTAGGACCAGCGCACCAGAACATCAATGGCTGGCGATGAAGAATAATGTAGATCGAAAGGATCCAAACCAAGGACACACGACGAACAACGACGAGATCCGAGCAAATCCACCAAAGATAGATCCGCCTGAGACACACCTTCTCACGCCCACCAACGATGCTAGACGCATCACCGGAATGGGGGCTAGGTGGGGAGACCTTTATTCCATCTTCAGGGAGCCACCGCCATCTCGTCTTCCTGAGCAGGACACAAACCTTAACAAAACTAAAAGAAGCGGCTAAAAACGGTGCCCTCCCGCCGGCCCTTGCTAGGATCCACCGCGCCCCATGTCCCTAGGGCCACCGGAGACATGGCGGACCTGTGACGGAGCCGGCGAGAGGCAGGAAGCCTAGCTTTTGTTTTGCAGGAGTAGGAGGCGGCGGCTGCGTTCTCTTCTCGATCTAGAAACGCCCCTCCGACGTAATGGGAGCTAGTGTGGGGAATGGGGGATCGCTATAGATCAAGAGTTGGACAGGAGTTCGGTAGCGAAGAGTCGAGATTTCATCTTTTTGAGGAGTTACATAGGACATAGGAGGAGTGGTGAGCATGTAATTACGGGCATACAAGCTATGGCTGGTTTAAGGAATCATGAATTAGGATGGGCAATAGCTGCTCAAGATCGAAGTCTTTAGCGCGACGCTGGCCAGCAAAGCATGCGTCAAATGCGCATGGAGCGTCGATGGCTATGAGTGGGAAATCCGTCTCTGTCCGGCAAAGATCAACTGGATCCCTCCGGGCTGTGTCCTTTTTGTTAGATGTGTATAGTTTTTTGTGTACATTCTCATTGTATAAGAGGCTTTTTTTCTGCACTTCACCACACCGGTATATGTACTGGGCTTTGGCCTTCAGTAAAGTTAGTTGCTATTCATCCAACATGGTATCAGATATTAGATTCCCCTCTCTCGCACGACGCAACTCCGTGCGCTCTCCATCCCAGCCGCCGCCGCCGCTAGGTCCACTTTCTCTGGTCGGATCCGCCCGCTGTTGGTCTCCCTCTTCTCGTCCTCGCCTAGATCCGCTGCCCCCCCCCCCGCCGTGTGGCTGCCGTCCCAGCTCAGTTTGGCTTGTTTCTGCCGCCCCCGACGCCCGCCCGGCCGGCCGCTCTCCTGAACGCCGCCCCGGCCGCTCCGGCCGCCCACGACTCTGTCTGGCCGGCCACCCTTGCCTGGCCGACCACGGCGCCTGCCTGGACGTCGCCCCGCGCTCGGGTCTGGCCCTGGCCCGGCTGCCGCTCCTCCTCCGCTCGCGCATCTCCTCGTCCCGCCTCGCTCCTGTTGGGGAACGTAGCAGAAATTCAAAATTTTCCTACGTGTCACCAAGATCTATCTATGGAGAAACTAGCAACGAGGGAAGGAGAGTGCATCTACATACCCTTGTAGATCGCTAAGCGGAAGCGTTCATGAGAACGGGGTTGAAGGAGTCGACTCGTCGTGATCCAAATCACCGGAGATCCTAGTGCGAACGGACGGCACCTCCGCGTTCAACACACGTATAGCCGGTGGACGCCTCCCACGCCTTGATCCAGCAAGGAGAGAGGGAGAGGTTGAGGAAGACTCCATCCAGCAGCAACAAAGCGGCATGGTGGTGATGGAGGGCGTGGCAATCCCAGAGGCTTCGCCAAGCACCAAGGGAGAGGAGGAGGAGGAGAGGCGGGGCTGCACCAAGAGGAGAAGTTCTCATGTGTGTTGGGCAGCCCAAAACTCAAGTATATATAGGGGAAAGGGGCTGCGCCCCTTTAGGGTTTCCACCCCAAGGGGTGCGGCCAGCCCTAGATGGGACTTGGGGGGCTAAGAGGGGAGGAGTGCCTCCCAAGTCAAGTGGAGGCCCTCCCCTTAGGGTTTCCCCCTCCCATGCGCATGGGCCTTGGGGGCTGGTGCCCTGGCCCATTAAGGCTAGGGCGCCCCACAGCCCATGCTACTGTATTGGACGTGGTGGAACTATTTCCGGACCTCCGGACCCCTCCGAATCCTCCGGAACCTTCCGAAGCTTCCGGTACAATACCGAAAAACCCGAACTTTTTCGGAACCCGAACAACAACTTTCCATATATAAATCTTTATCTCCGGACCATTCCGGAACTCCTCGTGACGTCCGGGGTCTCATCCGGGACTCCGAACAACATTCGGTAACCACATACAAACTTCCTTTATAACCCTAGTGTCATCGAACCTTAAGTGTGTAGACCCTACGGGTTCGGGAACCATGAGACATGACCGAGACGTTCTCCCGTCAATAACCAACAGCGGATCTGGATACCCATGTTGGCTCCTACATGTTCCACGATGATCTCATCGGATGAACCACGATGTCAAGGACTCAATCAATCCCGTATACAATTCCCTTTGTCTAGCGGTATTGCACTTGCCCGAGATTCGATCGTCGGTATCCCGATACCTTGTTCAATCTCGTTACCGGCAAGTCTCTTTACTCGTTCCGTAACACATCATCCCGTGATCAACCCCTTGGTCACATTGTGCACATTATGATGATGTCCTACCGAGTGGGCCCAGAGATACTCTCCGTCAACCGGAGTGACAAATCCAGTCTCGATTCGTGCCAACCCAAGCAGACACTTTCGGAGATACCTGTAATGCACCTTTATAGCCACCCGATTCGTTGTGACGTTTGGTACACCCAAAGCATTCCTACGGTATCCGGAGTTGCACATCTCATGGTCTAAGGAAATGATACTTGACATTAGAAAAGCTTTAGCATACGAACTACGATCTTTGTGCTAGGCTTAGGATTGGGTCTTGTCCATCACATCATTCTCCTAATGATGTGATCCCGTTATCAACGACATCCAATGTCCATGGTCAGGAAACCGTAACCATCTATTGATCAACGAGCTAGTCAACTAGAGGCTTACTAGGGACATGGTGTTGTCTATGTACCCACACATGTATCTGAGTTTCCTGTCAATACAATTATAGCATGGATAATAAACGATTATCATGAACAAGGAAATATAATAATAACTAATTTATTATTGCCTCTAGGGCATATTTCCAACAGCTCCCTCTCTCCTCGGGCGCGTGAGCCCTTGAGCGCTCTTGCCTGGTTCGATCCCGATCCAGATCGAGTCTTGTGTCTTCGTTGACCAAAAAAAAAGAACAGAGGGATATCTCAGTATGTCATCTTCGGGCTATGTGGTTGTTCCTCGCTGCTCGGCGATCTTTGATGCATGGCACCAACTATGCTGAGTTTATGGGTTTCATGCGTATCCATATGCGCGGCCTTCTGCTGTTGGGAGTTCTCTCTGGCGAGGTACCCTGTTCGCCCTGTCCTGTTGATCCGGTGGCTCCTGTGCCGCCGGTACCGCCGACGCTTGCTGCTGATGCTCCTCAGGCTGATCGGGATGCAGCCAAGGCTCTTGATGATGCTGCAGTGGATGCTTATGATCAGCATGTATCCGCATATTATGATGCTCTTTCTGTCTACCGGGATGAACCGCCTGCTTACACTCAGTGGTGCAATGATGATGCTCGAGCTACTGCTGTTCTCACTGCGAGTGTTCTCCCTCAGTTTGCTTCGGATTTCATGGGTCTCGGCACTATTGCAGCGATGTGGTCCTATCTTTGTCAGCGCTATCAGCCCTCTGGTGATGCTCTATACCTTTCTGTGGTGCGTCGGAGCATGCTCTTCAGAGGGTGACTCGTGCATTGATGAGTTCTATTCACGGTGCTCTACCATCTGGCGTCAGCTTGACTCACTGCGGACCGTTGTTTGTGGCACTTGTCGTTGCTGTCAGACTACGCGGGCTGACTTGGAGTTTCAGAGGGTTCATGAGTTCTTATCTTGTCTTTGCTCTGATTTTGAGCCCCGCCGTGCTCACTTGCTTGCTCGTGGTCGTGTTCCCATCTTGGAAGTGCTTGCCGAGCTGCATGCTGAGGAGACCCGCCTTCGCTCTGCTGGTTTGCTTGTGGTGCCTTCAGTGTTGACCGCCCGGGCTCCAGTGTCGGCTGCTCGGCTCACTGCTCCACCGCTCCCCCCTACACCTTCAGGGGGGTGGGTCGCCCTCCTTATGCTGAGAAGGGCCGATCGTGCCGTGACACCTTCTGCGGCTACTGCTCTCGGCCAGGTCACCCAGAGTCTGATTGCCGTGAGAAGAAGCGAGACCAGAGGCGCTCCTATCCCAGTGGGACTCCTGGATCTTCCTCGACTCCGTCACTCACTGACCAGGACATTGTTCGGCTTAAACGCCTTTTGGCTTCCTCTGGTTCTTCACCGACAGGTTCTGCTGCTGCTGTGACTACTTTCACCACTTCATCACCGCCGGCATATACACCGTCAGGTACATCTTCGTGGGTTCTGAACTATGGAGCTGAAGGAAATATGCCCTATAGGTAATAATAAAGTTATTATTTATTTCCTAATATTATGATAAATGTTTATTATTCATGCTAGAATTGTATTAACCGGAAACATAATACATGTGTGAATACATAGACAAACATCGTGTCACTAGTATGCCTCTACTTGACTAGCTCGTTGATCAAAGTTGGTTGTGTTTCCTAGCCATAGACACGAGTTGTCATTTGATTAACGGGATCACATCATTAGGAGAATGATGTGATTGACTTGACCCATTTCGTTAGCTTAGCACTTGATCATTTAGTATGTTGCTATTGCTTTCTTCATGACTTATACATGTTCCTATGACTATGAGATTATGCAACTCCCGTTTACCGGAGGAACACTTTGTGTGCTACCAAACGTCACAACGTAACTGTGTGATTATAAAGGAGCTCTACAGGTGTCTCCAAAGGTACATGTTGAGTTGGCGTATTTCGAGATTAGGATTTGTCACTCCGATTGTCGGAGAGGTATCTCTGGGCCCACTCGGTAATGCACATCACTATAAACCTTGCAAGCATTGTAACTAATAAGTTAGTTGCGGGATGATTTATTAAGTAACGAGTAAAGAGACTTGCCGTTAACGAGATTGAACTAGGTATTGGGATACCGACGATCAAATCTCGGGCAACTAACATACCGATGACAAAGGGAACAACGTATGTTGTTATGCGGTTTGACCGATAAAGATCTTCGTAGAATATGTAGGAGCCAATATGGGCATCCAGGTTCTGCTATTGGTTATTGACCAGAGAGATGTCTCAGTCATGTCTACATAGTTCTCGAACCCGTAGGGTCGCACGCTTAACGTTCGTTGACGATATAGTATTATATGAGTTATGTATGTTGGTGACCGAATGTTGTTCGGAGTCCCGGATGAGATCACGGACACGACAAGGAGCTCCGGAATGGTCCAGAGGTGAAGATTCATATATTGGATGATATGGTTAGGCCAAGGGGTCAGGCCCACGGGGCTATAAGTCGGTGTAAAAGGAGTTTTGCGGAGGCCAGGGGGCCAAACGCCGGAGACCCTGGCGTGTGGGCCAGACGCCAAGGATTGTGGCGTTTGGTCCTGGAGTCCGAGTGGGACTCTTGCCTTTCAGGCAAAACCGACTTTGAGGAGGATTTTGCTCCAAATTTCGACCCCAGGGCTTAACATATAAATAGAGGGGCGGGGCTAGCACCAAAAACACATCAAGAAACACCAAGCCGTGTGCTGGCAACCCCGTCCCCTCTAGTTTATCCTCCGCCATAGTTTTCGTAGTGCTTAGGCGAAGCCGTGCTAAGATTGTTCTTCACCAACACCGTCACCACGCCGTCGTGCTGCCGGAACTCATCTACTACTTCACCCATCTTGCGGGATCGAGAAGGCGAGGACGTCATCGAGCTGAACGTGTGCAGAACTCGGAGGTGCCGTGCGTTCGGTACTTGGATCGGCCGGATCTGAAGACGTACGACTACATAAACCGCGTTGATAAACGCTACCGCTTAGCGATCTTCAAGGGTATGAAGATACACTCTCCCTCTCGTTGCTATGCATCACCATGATCTTGCGTGTGCGTAGGATTTTTTTTTTTTTTTGAAATTACTACGTTCCCCTACAGTGGCATCCGAGCCAGGTTTTATGCGTAGATGTTATATGCACGAGTAGAACACAAGTGAGTTGTGGGCGATACAAGTCATACTGCTTACCAGCATGTCATACTTTGGTTCGGCGGTATTGTTGGATGAAGCGGCACGGAGCGACATTACGCGTACGCTTACGCGAGACTGGTTCTACCGACGTGTTTTGCACACAGGTGGCTGGCGGGTGTCAGTTTCTCCAACTTTAGTTGAACTGAGTGTGGCTACGCCCGGTCCTTGCGAAGGTTAAAACATCACCAACTTGACAAACTATCGTTGTGGTTTTGATGCGTAGGTAAGAACGGTTCTTGCTAAACCCGTAGCAGCCACGTAAAATTTGCAACAACAAAGTAGAGGACGTATAACTTGTTTTTGCAGGGCATATTGTGATGTGATATGGTCAAGACGTGATGCTATATTTTATTATATGAGATGATCATGTTTTGTAACCGAGTTATCGGCAACTGGCAGGAGCCGTATGGTTGTCACTTTGTTGTATGAAATGCAAGCGCCCTGTAATTGCTTTACTTTATCACTAAGCGGTAGCGATAGTCGTAGAAGTAATAGATGGCGAAATGACAACGATGCTACGATGGAGATCAAGGTGTCGCACCGGTGACTATGGTGATCACCACGGTGCTTCGAAGATGGAGATCACAAGCACAAGATGATGATGGCCATATCATATCACTTATATTGATTGCATGTGATATTTATCCTTTATGCATCTTATCTTGCTTTCATTGACGGTAGCATTTTAAGATGATCTCTCACTAATTATCAAGAAGTGTTCTCCCTGAGTATGCACCGTTGCAAAAGTTCTTCGTGCTGAGACACCACGTGATGATCGGGTGTGATAGGCTCTGCGTTCAAATACAATGGGTGCAAAACAGTTGCACACACGGAATACTCAGGTTAAACTTGACGAGCCTAGCATATACATATATGGCCTCGGAACACGGAGACCGAAAGGTCGAACATGAATAATATAGTAGATATGATCAACATAGTGATGTTCACCATTGAAAACTACTCCATCTCACGTGATGATCGGACATGGTTTAGTTGATTTGGATCACGTGATCACTAAGATGACTAGAGAGATGTCTGTCTAAGTAGGAGTTCTTTAGTAATATGATTAATTGAACTTAAATTTATCATGAACTTAGTACCTGGTAGTATTTTGCAAATTATGTTGTAGATCAATAACTCGCGTTGTTGCTTTCATATGTTTATTTTGATATGTTCCTAGAGAAAACTGTGTTGAAAGATGTTAGTAGCAATGATGCGGATTGGATCCGTGATCTGAGGACTGTCCTCATTGTTGCACAGAAGAATTATGTCCTTGATGCACCGCTAGGTGACATACCAATTGCAGGAGCAGATGCAGACGTTATGAACGTTTGGCTAGCTCAATATGATGACTACTTGATAGTTTAGTGCACCATGCTTTATGGCTTAGAACCGGGACTTTAAAAATGTTTTGAACGCCACGGAGCATATAAGATGTTCCAAGAGATGAAATTGGTATTTCAGACTCATGCCCGTGTCAAGAGGTATGAAACCTCTGACAAGTAATTTGCCTAAAATATGGAGGAGAATTGCTCAACTAGTGAGCAAGTGCTTAGATTGTCTGAGTACTACAATCGCTTGAATCAAGTGGGAGTTAATCTTCCAGATAAGATAGTGATTGACAAAGTTCTCTAGTCACCATCACCAAGTTACTGGAACTTCGTGATGAACTATAGTATGCACGGGATGACGAAAACGATTCCCGAGCTCTTCGTGATGTTGAAATCGACGAAGGTAGAAATCAAGAAAGAGCATCAAGTGTTGATGATTGACAAGACCACTAGTTTCAAGAAAAGGGAAAAGGGAAAGAAAGGGAACTTCATATAGAATGACAAGCAAGTTGTCACTCCCACGAAGAAGCCCAAAGCTGGACCAAAGCCTGGAACTGAGTGATTCTACAGCAAATGAAATGGTCATTGGCAGCGGAAATGCCCTGAATATTTGGTGGATAAGAAGGATGGCAAAATGAACAAGGGTATATTTGATATACAGGTTATTGATGTGTGCCTTTCTAGTGTTTATAGTAGCCCCTGGTATTTGATACTTGTTCGGTTGCTAAAATTAGTAACTCAAAACAGGAGTTACATAATAAACAGAGACTAGTTGAGGGGAAGTGACGATGAGTGTTGGAAGTAGTTCCAAGATTGATATGATCATCATCACGCACTCCCTATACTTTTGGGATTAATGTTAAACCTAAATAAATGTTATTCGGCGTTTGCGTTGAGCATGAATATGATTTGATCACGTTTATTGCAATACGGTTATTCATTTAAAGTCAGAGAATAATTGTTATTCTGTTTACATGAATAAAACCTTCGATGGTCATACACCCAATGAAAATAGTTTGTTGGATCTCGATCGTAGTGATACACATATTCATAATATTGATGCCAAAAGATGCAAAGTTGATAATGATAGTGCAACTTATTTGTGGCACTGCCGTTTCGGTTATATCGGTGTAAAGCGCATGAAGAAACTCCATAAAGATGGATTTTTGGAATCACTTGGTTATGAATAATTTGACGCTTGCGAACCGTGCCTTTTGGGCAAGATGGCTAAAACTCCGTTCTCCGGAACAATGGAATGAGCTACTGACTTGTCTAAAATAATACATACTGATGTATGTAGACCAATGAGTAGTAAGGCTCGTGGCGAGTATCGTTATTTTCTGACCTTCATAGATGATTTGAGCAGATATGGGTATATCTACTTGGTGAAACATTAGTCTGAAACATTTGAAAAAGTTCAACGATCGGAGTGAAGTGGAAAATCATCATAACAAGAAAATAAAGTTTTCTACGATTTGATCGCGGAGACGAATATTTGAGTTACGAGTTTGGTCTGCAATTAAAACAATGTGGAATATTTTCACAAGCTCACGCCACCTGGAACACCACAGCGTTATGGTGTGTCCGAACGTCGTAACCGCACTTTATTGGATATGGTGCGATCTATGATGTATCTTACCGATTTACCACCATCATTTTGGGGTTATGCATTAGAGACAGCTGCATTCACTTTAAATAGGGCGCCATCAAAATCCGTTGAGACGACGCCTTATGAACTGTGGTTTGGCAAGAAACCAAAGTTATCATTTCTTAAAGTTTGGGGCTGCGATGCTTATGTGAAAAAGTTTCAACCTGATAAGCTCGAACCCAAATCGGAGAAGTGCGTCTTCATAGGATACCCAAAGGAAACTATTGGGTATACCTTCTATCACAGATCCGAAGGCAAGTTATTTGTTGCTAAGATGGATCCTTTCTAGAGAAGGAGTTTCTCTTGAAAGAAGTGAGTGGGAGGAAAGTAGAACTTAATGAGGTAATTGTACCTTCTCCCGAATTGAAAAGTAGATTGTCACAGAAATCAGTTCTAGTGATTCCTACACCAATTAGTGGGGAAGCTAATGATAATGATCATGAAGCTTCGGATCAAGTTACTACCGAACCTCGTAGGTCAACCAGAGTACGTTCCGCACCAGAGTGGTACGGTAATCATATTCTGGAGTTCATGTTACTTGACCATGACGAACCTACAAACTATGAGGAAGCGATGATGAGCCCAGATTCCGTGGAATGTCTTGAAGGCTATGAAATCTGAGATGAGATCCATGTATGAGAACAAAGTGTGGACTTTGGTGGACTTGCCCGATGATCGGCAAGCCATAGAAAATAAATGGATCTTCAAGAGGAAGACAGACGTCGATAGTAGTTTTACTATCTACAAAGCTCGACTTGTCGAAAAAGGTTTTTGACAAAGTTCAAGATGTTGACTACGATGAGTTTTTCCTCACTTGTACCGATGCTTAAGTCTGTCCGAATCATGTTAGCAATTGCCACATTTTATGAAATTTGGCAAATGGATGTCAAAACTACATTCCTTAATAGATTTATTAAAGAAGAAGTTGTATATGATGCAACCAGAAGGTTTTGTCAATCCTAAAGGTGCTAACAAAGTGTGCAAGCTCTAGTGATCCATCTATGGACTGGTGCAAGCATCTCGGAGTTGGAATATATGCTTTGATGAGTTGATCAAAGCATATGGTTTGTTATACAGACTTTTGGAGAAGCCCGTATTTACAAGAAAGTGAGTGGGAGCTCTATAACATTTCTAAAACTAAATGTAGATGAATTATTGTTAATTGGAAATGATATAGAAATTCTGGATAGCATAAAAGGATACTTGAATAAGAGTTTTTCAAAAAAAATACCTCGGTGAAGCTGCTTACACATTGAGCATCAAGATCTATAGAGATAGATCAAGACGCTTGATAAGATTTTTCAATGAGTACATACCTTGATAAGATTTTGAAGTAGTTCAAAATAGAACTGTCAAAGAAGGAGTTCTTTCCTGTGTTGCAAGGTGTGAAGTTGAGTAAGACTCAAAGCCCGAGCACGGCAGAAAATAGAAGAGAATGAAAAGTCAGTACCTATGCCTCAGTCATAGGTTCTATAAAGTATGATATGCTGTGTACCAGACCTATTGTATACCTTGCTCTGAGTTTGGCAAGGGAGTAAAATTTTGATCTAGGAGTAGATCACTGGACAGCGGTGAAGAATATCCTTAGTGAGGACTAAGGAAATATTTCTCGATTATGGAGGTGATAAAAGAGCTCGTCGTAAAAGTTACATCGATGCAAGCTTTTTACACCGATCCAAATGACTCTAAGTCTCAATCTGGATACATATTGAAAGTGGGAGCAATTAGCTAGAGTAGCTCCGTGCAGAGCATTGTAGACATAGAATATTTGCAAAATACATATGGCTCTGAATGTGACGGACCTGTTGACTAAGCTTCTTTCACGAGCAAAACATGATCATACCTTAGTACTCTTGGGGTGTTAATCACATAGAGATGTGAACTAGATTATTGACTCTAGCAAACCGTTTGGGTGTTGGTCACATGACGATGTGAACTATGGGTGTTAATCACATGCAGATGTGAATATTAGTGTTAAATCACATGGTGATGTGAACTAGATTATTGACTCTAGTGCAAGTGAGAGACTGAAAGAAATATGCCCTAGAGGCAATAATAAAGTTATTATTTATTTCCTCATATCATGATAAATTTTTATTATTTATGCTATAATTGTATTAACCGGAAACATAATACATGTGTGAATACATAGACAAACATTGTGTCACTAGTATGCCTCTACTTGACTAGCTCGTTGATCAAAGATGGTTGTGTTTCCTAGCCATAGACATGAGTTGTCATTTGATTAACGGGATCACATCATTAGGAGAATGATGTGATTGAATTGACCCATTCCATTAGCTTAGCACTTGATCATTTAGTATGTTGCTATTGCTTTCTTCATGACTTATACATGTTCCTTTGACTATGAGATTATGCAACTCCCGTTTACCGGAGGAACACTTTGTGTGCTACGAAACATCACAACGTAACTGGGTGATTATAAAGGAGCTCTACAGGTGTCTCCGAAGGTACATGTTGAGTTGGCGTATTTCGAGATTAGGATTTGTCACTCCGATTGTCGGAGAGGTATCTCTGGGCCCACTTGGTAATGCACATCACTATAAGCCTTGCAAGCATTGTAACTAATGAGTTAGTTGCGGGATGATGTATTACATAACGAGTAAAGAGACTTGCCGGTAACGAGATTGAACTAGGTATTGGGGTACCGACGATCAAATCTCGGGCAAGTAACATACCGATGACAAAGGGAAGAACGTAGGTTGTTATGCGGTTTGGCCGATAAAGATCTTCGTAGAATATGTAGGAGCCAATATGGGCATCCAGGTTCCGCTATTGGTTATTGACCAGAGAGATGTCTCAGTCATGTCTACATAGTTCTCGAACCCGTAGGGTCCGCACGCTTAACGTTCGTTAATGATATATTATTATATGAGTTATGTATGTTGGTGACTGTCGTGGTTCTAAGTCTAACAGTAGAAAGGGGGGTAGGTATGGAGAGGCAAGGTCTTAGCTATGGCGAAGATGTACACACGAGGTTTACGAGTTCAGGCCCTTCTCAGAGGAAGTAATAGCCCTACGTCTCGGTGCCCGAAAGCGGTCGATTGGATTATATGTGTTGTCTTACAGAGGGTGCGAACCCTTGTGCCAGAGGAGGGGGGTGGCTTATATAGAGTGCGCCAGGACCCCAGCCCCACTCCATTACAAGGGAACTAATGTACATAAAGTAGGGGCGTTACTGGTAACGCCAGCATTAAGTACTCTTAATGCTCATGAAGACTAGGGAGTAAATATCTGGCCGTTGCGTGCTCTCCTGACTACTGGTCTTCGATATGGTCGAGTGATCTTCCTTGTGGTCGAGTGATGATAGGTAACGACCGTCGAGTGATGTGACCGTCGAGTGGATTGCACTCGACATATGAAACTGGTGCTCTTCTGTTGACTCTTGGTCTTTTCATCTTCCAGGGTAGTGACCTTGGGTAGGACGTATAGGTCGAGCCTATGACCCTACCCCGGGTCTGTATCCTCGTCAGTAGCCCCCGAATGGATTAAGGTGTGAGAGGAAAGTAAGACAACGTTGGACCTGTCCTGTGTTTTGTGTCTCCGCGAGTGTTTCCTATTAGACTGAATACCTGCGTTGATACTTCGGGGTCGACTCGGTTGCCTTGATCCATTCAGTAAGTTGTCGATTGAACTGGTGACTTCATGCGTCGAGTGTCGTGCGGGAGTGCGAGATCTCAGGCGCGATTGCCCGTGGGGGATTCCGGATTCCGCGGGATACTAAATTTCGGGGGTGCGCGCGAGCAGGAGGGCGCCGAAAAAAGGGGGACCCGGATAAGCAGCGACGCCTCGATCATCGCGCCGCCTTTTTCGCCACGTTCGCTGCGCGCAACTGTAGGAGGATTTGACGGGATTGCCTGTCCCCACGCGTCAGTCACTCGGAACTGAACCTTTATAAGGCGACGGGGACGGGGTGCTTGCACTGTGCACGCCTGCCTCTTCTTCTTTCTCCTCTGCTCCTCTGCCGCACCAAGCGCCTCCGCCTCCGACACCGTCGCTCTCCCATCATGGTGAAGGACAAGACGGCGGTGCTAGAGCGCGCCAAGAAGGCGACGGGGGCGGCGAAGGGCAAGAAACCAAGCCGTGGATCGTCATCGCGCTCGGGGCTGCCGCCGGACTGGATCCAAGGCGATTGGATCTGGTCTTCGATCCGGCAGGAAGATCTGACCGATCTGGAGGAGACTGGGTTGATTGCAGCGGGGCAGCGAGGCTGCCGAAGGGAGAGACGGAGCCACAACCTCGACCGGGTGAGTGTGTCTTGCTCGCCACTCACGTCGACCGGGCTTTCTCGCTTCCTCCGCACCCTTTCTTCCGAGGGTTTTTGAACTTCTTCGGGGCACATCTCCATCACTTTTCCCCCAATACCATTACGTATCTAGCCGCTTTTGTGTCGATGTGCGAGAACTTCTTAGGGTGTCAACCGCACTGGGGTCTCTTCAAACATATCTTCACCATTCGCTCCCAGTCGGTTAAAAAGGTGAAGTCGTGTGACTCGAAAACCCACGTTATCCAGATGTGTGGGGGCTTAGGTATCCAAAAGAGGAATAGGAGCGCTTTCCCTGCTGGGACCCTCCCTAAATCCGTTAGGGGTTGGCAATCGTCCTGGTTCTACTGCCAGGACGTTGCGACTCCAGGTCAGTCGACCGGTCTTCCTCCTTTTTCATTCGAACGTGTCTAGACTCCTGCTCCACTGAAGGTTACAGCTGCCGAGACTATGGAGACGAGGATGTTAGTGGACCGAGTTGTCCAGCTCATCAATGACGGTGTCACTGGCCTGGACTTGCTGGAGGTGTTCCTCGCTCGGCGTATCCAGCCTCTCCAGGCCCGTGATCACTCGATGTGGTTGTATTCTGGACTGGGCGACACCACTCGGGTCCATCCAGAAGAAGTGCCGCTCGACACCGTGGCCTCGTGGTTGAAGAGTATTACGGGCACTGAAGATAACCCTAGAGGATCCAGGCGAGTCGTCCCTTTCATAAGTGACAACCCACCCGACAAGGTACATTCTCCGTTCCGACTGTTTTCCGCTTGAGTTCCGACTGTGCTCGATGTTGGCTGACTCTTGTCTTGACCAATTTGCTTTGCAGGTATTCACAGAGATGTCCTCAATGCCCAACGGCAAACAGGCTTTGGTGCAGGACCAGGAGGGGGAGGATAGTGCGGAGGAGAGTGGCGAGTGGGAGTCCCCGGGAGGGGAGGAGGAGGAGGAGAGCGAGGAGTCGGACGAGGAGGAAGAGGTCGACTCACCGCCGCGCTCCGAGCGTCGATCCAAGCAGCAACACGATCCGTCCGGCAGTCGTGTGAAGAGTGCGGCTCCAAGTGCTGCCACCCAGAAGCGTGCTCGGACGTCGACTCCGGAGCCGACGGAGAAGGTGGCTAAGCAGCCAAAAGTCGCCCCTTCCAAGACCCGAAAGACATTGCCGCGAATCAAGATGGACGTCCCCGTTGCCTCAGGGTCGGTATCTTGTTCGTGTTTCCGTAAGTCGACTGAAAGTCCTCTCGATCCGACTGACTAATCCTTGTGCCCTTCCAGCCCCGCCTCTGCTGCCACCGACATGGACGTTGACAATGCACCAGAAGATGAAGAAGCCACCTCACGAGCTGGTAATTATGTTCAACCCAGTTCTGTTTAACTGGGTGAGTGGTCGATTGACTGAAAATTTGATATTGCTCTTTTTATGTAGCTCCGCAAGATATCGTTGTGCTCCCTGATGACGAAGAAGAAGAAGCGCCTCTATAGGAGATGAAGAAGAAGAGTGGAGGTTCGAGCAGAAGGAGACTTGAAGCCCATATCCCTCAGTCGACCCCGACACCAGAGGCGCTAGCTCAGACAAACGTCACATTTGCTAACCCGTTGACGACTGATCATCCGTCAGGGTCGACTGCACAGACGCCTGCTGCACCAATGCAACTCCACTCGTCTGACCCGGCCGCTACTTCGAATCCTCTTGGGCCATCCCTCTTTGCTACATATAAAACTCCGGACGACTCACCGAGTGCCGCTAGGGAAGCTCTTCGCCAAGCGAATCTTGTCATGGAGCAGGTGAAAGTGATGCATGAAGCAAGTCAGATAGCTTACAATGCCAGCACTCCCCTTCAGACTAATGTTCAGGTCAGTAAACTTCCAACCGAATTTTTGAACTTTGCTTTATATCTGATCACCCACTGGGTGTTCCTTCGTTTAGAACTCAAGAAATCTCTGATTTTGCACTTTCCGAATCAGTGGGGGCACGTCGAGTGCACCCACTGGGTGTAGTCCCCGAGACCACGATCGGCTACTTGTAGTCGACGAGGTCTGATGAGTGTTGATCATTCTGCCTCTTTTTTTGGAAGCTCTTCGCTGAGTGTTGATCTGATCCAGTGGGGGCACGCTAAGTGCACCCACTGGGTGTAGTGCCCGAGACTACTGTTGAATATTTGATTCGGCAATAGTCTGAGAGTAAATCTTTTCCTTCACTGTTACTTGTATGTGTCGACTGACATGTCTGTCTTTCTGGCTGCAGAGGTCTTGTGATCTTGGAGCTCGTCTCACCGAATTAAAGAAGAAGCATATCAGTGTTGAACTTGATCTCGAACTTGCGAAGAAGAATCTGAAGAAATCTCAAGAAGAAACAGCCATCATGGGAGGTAATCACTCGGCCATTTTGTCTGCTTTGTAGCTTCATACTTGGCGCTGGCTTTTCTTTCAGTCTCTTTGAACCGAGTGAATTCACTCAAGCAGATGCGCATAGTGAAAATCGCCAACTTCAGTCTCGTCTGAAGAGTGTTGTTTCTTTAGAGAGGATGAAGGAAGCCCTGGAGCAGAAGGATCTGGACCTGGCAGCTGCTCAAAAGGAAGCGCGCGAGAAGACGAAGCTTGCGGACAAGAAGCTGGCTTCAGTCGGCAAGTTGGAGGATGAGAACGCAACATTGAAGACGGTTGTCTTGGACGCCAATCGTGAAGTCGAGCAGCTGAGGAAGGACAAGGAGAACTTGACAGCTGAAGTTGAGGGCCTCAAAACCAAGACTGGCAAGCTAGAGTCTCATTTGGAACAACTCGCGGCAAAGTTTGTCCTGAAGCTTGAAGGTATGTCTATTCAGTTAAATAACAGTCGTCGACTGGGTTTCGCAATACTGTCGACTCATTCATTGTTCGTTGTGATGAAACAGAACTCTATCGTGACTTCGAGGCTGAAACCGGATGGGTCGAGACAGGTCTCGACCCTATCAACTGCCCCATGAAAGATGAAGTCGCGATGAACTTGCTTCGACTGGAATCGCGCTTGGACGGTGCAGTCGACTATCTCGCTCGGCTGAAGGCAGCGATGGTCCGAGGGGACGCCGAACTCTGGCCTCAGGTGGAAATGTCTCGAGACCTCGAGTCCTTGATGACTCGGCTAAACCAGATTGCAGACCGAGTGCAGGAGTGGAAGAAATCTTCTGCACGCTGTGGGGCCGATGTCGCCTTGTCTTTAGTTCGGCTGCACTACAAGGAGGCCAAGGAGGATAAGCTGGCAGCTCTCAAAGTGGCAAACACCAAGAAGCACTCCTTCCAGGACTTCATGGATACTTTCCTCGAGGCGGCCACTCGCATCACCGACAGCATCGATCTTGACAGCTTCTGCGACCCAGCCAGTCCTTCTCCCGCCGAGTGATTAAAAAACATTATGTCACCGCTTCTATTTGCCTCGGAATGCCGAGTGGATTTGTAATTGTTAAAACTCCTTGGGGCCTGATGCCCGAGCACTTTATTTTGCGGTTAAGAAACTTTCAGATTTATGACCCCTCATATTGCGTCTGTCTTCGAATGAAATTCGCCTTTCTCTCGAATTATTGCTTAATGCAGCTTCTGGAGAAGATTGGTCAGTCGTCTGATCAAGCGATCTTTGAGTAGCATTGATCAGCTCATCAGCAAGGCACTCAGCAAGGGTCTTGATGTTCTAGTCGACCGGTCGGATGATCCTTGCGCAACATTGATCAGCTCATCAGCAAGGCACTCAACAATGGTCTTGACGTTCCAATCGACTGATCTGGTGATCCTTGTGCAACATTGATCAGCTCATCAGCAAGGCACTCAGCAATGGTCTTGACGTTCCAATCGACTGATCTGGTGATCCTTGCGCAGCGTTGATCAGCTCATCAGCAAGGCACTCAGCAATGGTCTTGACGTTTCGATCGACGGATCTGGTGATCCTTGCGTAGCATTGATCAGCTCATCAGCGAGGCACTCAGCAATGGTCTTGACGTTCCAGTCGACCGATCGGGTGAGGTTTTCAAAACTTTAGGCGAGTACAAGACTGCAGCTAAGCCCTCGAGTGAAAAGATTGCCCTTCACTCGGTAGGATTCTTTGAAACTTGGGCGAGTACGAGACTGCAGCTAAGCCTCCGAGCGGGAGGTTCGCTCACCACTCTGTATGATTTTTTTTCAAACTTAGGCGAGCACTGGGCTGCAGCTAAGCCCCTGAGTGGGAGGTTCGCTCACCACTCGGTAGGATTTTCCAAACTTAGGCGAGCACTGGGCTGCAACTAAGCCCCCGAGTGACAGGACTGCTCTTCACTCGGTAGGATTTTTTCAAACTTAGGCGAGCACTGGGCTGCAGCTAAGCCCCCGAGTGAGAGGACTGCTCTTCACTCGGTAGGATTTTTCAAACTTAGGCGAGCACTGGGCTGCAGCTAAGCCTCCGAGTGAAAGGACTGCTCTTCACTTGGTAGGATTTTTTCAAACTTAGTCGAGCACTGGGCTGCAACTAAGCCTCCGAGTGAGAGGACTGCTCTTCACTCGGTAGGATTTTTCAAACTTAGGCGAGTACGAAACTGCAGCTAAGCCCCCGAGTGAGAGGTTCGCTCACCACTCGGTAGGATTTTTTCAAACTTAGGCGAGCACTGGGCTGCAGCTAAGCCCCCGAGTGAGAGGACTGCTCTTCACTCGGTAGGATTTTTTCACTTAGGCGAGCACTGGGCTGCAGCCACGCCTCCGAGTGAGAGGCAGACTCACCACTCGGTAGGATTTTTATCACTTAGGCGAGCACTGGGCTGCAGCTAAGCCCCCGAGTGAGAGGCAGACTCGGCACTCGGTAGGATTTTTATCACTTAGGCGAGCACTGGGCTGCAGCTAAGCCCCCGAGTGAGAGGCAGACTCGCCACTCGGTAGGATTTTTATCACTTAGGCGAGCACTAGGCTGCAGCTAAGCCCCCGAGTGAGAGGCAGACTCACCACTCGGTAGGATTTTTATCACTTAGGCGAGCACTGGGCTGCAGCTAAGCCCCCGAGTGAGAGGAAGACTCACCACTCGGTAGGATTTTTGTCACTTAGGCGAGCACTGGGCTGCAGCTAAGCCTCCGAGTGAGAGGCAGACTCGCCACTCGGTAGGATTTTTATCACTTAGGCGAGCACTGGGTTGCAACTAAGCCCCCGAGTGAGAGGCAGACTCACCACTCGGTAGGATTTTTATCACATAGGCGAGTACTGGGCTGCAGCTAAGCCCCCGAGTGAGAGGCAGACTCACCACTCGGTAGGATTTTTGTCACTTAGGAGAGCACTCGGCTGCAGCTAAGCCCCCGAGTGAGAGGCAGACTCACCACTCGGTAGGATTTTTATCACTTAGGCGAGTACTGGGCTGCAGCTAAGCCCCCGAGTGAGAGGCAGACTCACCACTTGGTAGGATCTTTATCACTTAGGCGAGCACTGGGCCGCCGCTAAGCCCCCGAGTGAGAGGCAGACTCATCAGTCAGTAGGATTTTTATCAAATCGACTTAGGCGAAATAGTTTCCGGGCTAAGATAATGTACACAAAAGAAATAAACAACAACTATGCGGGAGGAGTAAATTATGTCTTTTGATAGTCAAACTAAAAAGTACTTCTTATTACATCTGATCGGTCCAAACACTTAAGAATAGAAAGGGCGGAGCAGATCCGCATTCGAGGCGCGCGGCTCATCTTTATTATATTTGACGTTGAAGAGGCGATACGATCCGTTGTGGAGCACCTTGGTGATGACGAAAGGGCCTTCCCAAGCGGGGGCGAGCTTGTGTGGCTTTTTTTTATCCACTCGGAGGACCAAATCCCCTTCCTGGAACGCACGACCCCTTACGTTCTTGGCGTGGAAACGACGCAAGTCTTGCTGGTAAATGGTCGACCGGATCAAGGCCATCTCTCTTTCCTCCTCCAAGAGGTCAACTGCATCTTGCCGAGCTTGCTCTACTTCTTCTTCTGAGAAGAGTTCGACTCGGGGAGCGTTGTGGAGCAAATCGCTCAGCAAGACGGCTTCGGCTCCGTAGACTAGAAAGAATGGAGTCCGTCCAGTCGACTGATTGGGGGTTGTCCTCAGCCCTCAAAGCACTGATGGGAGTTCATCGACCCAAGCCCCTGCCGCGTGCTTGAGGTCATGGATTAACCGAGGCTTCAGCCCTTTGAGGATCAATCCATTCGCTCGTTCCGCCTGTCCATTCGACTAGGGATGGGCGACTGAAACGTAATCGACCCTCGTACCTTGGGAGGTGCAAAAAGCTTTGAACTCTTTAGAATCGAAGTTCGAGCCATTATCCGTGATGATACTGTGTGGGACGCCATATCTGAATATAAGTTCTCTGGTGAAACTCACGGCTGTGCTTGCTTCAAGACTCTTAACGGGCTTGGCTTCGATCCATTTGGTAAACTTGTCGACTGCTACCAGCACATGTGTAAATCCACTCCTGCTTGTCCTCAGAGGTCCAACCATGTCCAGACCCCACACAGCGAAAGGCCAGACGAGAGGAATGGTCTTCAGAGCTGACGCATGTTTGTGGGACATGTTGGAATAAAACTGACAACCTTCACACTTGTCCACTATTTCCTTCGCCATCTCGTTAGCGCGCGGCCAATAAAACCCGGCTCGGTATGCTTTGTCTACGATGGTCCGAGAGGACGCATGGTGACCACAGGTCCCCAAGTGGATATCATTAAGGATCATTCGGCCTTCTTCGGGCGTGATGCACTTCTGGCAGGCTCCAGTTACACTCTCTCTGAACAACTGTCCTTTTATCACAGTGAAGGCTTTAGACCGTCGGACGATCTGTCGAGCCTCTTCTTCATCCTCTAGGAGTTCCTTCCTAAGAATGTATGCAATGTATGGCACTGTCCAGTCGGGAGTGATGACCAAAATCTCCATGATTAAGTCGACCACGGCTGGGACTTCAACTTCAGTCGGATCCGTGGCACCCTTGGGCTGGAGTAACTCTTCGTTGAAAGGATCTTCCTGAACCGAAGGCGAATGGATATGTTCCAGAAACACATTTCGGGGAATAGCTTCACTCTTTGAGCCTATCTTGGCCAACTCATCTGCAGCTTGATTTTTCAGTCGGGGTATATGGTGTAGTTCCAAACCTTCAAACCTCTTCTCCAGCTTTCTCACTGCATTGCAATAACCTGTCATGGCTGGGCTCCTGACATCCCATTCCTTCATCACTTGGTTAACCACCAAATCTGAGTCGCCGTAGACCATAAGGCGTCGGACGCCGAGTGAAATGGCCATACGCAACCCGTATAGAAGCGCTTCATATTCGTCTTCGTTATTAGAAGAATCAAAATGAATCTGGAGAACGTAACTAAGCCTGTCTCCGCGGGGGGATACCAAAACTACTCCAGCACCTGAACCATTTAGCATCTTGGAGCCATCAAAGAACATAGTCCAATGCTCCGAGTGAACTTGAGTCGGCAATTGCTGCTCAATCCACTCGGCAAGGAAATCTACAATTGCTTAGGACTTGATGGCCTTCTTTGCCTCGAACTTGATATCTAATGGAAGGAGTTCAATCGCCCATTTTTCCACTCGACCAATTGCGTCTCTGTTATTCATAATTTCAGATAGTGGTGTGTCGTTGATGACTGTAATGGAGTGGTCAGAGAAATAATGTGCCACCTTCTTCATGGTCATGTAAATTCCATAGACAAGCTTCTGATAATGTGGGTATCGTTGCTTGGATGGAGTCAAAACTTCAGAGAGATAATAGACTGGGCGTTGAACTTTGTAAGCTTTTCCTTCTTCTTCTTGCTCGACCATGAGTACTGTGATGACAACTTGTCCAGTGGCTGCGATGTAGAGCAGTAAAGGCTCTTTGCTGATTGGCGCAGCGAGCACCGGCTGGGTGGAAAGCAGGGTTTTGAGCTCTGCAAACGCTGCTTCAGCTTCATCAGTCCACTCGAACTTATCAGACTTTTTCATCAATCGGTAAAGAGGCAAGGCCTTTTCACCGAGACGAGAAATGAATCGACTCAAGGCGGCCAGACAACCAGTCAGCTTCTGAACGTCATGCACTCGCACGGGGCATTTCATTCAGAGGATGGTATCAACCTTTTCCGGATTGGCGTCGATCCCTCGTTCAGAAACGAGAAAACCGAGTAACTTTCCTCCTGGAACTCTGAACGTGCATTTTGACGGATTAAGCTTGATATCGTACCTCCTCAGGTTGGCAAAGGTTTCTGCAAGGTCAGTCAATAGGTCGGAACCTTTGCGAGACTTGACCACAATGTCATCCATGTATGCCTCCACATTCCGACTGATTTGAGTGAGCAGGCACTTCTGAATCATTCTCATGAATGTGGCTCCGGCATTTTTCAAACCAAAAGGCATGGTGACATAGCAAAAGCACCTGAATAGGGTGATGAAGGCTGTTTTTATTTCATCGGGACCATACAGTCGGATCTGATGGTATCCGGAATACGCATCTAAGAAAGACATACGATCACACCCCACAGTCGAGTCAACAATCTGATCGATGCGAGGGAGAGGAAAATGATCTTTCGGGCAGGCCCGATTGATATGCTTGAAATCAATGCACATACGAAGTGAATCGTCCTTCTTAGGAACCATGACTACATTGGCTAACCACTCGGAGTGGTAGATTTCACGGATAAACTCTGCTGCCAACAGTCGAGCCACTTCTTCGCCAATTGTTTTCCTCTTCTGCACGGCGGACCACCGAAGGTGCTCCTTGACGGGTTTCACTTTGGGGTCGACACGCAAACGGTGCTCGGCCAGTCCCCTGGGCACACCTGGCATGTCAGAAGGTTTCCATGCAAAGATGTCCCAGTTCTCACGGAGGAACTGAACGAGCGCTTCTTCCTATTTGCTGTCGAGCGTCGTTGAAATATGAGTCGGTGCAGCATTGAGATCTGTCGGATGAATATGAACTGGCTTCGTCTCACCGGTCGATTGGAATGTAGAATCTGTGGCAGGCTTCTTGGCTCTAAGCAAATCACTTGGATCTGCATTCTTTTGATACTCTTGGAATTCAACCGCTGCCAACTGTTCGTCGGCAATCTTGGAACCTTTCTGGAAACATTCCTCAGCCTTCTGCCGATTGCCTGTAACTGTGATCACACCTTTGGGGCCAGGCATCTTCAGTTTGAGATACACATAACATGGTCGAGCCATAAAGCGCGCATAGGCTAGCCTACCCAAAATGGCATGATAGGCACTCTGGAAATCCACGACTTCAAATGTCAACTTCTCCTTACGGTAATGCTTCGAATCACCGAAAACCACGTCGAGGGTGATCTGGCCGAGTGATTCGGCTTTCTTTCCAGGAATAACACCATGAAAACTCATATTGCTCTCGCTAAGCTTGGACATCAGAATACCCATCCCTTTCAAGGTCTCAGCATAGAGGATGTTCAGACCACTGCCACCGTTCATCAGTACTTTGGTCAGTCGAGTGCCTCCAACCACGGGGTCGACCACCAGAGCTTGCCTCCCAGGGGTGGCTACGCGAGCTGGGTGGTCAGACTGGTCGAACGTAATGGCCGTCTGAGACCATCTCAGGTAGGTGGTCGTCATCGCGGGAGCGACCATGTTCACCTCCCTGTTGATGACCTTCAATCGACTCTTGCTTTCAACGTCAGCAAATATCATTAGAGTGGAATTGACTTTGGGATAACCATCGTCTTCCTCTTCATCTTCACCTTGGTCTGACTCCTTCTCCTTCTCATTAGGTTGTTTCTCTCGGAACTGCTAGATTAGGAGTCGACACTGCCCGGTGGTATGCTTCAAGTAAATCAGATTACCTTCCTCATCTTTCTTCGTGTGGATGTGGCACGGCAAATCCAGCACATCATTCCCTGCTTTATCCTTCACCTTCTTAGGGGGCTAGGGCCCCTTAGGTTTTCCCTTAAACTTTCCTTGATTCACTGCCGCAATCTCTCCAGGTGCTACTGGCTCGGCCTTACGCTTCTGTTTCCGACTGGAGTTACCTCCACCGGCCTCTTGGCCGACTGGTTTGCTCTTCCTGCTACGGAGTCGATCTTCTTATTCCCCGTTAGCGTACCGGGTGGCTATCTCCATCATTCGAGCCAGAGTCATAGCACCAGTCCGACCGAATTTCAAGACCAACTCTCTGTATTTGACGCCTTCCTTGAAGGCGCATACAGCTTGATGCTTTGAAACATTCTCGACGGTGTGATGCAAAGTGGACCATCTCTGGATGAACTCCCTCAAAGTCTCATTCGGCTTCTGCACGCAGTGCTGCAGCTCAGGCAATCCTCCGGGTCGCTTACACGTGCCCTCGAAAGTTCTCACGAACACTCGGGAACTCCCTCAAAGTCTCATTCGGCTTCTGCACGCAGTGCTGCATCTCAGGCAATACTCCGGGTCGCTTACACGTTCCCTCAAAAGTTCTCACGAACACTCGGGATAGCTCTTCCCAACTGTGAATACTGCCCGGAGCCAACTGAGTCAGCCATGCTCGGGCCGACCCTTCCAACATGAGTGGGAGATGCTTCATCGCTATCTCATCGTTACCGCCCCCAATCTGCACAGCCACTCGGTAATCTTTAAGCCAAGTTTCAGGCTTGGATTCACCAGTGAACTTACTGACCCCGGAAGCCAGCCTGAAGTTGGGAGGTATCATTGCTGCCCTGATGGCTCTGCTAAAACACTCGGGACCAGAAACGTGCACTCGGCTGCCACTTGAACGATCTCTGCCAGGGTCTTCTCTGTGTGCTCTGTTCCGGTCGACCAGGCCTTGAACAAGGATAGACCTCGTGTCGAAGCCCGGTTCCCTTGGGTCGACTGAATTCCTGCGCTCACCACTGTGACGGCGCCTATCATTGTTCCGCCGAGGCACATATGACGCACTCCTCGGAGGAAGCGTGGGTCCCCGACGATGAATTTCACGGTCGAGTGGATGATCATACTGCCCACGGCCTTCACGCCGCGGAGGCGATCTTGGGCTGTGAGCCGACTGAACCGTGTCCGCTGCAACGGATCTGCTATGAATCTTATTCCACGACTGAGATACTGCTGTATTCTGCTCTCCTGCTGTGAGCGGGGCCCGGATCTGCATCAGCCCTCTGCCAGCTTCCGACTGGGAAGGCTGGATCGGCTCCGCTATTCGAGCCGCAGCAGTGAGATTCTGAATCAGAGTGCGGTATACATTAGGCGGAGGCGGGAAAGGCTGTCGTCGACTGGATTCATGGACCAGCTCCTGGGCGCGCTCATCGAGTGCGCGCTGAAGGTTATCCAGTCGAGTGCGCTCGGCCAAGTTGGCTAGGCGCACCTCCTCCAAGGCCCGAGCCTCGGGGGTTTCTCCAACGATGGGCGTATGGAGTGCATCCATGTTGCAGCGACGAAGTTCCTCCCTCTGCTGCGAAGAGAGGGGCTCGGGTCGGTATTCCTCATGGACGTGCGACGGATTACCGCCTCCGTCTCCGTCGCCCTCGCGACGGAACCCGGGCGGGCTGTGAGGACCGTCGACCATCAGGACTTCGGCTGCAGGATCGCTGCTATCGCACTCGGATGCAATCCCCACGGAACCAGTCGACAGATCGAACAGGCCGTGGAGGGTTTCGTCGGGCTCGATTGCCGCGACTTGATGGGTGGTCGAGCACCGAGCCACCACGTGTTTCACCCAGCGCTGAAGCCGCGATCGACCGGACTGCTTGCGACGGCGAACAGCGGGGAGAGAAAACACCGCCAGAGCCGACTAATACTGAGTCGACGGCTGCCGGAGAAGGACGCCTCGAACGCACGCGCGAAAGTGCGTCGCCCCTCGGACAGGGAGCGCCTCAACGTCGAGCGGAGCTTCCTGAAGCCACGCCGAGTCATTGACAACGAAAACGAGCTTACCGAGACAGATCTCGTGGCCCTGAACCATCTCGCCGCCGGAAACCATGATGATGATCGGAAAAACTTGCAACTTCACCAATAAGTCGCTAAGACACCGGCCCCACGGTGGGCGCCAACTGTCGTGGTTCTAAGTCTAACAGTAGAAAGGGGGGTAGGTATGGAGAGGCAAGGTCTTAGCTATGGCGAAGATGTACACACGAGGTTTACGAGTTCAGGCCCTTCCCAGAGGAAGTAATAGCCCTACGTCTCGATGCCCGGAGGCGGTCGATTGGATTATATGTGTTGTCTTACAGAGGGTGCGAACCCTTGTGCCAGAGGAGGGGGCGGCTTATATAGAGTGCGCCAGGACCCAGCCCCACTCCATTACGAGGGAACTAATGTACATAAAGTAGGGGCATTACTGGTAACGCCGGCATTAAGTACTCTTAATGCTCATGAAGACTAGGGAGTAAATATCTGGCAGTTGTGTGCTCTCCTGACTACTGGTCTTCGATATGGTCGAGTGATCTTCCTTGTGGTCGAGTGACGATAGGTAACGAACGTCGAGTGATGTGACCGTCGAGTGGATTGCACTCGACGTATGAGACTGGTGATCTTCTGTTGACTCTTGGTCTTTTCATCTTCCAGGGTAGTGACCTTGGGTAGGACGTATAGGTCGATCCTATGACCCTACCCCGGGTTCGTATCCTCGTCAGTGACCGAATGTTGTTCGGAGTCCCGGATGAGATCACGGACATGACGAGGAGCTCTGGAATGGTCCGGAGGTAAAGATTCATATATTGGATGATATGGTTAGGCCAAGGGGTCAGGCCCATGGGGCTATAAGTCGTGCAAAAGGAGTTTTATGAGGCCGAGGCCAAACCGGAGACTCGGCGTCGGGGCGACGCCAAGGATGTTGGCGTTGGTCCACGAGTCCGAGTGGGACTCTTGCCTTTCGGGCAAAACCGACTTTGAGGAGGCTTTTGCTCCAAGTTTCGACCCAGGGATCAACATATAAATAGAGGGGCGGGGCTAGCACCAAAAACATATCAAGAAACACCAAGCCATGTGCCGGCAACCCCATCCCCTCTAGTTTATCCTCCGTCATAGTTTCCGTATTGCTTAGGCGAAGCCCTGCGGAGATTGTTCTTCACCAACACCGTCACCACGCCGTCGTGCTTCCGGAACTCATCTACTACTTCGCCCGACTTGCTGGATCGAGAAGGCGAGGACGTCATCGAGCTGAACGTGTGCAGAACTCGGAAGTGCCGTGCGTTCGGTACTTGGATCGGTCGGATCGTGAAGACGTACGACTACATCAACCGCGTTGATAAACTCTTCCGCTTAGCGATCTTCAAGGGTATGAAGATACACTCTCCCTCTCGTTGCTATGCATCACCATGATCTTGCGTTTGCGTAGGAATTTTTTTGAAATTACTACGTTCCCCTACAGGAGCTTCCTTTCATATGTCCTATAATTCTTCAGTGTTGTCTTCTCTTCGCCCTCTTGCTTCTCCTATTAATGTTCTTACTGCTGATGGCACATCTCTTCCTGTTGCTAGTCCTGGCATTCTTTCGACTCCATCTTTTTTCGTCCCTAGTGTTTCACATGTTCCTCGCCTTACCATGAATCTTTTTTCTGCTGCCCAACTTACCGATTCTGGTTGTCGGGTCATTCTTGATATCGATTCTTGTTCCATTCAGGACCGTAGCACCAAGGTTTTGGTTGGTGCTAGCCCCCAGCGTCGTGAGTCCGAGGGGCTTTGGAAAGTTGACTGGCTTTGTGTTCCTTCCGCTGCCACCACTTCAGTCAGCTCTCATGCTCTTGCTGCCTCCTCGTCTGTGTCCTTCCAGTAGTGGCATCATCGCCTTGGTCACATCTGTGGCTCTCGCTTGTCTTCCTTAGTGCGTCAGGGCCTATTAGGGTCTGTATATGGAGATGTTTCTTTACCTTGTAATGGTTGCAGACTTGGCAAACAGACCCAGTTACCTTACCCTACCAGTCAGTCAGTATCTCAGCATCCTTTTGACTTAGTTCATTCTGATGTCTGGGGTCCAGCCCCCTTTGATTTGAAAGGTGGTCATCGCTACTATGTTTTGTTTATTGATGATTTCTCTCACTACACTTGGCTCTATTTCATGAAATCCCGTAGCGAGGTTCTCTCCATATACAAACAATTTGCTGTCATCGTTCACACTCAGTTTTCCACGCCTATTCGTACTTTTCGTGCTGATTCCGCTGGAGAGTATATCTCCCAGCTGTTGCGTGACTTTCTCGCAGAACAGGGTACCCTTTCCCAGTTCTCCTGTCCTGGTGCTCATGCTCAGAATGGCGTTGCCGAACGCAAGCATCGTCATCTGCTTGAGACGGCTCGTGCGCTAATGATTGCCGCCTCTTTTCTACCCCATTTTCGGGCTGAGGCTGTTTCTGCATCCACCCATCTCATCAACACTCAGCCATCGACTGCTCTGCAGGGTGGTATTCCTATGGAGTGTCTCTCTGGTCGCTCTCCTGACTACTCTGCTCTTCGTATGTTTGGATGTGTATGCTCAGCAGCGGCAGCAGCTACCAGATGATCCAGCATTGGATAGCACCGTCGCATCCATGCCGAGAAGCAGCGTGGATTCCGCCCCGGGAGACACACTGCTGGATAGATACCCTATGGATGACATCATGGAAAACACTAACTATGAGCTACACTTCAAAATAAAGAACATATCCGTGAAGGTGGCGGACGCCGTTGCTTATACAAATCCCCCCGGAGCAACATTCCATTGCAGGCCGATTCCAGCCAGCTATGCTCGTGTCGTGGTTGATGAGGTGGTGGACGACCATTATTCGGGGCTACAGCTTGACATTCCTGGAGGTGACGAGGAGCACACACTGGAGAGGCCATACATCATATCATCCTATGGAGAAAGGATTGCATCATCTTTCGAAAGCCACCGACACCGTGTCAGCTAGAGCTTGACACTCCAGGAGGTGACAAGGAGCAGACGACTCCCGCTCCTCCTAGTCCGGCACAGCTTCAGGCCACTCCTCCTGCTTCAACTCAGCCAACGCGTGAGGCCACTCCTCCTGCTTCAACTCAGCCAACGCGTGAGGCCGCTCCTCCTGCTTCAAATCAGCAAACGCTTGAGGCCACTCCCGCTGCTTCAACTCAGCCAACGCATGAGGCCACTCCTCCTCCTCCGAGTCCACCAACGCGTGCCTCTCCTCCTCCAAGTCCGACTACATCAGCCGTCTCCGTTGCCTCAGCAATCGCGGAAGAGAGCCGTCACAGCTATGGTGCATAGTGCTACAAGTCAAGGTAGTACAGGAGGTACAGGCGGAGGCAAGCGATTTCAATATGGTCCAAGCCTCGGTCCTCTTCCGCAGAGGCCTTACAACATGACCAAGCAGCAAAATGAATCCATAGTGAAGGCCCAAGTGGACGCCCATTTTGGACCGAAACCACCACCTCCACCAAGGGAGAAAATGCCTGAGGATAAGATTGACCACTTTATTCGTACGGCTAAAGCACCAGCTCAAGCCTGTTGACTCAGACTATGAGCGCCAAATCAGGAAGGTACATCGAGCACGACAAAAGGAGTCGAGCTCGAGCTCGAGCCAAGCAGCTGGCCAAAAAATGCGGGAAAACTGTTCCCCCGCTAGGAGAACGGGTGGCGCAATCGATCCCCCCGCTTGTTGTACCAACACATGGGAGTACCGGCGCCGGTCGGCTGATAAAAACCGACGAGCATAGAAGGCAAGCTGAAATGCTCGGTATCACTATTGGACAACTCCTCGAGATTGAGCCCATGTCTCCGCTGAGAAAAGAGGGCATAAAACGGAAATATGTCTGCGGCCAACCTTTGGTCAAGCCTGAGGAGGTCAAGAACCGCCCAACGAAAATGTATGAATTGTATGATTGGTACATGAAAATTACCAAGAGTTTCAATCGAGACTCCCTCATGGTGAGAGTCAAGGAAGAGTATTCCATAAACTAGCTCTGACCATTGAGTATTCAGAACTATTTCAGTTATTCAATCAAGACGCACTCGACAAATCTCTCGTCAGTTGCTATTGTCTGTAAGTGATTTCTTTCTGTAATTTAAGTCTCAAGCTAGCTGTAGTGCTCATTGATCGATCATTACCTATAATTATCCTCACTATATTCTTTTCTGTGGTATTATGCAGGATGAAGATGTATGAAATGAAAAAAGGTGGACACTATGGCATTGGGTTCATTGACCCAAATACCATTAATGAACAAACATGGACATATCCATGGTATCAAGCAGATGTAGAGAAGAACATGCTAGAGTTCTTGAAGCGCCTCAATACCAATGAAAATATACTACTTCCTTACAACTTCCTGTGAGTCACACTGTCTTGTACTACAAATTCTGTTTTTGATTACTAGCTAGCTAGGTGTTAATAATTAATTGTATAGGGTTTAGGGTAGTTGATGAGTGTTATGCACATGCCCGCTTAATTAAGACATGCAAACGTGTGTGCATGCAGTTACCATTGGATCTTGTTAATCACTAAAGTTGACGAAGGATCTGTTGAAATACCGGACTCACTACTTGAAAAACGAAATAACTACTCAATCGTGAAGGGGATAGTCAACGGGTAATTTCAATCATTATTAACTATATGTCGGCCTCTTTAGTTCGTCATTTCCTGATATCAACTATTTAATAACTCGTTTATTCATTTTCTTTGCCGACGGGCAGGGCTTGGGAAAAGTTCAGGAATGAGGTTCCAGGTCCATGGAATGAAAAGTTGTATTTGTTTCGACCCAAGGTATAATTAATTAAGTAGTACTAGCTAGCTACCATGCATCTCTTTAATTCTAGTTTCAATACCATTAATTATCATGCTTGATTTATTATTATCTGATTAAATTCTATTCTCGTAAAGGCCTTGTAGTAGGCAAAGGGGACTGATGTGTGTGCATACTACGTTTGCGAGAACATTTGCATGATTGCGTCCGAAAGGACCAAATCTGAAAGACAGCTATGGGCACGTTTGACAGAACAATATTCACAATTTTTACATCATTATCAATATCTAGTCACAGAACTAATACACATGCATATTGATCTCCTCTTAATAGTTCAGTGAGGTGCGGGAGCAGCTCCTACCAGAGGAGCGCATACGAGCACTTCAAGAGGAAATAGCGGGATTTTTGCTCGACCAGGTCATAGATCCCAAAGGGGAATTCTATTACCCGCTACTGCCCCATGAACCACTCTCAATTGTCATCGTGCTCCGAAGGCACCAAGGAAAATGCCACTGGCTCTGAAGGCAACATGTAGGAGAAATTGTATATATACCTAATTGTATATATATACATGTGTATCTGTGTGAATAATGGTGGTTGTGAGACATTCGATGATATATATGATCGGTTCTACAAGAAATTCTATTTATATATATGCATAACGTGTACAATATGCAGTATCGTAAAATAGCAGCAAATGAAAAAGAATTAAATGGAAAACACAAAATTAAAAGGAAAATAAATAATAAAACCAAAACCCCCCAAATCTTTTAGTACCGGTTGGTGTTACCAACCGGTACTAAAGAACTCCCTGCCCCCGGCACTGGCACGTGCCACGTGGTGGTCCTTTAGCGGCGGTTCGTGCAGAACCGGTACTAAAGGGGGACCTTTAGTCCCCACCCTTTAGTGTCGGTTACAGAACCAGCACTAAAGGGCCTTACGAACCGGAGCTATAGCCCGGTTCTGCACTAGTGTCATAACTTCGAGTTGCTAATGGTGCATCTAAAAAAAGACTCTATTGGCATAATTCTTACCATTTTTCCCCAACATCCGCCATTTGACTTATCTTTGAGGATTGGAATGTATAAAAGAAGGTTTGAGTGGATTTTAAATTTCCTTTGTTTTTTTATACAAGGGAAACATATTTACATTTTACCTACGATGAACTTTGCTTCCGCACTTCGGCGGAAGTTTGCATGTATCCAAATAAGATAAAACTTTTTGTATCCAAATCAATCTACTCAATATGTTTGATCTCTACGTTAATATGGCAATAGCCTTTCTTAAGTAACTTTAAGATTCGTGCAAACTTTTAAAGAGGGTGTACCGAAGGAAAACACTTATATGATCTATTCAGCCGAATCGAATGGATGAATAATGTCACCAAAATCCTTTTTTATGTTTCCTCCATTTTTCATACGGTTCAAAATATCCATGCTGTAACCACCTTGCTTCTCAAATAAGATGATGATCAGAAATTTGTCACATGGTGTTCAGAACTACAGGTTATTAAATAGAGTGATATGCGGCTGCAGCGGAGTGAATCATGGCTGCAATCATTTGTTAGGGCGAATATCTAACATCATGATGCCAAACCCTATGACAAGAGTGACAACACCCAATGAATCGTGCATCTCTGTTAAGTACGCACGTTTTCTCTCCTTGTAATGCACATGATTAATGAAACTTGCAAAATATAGAATAGTTATTTTAAACATCAGAACTATGATTAGTCCTGGCAGTGCACATCAAATTCATCACATTTCTATTGCACGCAGAGCTAGGATGCATCCACAGTTCCACATAGCATGGCCTACTACACAGTTGTTTGTCTTGACTATCGTTTGTTTGCCTCATAGTAGAAGTGGAGAAGGAAGATGGGGAGGTGCATGGTCTAACAAGATCGACCGGTCTTCCAGGAAATAGGAGTAAAGGCGTGCAACTAAGAACATTATCTGTAGTCGAACCCAAAGAACTCTAACCCCCCAGAAATTAGTAGTTTCAGCGAACACACCTTCCTGACTAATTCCCGAGAGCATTTTAGCACCTAGAGCTTGATTCAACCTTCACGTCATTCCCTAAATATTTATTAACGAGCAAATACGTCAATGCAATTTTACTAAGCATAAGACGATAAATGTATATTTAAAAGGCATGTTCACAAATAGTGTTCCACTAGCATTGCAAGATCCTATCCAAAGCATAACAAAGCAGACACAGAACAGGTTGGTTTAGAGTGAAGCATGTTCCACATCGCTTTCAACATACTTAGGACATCATTGATCATAGGATTACAAAAAGACTGGAATATGATAGGATTGTTTCAGCAGAATAGAGGAGTCTTTAGAAGTGGGTGTCTGATTCATAGGGACCAGTTAGACAACTAAAGGTAAGATGGTCAAATTGAGGTTAAAACATATATAAAGGTAAGAATTAGTTAATATTATGCTAGTATGACAAAAAGAAAATTGCGGTTGATGCTACTATGACATTTGACTTTGACTTTGTGGATCGGAATGTAAAAAAGGAGGTTTGAGTAACTTTAAGCTCAGGCAAACTTTTGAAGGGGGTGTACCGAAGCAAAACTCTTATATGCTCTATTCCGCCAAATCGAATGGATGAATAACGTCACCAAATTTCTGTTTTTATGTTTCCTCCACTTTTCGTACGGTGCAAAATAGCCATACTGTAAGCAGACTTGCTGTGCAAATAAGATAATGATCCTGAGCAGAAATTTTTCACATGGTGTTCGGTACTCCAGGTTATTAAACAGAGTGATATGCTGCTGCAGCGGAGTGAATAATGTCTGCAATCTGATCTATCCTACACGAGCAGTTTTAACATGATCAATTTAACACCACCGAAACAGAAGGGTATTTCCAAATATGCTCGCACAGGTATCACCTTGTCAATATTGAAAAGCACAAGAGAGAGATCGAGACGCCAAATCTTGACCATTAAGCATTAGATAACACATTAGTGACATAAATAAAGGATTAAATCCTTGATCTCATGAACAGAACGAAGCATATTGGAACTGTCATAGAAAATGAAACAAAAGCAGAGACTAGACCATAGCACATATAGATGGGAAACATTACGCTCCGTTCCTTTTGATAGGATGGCCCACATACGTCCCTAATGGACCATTTGCATAGAGACTATCACGATCAGAGACTATGCATTATGCATCCTTCAACTCTTTCTCCCAGTCGCATGGGCAGACTTGAGAAGGTCAGTCATCACAGAAGGGCAGCTTATTGCCAGGTGCTTATACCCCTCCGTCGCGAGGACGGCATCACGAATTGCAGGAGTGCTCAGGATGAACTCGACACATTTGGCCTTGAGCTGCGAACAGTTGTGCTGCTCGGCTAATGCGAGAGTCGTCGCTGCCGTGTGCACGGACATGCCACGAGAGAGCTTGACCTCGCAAATCAGCTTGAGCCTGTCCAGTGCGTACCTGTCAGCAGCCGCAAGCAGATGCTGGGCCATCGCGGTCACGGCCCCTTTCTCCTGGTCGAGTTGAGGCGCATCATCGGTGTAGATGAAGTGAAGCATGGCCTTGAACACTGCCGCCTCCATATCCTTGACCTCCACAAGCTGCGAGCACTTCTCCTTCATTCCTCCAAAGAACTCGGCCATGAAAACCGCAGACCTCGAAGCGAGTATGTTCTTGTGCGCGGCAACAGAATCGCCCGAGACAAGAAACGTGACGTCGGCGCCAGTCCCTCTACGCAGGAGTTCGAGGAGGTTCTGGCGCAGGTTCGAAGGTGGCACCGTCACGTGCACATCCATGGGCGGGAAGGTTGCAACCGGCAATTCCTCGAGCACCGTGATGGTGCACTGCACGGCCAGGCAATCACCCCTGAGACACCGCGACGCTTCCAGATCTCGCCTCTCGATGAGCTTGATCACCACCGGAGGCGAGCACTCCCCACGGCCCTCGAATATGCGCGACACGTGCTTCTCCTCCAGCGGATTACGTATCCCCATTGGATCCACCAGACGGCAGCCCAGGCTGACCTTCAGGTTGCGCGCCAGGCGCTCACCGAGGTAGACAAGCTTGACGGCAACCCACTTCGTGTTGTCCCAGGCCATTTTTTCCTTCCACGTCGTGGGCTTGGCGTCCTTGATGAACCGCGGCTCGTCGTAGCCGGTGCCGAACACCAACCAGCGTCGCGGGGTATAGACTGGTTTCCCACTCGTACCCGCCGACGTTCCATTTGGATTTGATGCAACCGTCGAAGACGGGCTCCCTCGTGTTGGTGGCGGTGCACATGGCCGTGGCCGCGCTGTAGCCCTCGACCTTGAGCACCCGCACCAAGCGAGCAGCCCCGGTGAGCTTTGTGCCGGTGTTTTCCATGGTGGCGAGGGAAGGGGAGATGTACTTTCAGTCTGATCTTTCGCAGTGAAATCGAGTGTTTTTTGCCCTGAGGAATGATGTGGGAGAAGGGGAGCAATTTATACCGGGCTGCACTTAAAGCCAGCGAGCGAGTGTCCCATCGGGAAAAGAGGCATGCAAAATTGATGGGTGTTGATCGGGAATTGGAAATGAACAGGTGATCAGCAGCGATCAATCAATGAAGAATACCAACAATCACCGTTCTCGTGTGAAGTACTCCAAATTCACACAACTTGGGTTCGTTTGGTCTTCTCACCCGTTTGAAATACTTTCCAGTAGTACTCCTACCTAAAAAAAAGGGTCTATCTAGAACTCAGTCGACTGAGACTTAGTCTCAGTCGAGTGACGTCATCACAGTCTTTTTGCTGCAAGCGGCACGGCTAGATGCTACAACCGATGTTGAAAAATGTTGCGACATTTTTGCAAGCAATGACGATTGATGCTACAACCGGTGTGACTAAAATGCTACAACTATCAATGCAGGATGCTACAACCGGTGAGACGTTGTGCTACAATCGATGAGGGACAACATGCTACAACCAACAAGACGGATGCTGCAACCATAGAAAACAAAGTTGCAAACGTTGAAACAAAATGTTGCATGGTCGACTGAGACTTGGTTAAATCTCAGTCGACTGATTTTTAGCAAGCCCGTAAAAAAAAGCACAGTTACATTGTTGAAAAAGGGGAAATTTTGAGGTGCATTGCAATACACCAGAGCACGTATATTATATAGGCAATCTAACAGATAAGACTAAGTGGGCCTTATTAAAGCCCAATAATATTTTCGACCTAAAAAGTTTGGGCAACATTGATGTAAAAAAAAAATTAGTTATTGATGTTCATTCTGCCAAGCCATTGGATGCCAAGATTGTCAAACAACCTAGAACAAACATATCCGATTCAATCAGGTAATTAACTGAGTCTGGTAGGGAAACCACGAGCTTAGATTTCTCATTCCCATATGCTCCTTTTTTCCCATCCAATTATTTAGACCTCAACTAACTAGGAGCACAAACAACGAAAATGATGGCCAGAAGCTATGAGCGAAAATAACAATCAATAAACTCATACAGACTACATACATAGTATGTTTAAATATCATAAGATTCCACAATTCCAAGATACATCAAACTGTGGGAAAATGCTGGCAACCAATTGCTCATAAATCACGTTGAAAATCCTTCAAACAAGAATAGAAGATGGACAGAATTCGACAGCGAAAAACAATAGATGAAGACCCACGCTTGAACGTCTCGGCAGAGCTTTCTTCAATCTCCCTTGGGGGTCTTTTCCCAAATTCTTCACTTGCCTCCCTTACACGATACATTTCTGACCATGTCCCCCTAGTCCTAAACGTCTCCACAAGGTGGATCCTATATGACACGCGTGAGCGTCCAGGAGCTGCACCTTCGCTGAAGCGAGTCCCCACTTGGGCCGGCCCACTTACGATTTCCTGTGCCGTTTTCCTTCGCTGCTTCTGCTGGGTTTTTTTTCTCATTTTCTTCTGCGGTTTTTTGCTTCCTGTTTTTCACTATTTCTCCAGTTTTCTGTAGTTTTGTTCTGGTTTTTTATTTTTCAGTTTTGATTCCTTTTTCGTTTCATTTTCTTTGACATTAGTTTGTTTTCTGCGCTGTTTCTTTTTCTGTTTTCTTCTTTTTATTTGCGTATTATATAAAATGTTCATCGTGTATTACAAAAAATTTCATTGTATTAAGAAAAATGTTCATTGTATATTATGAAAATGTTCACCTTTCCATATAAAAATGTTCATCGTGTATTACAAAAATGTTCATTGTATATTATGAAATTCTTCAACGTTTTTACTAAGTGTTGAATGCATATTCAAAAATTGTTCAACACATATATTCATATTGTTTGAAAATGTTCATCGTGTATTATTTGAAACTTTCAATGGATATAGAAAATGTTCAGTATATATATATATTGATTTTTTTCTATTTTGGTTTTGGTTTTTCAGTGAGTATACAATTGTTCACTATGTTTCTTAATTTTGATCAATATATTACACGATGTTCAATGTGTATTCGTAAATTGTTCAACGATTTTCACAAATGTTCAGTACGTGTCCGAAAATTGTTCAGCACATATATTCATATTTTTTTCAAAAATGTTCATCATATATTAAAATAAGTTCATCATGTATTATTTAAAATATTCAGCTTATTTTAAGAAAATGTCAACGGATATCGCAAAATGTTCAACGGATATTACAAAATATTTTATGTGTACTTCAAAAAAAAAGATTCAACAGAGTATGGTACTTAAACATTGGCGCCTCAAATTACCAGAATAACGTTCCGCCGGTTAGCAACGCTAGCTCTAGAAAGGAAGGTCGTGAGTTCGAACTCTTGAGGGCACATGAACTTTTTTTTTTCGTGTGAGCTCGTTTCCTCCTAATGGGCCGGCCCATGCGCTCTTCCTTGAGGAAAGGCTCTTCCATCTGCCGCCCGCGCGCGGCAAATAGGAGCTCTCCTCCACAAACATCCCCGCCTCCCACCTTTTTTGCTTTGAATCTTCTTGGACCCTAAACTCGGCTTGCCAAAGACTCATATTGCACCACTGGTCTCATAACACGGGACAAGGCCCACGAATTGCATGCCTTGCGTTGGTTACAAAAAAAATCCGTTTTGCCCTTAAAATGTGGGCTAGAACCTTAAGGCACGCGCATGTCCGGGAATCAAATTGCAAAATTGTCACCGACCTGCTCGACTTTATTGAGGAACCTAGGCAACTTACCGACCCCGAAAAAAAGCTATGATCTGTAGTCATCAATGCACTCCTTCGAGCCACTCGGCAAAAAACTCTCTTTTTGAAACAACGCGAAAAGGTCCGATCTGCAGTTGAATGAGACGAGAAGACAAAAAATTCCATGTCTCCACCTCTTAGCGTTTCCGCCATAACAAAATTATGGTTCTTGATCACAATTGCTCTGAATTCTTCTCCCACAATGAAAAGGCCTCCATCCTTAACTCCTTCTATCTTGACCAAATTGGGACCCCCAAAAACTATGGATGGAACTTCACACTCTATGATATTTACCCCCAGACTCTGACACAACTTCTGACGCTTGACAACCTCTTCTCAGATCAGGAAATTTATGATGCTTTCTTCCAAATTAACACAAACGCTAGCCCTGGTCCTGACTATTTTGGACCAGGCTTCTATCGAAAGTATTGGCACTCAACTAAAGAAATCATTATCCCGCTTTCCAAGCCTTCCATGAACAGACCATAGGTGATGAACATCTCAACAGAGCATTCATGATTCTGCTCCCCAAGGATACCCTTGCCAGAACTGCAAATGACTTTCGACCAATTTCCCTTTAAAATTGCCCTCTAAAGGCCATTGCAAAGTTCCTACCGAACCGCCTAAAGCCCCCCCCTTTTACAGCTTCTTACTCACAAGGGTTTCCCCCTGAAATGGGTTCAATAGGTCAACTCCCTGCCCGCCTCTCGAAAAATTGCGGTCATGCTAAATGGGGTGCCCGGTACGTGGGTAAATTGTCAAAACAACCTTCGTCAGGGTGTCTCGCTCTCCCCCTACCTTTTCATCCTTTTTGGCGACATCCTGCAATGTCTGAATCTTACTATCTCACAGTGATGGCCTTCTTCACCACCCTTTAGACCCCAAAGTGCACCCCCCCCCCCCCCCTCGCGCCATCCTACAATACGCGAATGACACTCTCATCCTGGCCAATGCCACCTCCAATGGGGCAACCCAGCTCAAACAAATTCTCGATAATTTTGCCAACACGACCGGCCTCTCTCTCAACTTACACAAAACAACTTTTACTCCATATGGTGATGCTGTAGCCATCGATCCTGAGCAGATGCACCGAACGCACAACATTAGTGAGGTTTGTGCAGGCAATAGTCATGGCGGAAGGTGGATGGTGGACGCTATCAAACGATTAGATCTCTATATAGTCCAAATCTGTTGATACTCCTTAATTTATGCAGTCCGGTAAATTTTAGGAATAGTCTTGTTTATTAGTCGTGGTAGCTTAGGAGTCCTAGAAGAGATTATCATTGACCCTAAAGCTAAGCAAACGCTAGCTTGGTGCTTAGAATATATCTAACCGATCCCCTATTCATTTTCCTCCTCTAACCGGTGGCTAAGCGAACCAGAGTTTTGGTTTCCCCAGGCCGCGATGGCCGAATTTCGAGCATTTAAAAAAATCGGCTGAAATTTGACAAAATTTGATCAAAATCTATTTTTTGGGCCGAAAGGTACTTTCCGCCCTAGGCTGAGATGGCTGAAATCGTTTTTTCAGCCGAAAATAAAAACACATAACCGAACCGAGAAGGATAATTTTTACTACAGAGTCGGCCCGACTCTCAAATATACTCAGCTGGCCACCCATGGAGTAAAAGTTTTGGCCCCAAACCCGGCTCATGCCGTCCCCACCCCGTGTCGTGTCGTCGCCGGCATTGCTTCTTACGATCACCCAGGGCCTCCACCGTCATTGCCTCCACCACCCTACTCCCCCAATCTAGACAATCACCGGTCCCTGCCGTCACCAAAATCGAGCTCTATCACCGTCGCCGAAAGGATGAGCCGAATCTTCTTCCTCCAAACCTCTCCGACGACGGCGGGCCATCTCGAAGCCCCGCCGACCACTAGAAACTTTGTCGTCAACTCAACATCACCGGCTGACTATGACACGTCCACCGTCCTTCAAGTATTCGACAATTTGCCTAAGGTGAGTTTTGTTTGTGCCTTTTCAACTTGTTTTTCTTTTGAGAACTGAATTAAACCGAGTCATTGGCGAATAGTGTGGATGAAGAGGTTGAGGGAGATGATCTTTGAGGACTCTTTGTCAGAGGAGGAGGAACAAGACGATGACGACTTCGAGATGGGCATTGGCATGATGTGCTTGCCAATATTAGTACAAGGGGATAAATATAGTTGGTTGATTCGGTGTTCATAGTTTCATACATGATTTGCTCTGCTGTAGCCACAAATTCCTTTTGTTTTGTATGTTGGGAGGTCTTTTGAACAACTTGAATCTCACATCAAATTTGAGAAAAAACATTGGGAATATGTTGTCTGATTGTGTAGAAAAATAAGTTGATTCCTGTTTGATGGGAATCACACCCTCTCGAAACAGACTTTCGCCCTCCTTTATAAATAAAGTCATAAATGGCCGATCCGATACAAAGTGATGAGGAAAAAGATAAATAAAACGGCACTAGGCGGGTGGCACAAGTGCCACAAACCCAACACGGAGCAATAAAAATAGGAGAGGCCACCCGAACAAACTACAACCAAGACAACTGAAGAAGACTGAAGCCACACCGCCAAAAGAAACCACCGGACACCGAGGACCCGAACACACATTGAGCCATCTTCAGATGGGTCCGTCTCACCTTAGAGACAGCCCCCTCGCTCCGGGCCCTGGAAGGCCACTCCTGCCTGGAGACAGCAAGGACCGAGAACGGGGACCACAGGAACCCGTCTATAGGATAGGAGAACGGGTCCAACCCACTCCAGAAACTACGATGTGAGAAGGCAGGAAAGAGCCAAACCCGACGCCGTAGGCCATCTGCCACCGAGAGAGACCGAGGTTCCGTTACGACACCCTCAAGAGGGTGATGGCGCCAGACGCCACCGTCGTCGAGCCCAAAGATGGACTAAGGTTTTCACCCCGAAACTCTAACACCATGAGGGGACCCAAAGCAACGCCCCCATGAGGGAAGCAACACACGTAGGTGGTGCCACTGCCTGCTCCGGAGCACAAAGCTTTCGCTCGGACCCACACAAATGCCACCCGCGGACTCAAGGAAGCCGACCCACCCCACGGGCCTCCGGATCCAGACCAGGGGATCGCCACCGCCGAAGCCACGACGACACCAGGGACTCCTGTTGCCCCTCCTCTTGCTATCCACATAGCCAAGAGGAGACGCCACCACCGCTGCCACGCTGGCTGTCGCAAAGCCAACCGTGCAGACTCACCATCCAGGGCCCCCGCCCCAGGCATCCAAGACAGACAAACCACCACTGCATAGGTAACAAGGTCATCAAAGCACCGAACTTTGACATGAGCCGTGGGTAAGTAAAATGTCATGCCAAAGCGCCACCATGGTCTGGAGTGGTCACATCAACGCCACTCCACATGCCAAGGAAGCCGGACCTTGTCCAGGGTGCAGATCACAAGGTTAGCCAGCATCGTCGTTGGGTAGCCCGGAAAAGGGCAACGGAGTATTAGGCCTTCACAGGCGGACCCGTCTAAGCCGCGACACCTTCCACCCCCAACCATCTACACCAGCGAACACCGGAGAACCGCACGCCACCACATCACACAGCCGGCCACAGTCAGGTCCAACCCACCACCGCACCACGCCGGCGAGGTGGTCACCGTGCGCCACCCGAAAATACCCGTATGCAGGAGCGTCGGAGTACCTTGCTCGAGCACGTCGGGATGCACTGTGACGCCACCAACACGAGCAACCGGTCGCAGTCCGCCATCACCTACCGAACCCAGCCCCGCCACCGAGCGCCTACCCGCACGCGCGACGGGGAACCACCAGCCGCCAAAGCCTACCCAAGCCACCTGCAACCGCCAGCCCCTCATGCAGCTGCCCAGCACCCATGACCCAGCCGCCCAGCACCACAGCCCACCACCACGCCTACCGCCGCCATCCGTCGGCCCCAGCCCGCGCTGGACGTCGCCGAGAGGGCGAGAGAAGGACCCGCCGGGCGCCCGGCAATGGCAAGGAGAGGAGAGGGTGGAGAGGAGGGCTGAGTCGTCCACCCGCCGCACAATAGCTGTTCTTGTTATTTTACATGTTCCTCTCGATTATTTTAGGATTTCTCCACCAGTAGTTCATCTTCGATGAAGATATTCTTCAGATATTATTCTCTAGCATGCATCAACTTGTAGCAGTACTATAAGCTCTAAGTAACCGACTAACTGGTAATGTAACTGCTAAATGAGAACAAGTACACATGCTCCCAGCTCAAACGAATATTTCTTTCTTTCAAATCAAATTTCACATATGAAAAATACAACTGTGTTGTTTAAAGTTTTGCATTACTTTGGCATGTGCAAAGAAAAAATAAAAATCACATAGAGCTGCTTTTTAGCTACTTGCTCTTGTTATTTCTACATAAACTAGCAATGAGCGCATTTTTACTGAGACGAACTATGTGCGATGGAGCTCTTCATCGCACACAAAACTGTCTCTGAACTGTGTGCACTAAATTTCCGAACGTCGTTACCAAATTTGAGAACTCCCAAACCAAGGGTGGCGTGCAAGACAAACAAAAGGATTGTATATGGTTGCAAGTGACAAAATGTGAATCACCATTCTCTTAACATCACTGATGCAGAAGGCTCCAGGCTGGGCAAACATTACCTTGTGCCAGTATTGACAACCGCAATCAAAGAGCGAGAAAGATAAACACCAAATCTTGGACCATATAGCACTAAATTACATGCAATTGAAGGTGAAATGCACTCAGTAAGTTGCTCCAACATATATAAATGGACACAAGTTTTCCTGACAGCGAAAGACATAAACAAAGTTTCTACCAGAGCACAAATAAACTACTCCCTCCGTTCCAAATTACTCGTCGTGGTTTGAACTAAAACCACGACGAGTAATTTGGAACGGAGGGAGTAGTACGCATGCATTATGCTATTAATAAATCTCGGACCTTTAGCACCAATGCACCATGGTTATCCTTCAAATCTTTCTGCTGCACGCAGCCTTGAGAAGGTCAGTCACCACCGAAGGGCAGCTTGACGCGAGATGCTTATACCCATCCGTCGCCAACACGGCATCAAGAATTGTTGGAGTACTAATAATAAAGTCCACACACTTCGCCTTGAGCTGCGAACAGCTGGGCTGCTCTGCTAAACCCAACGTCGTTGCCACAGTGTCGATGCTGATGCCATTAGAGAGCTTATCAGAACATATGAGCTTGAGCTTGTCAGCAGCAGCAAATAGATGCTGCGCCATCAACGTCACATCCTCCTGATTTTCAAATTCCGGCACAATGTCGGTGTAGATGAAACAGAGCAGTGCCTTGAATACCTCAGCCTCCATGTCGTCTATCTTCAGACTTTGTGAGCACTTCTCCTTCATGTCCCCGAAGAACTCAGCCATGAACACCGGAGATCTTGCGGCCAATATGTTTTTATGCACGGCAAAAGACTCGCCGGACACGAGGAATGTGACGTCCGCCCCCGTCCCGCTCTGCAGGAGGTCGCCGAGGTGCTGGTTCAAGGTGTGGGATGGCACGGTCACTTCTTTACCGGGGATGGCTGGTTCCGGTAACTCCTTGAGCACAGTGCTGGCGCACTGCACAGCCAAAGTGCCATCCCAGATATAACCCGACGCTCGCAAATCACATGTACGCATGAGCCACAAGTAATTCCTACTATCTTCGGGACGGTAGAATACACTCTTTTCTTCCGATGGTTCAAGCCTCCCACTAGGATCTACGAGCCGGCCTGCTAGGCTCGCCCTGCATACGCGGGGATCACTGAGAAGGATGAGCTCCAGTATTAGCCACAGACCGGTGGGCATCATCTTTGCAGGATAGATTCGATTTCCCACCATAGCCACCGACGATCCATCTCCATGTGGATTTGGTGCAATGAGTAAGGTTTGCGATCTTGAGCAGCTGCACCAAGCGCACAGCGCCAGTGAGGTTTGCGCACGCACTCTCCATGGCGGAGGTGCACGCTGGAGACTCCGGAGAGGACGATACTGGGCGTGGGATCATACAGACATATGAGTTGTTTCGGTGGTGGAAATGGTTGTGGAGAAGGTGGAGGAGCATTGCAATTTATGCTGGGGTGCTTTGGAAACGGGCGATTGCTTGGAACCAACAAGCGACCAATCGATTCAAGATAATCAACAGTCACAGCACCGGCCGCTAGAGTAATTACGCAACACGTGCGCTTCCGCGCGTGTGGACTTTTTTTTTTTTTTTGAGGATCCTCCCCGCGTGTGGACTGTGCAGAGCCTTTTTCTCATAGGAAAACCTTGCGAGCCGGGGCACCGGCCGAACACTCCGCCGGCCTCGCGTGCGTCGCTGGTTTCTTTTGCGATCCAGCACGCCCACTATCACCACATCATATATGTGGCCCTCGCAAACCGCTTTAATCTTTCCCTTATCCTCTTCACGGACGGCTCCTCCACTCGATCCAGTTGATCCCCTTCCTCTCGCTCGCCATTTCCAGACCACCCTCACCTTGATTTTTTTCCAGCGAATCCTTTCCCCCCCCCCCCCCCCCCGGCCGCGGTTCTACTGCTACGGTAGGACGGCGCATCGGCCGCAGGCTGTTGCTATGGTGGGGAGCTGACAGAGGTGATGCAAACCCGTGGAAACGACGGCGGTGTGGACATAAAAAGCTGCTAGTGGCGGCAATGTCTTCCCAGGAGCACCATGAGGTGCTGCGAGCAGCGTCGGCGTTGGGCGCGCAGTGGTGACCAGGGAGCGACCGCGTGCTATCGGTGATGGAACCGGCCACCGCGGGATGCTGGAACCAGCTACCATCGATGCTGGAACCAGTCACCACTAGTGCTGGAACCGTTGGGTGAGGAGCTGCAACCAGGTGTGGACCGACGCGCTCGGTTTGCGCCTGTCGAGTGAGAAGCTGCAACCAGAGGAAGGGATGTTGGAACCGGCAATCTCAGATGCTGGAACCGGCGACTTGTTTTGCTGGCACCGGCGAGAACTTTGCTCCAACCAGTGATGAGGAATCATTCTTTTTGCTGGAACCGTGTGTTTGTTTTGCTGGAGCCGGTCAGAAATTTTGTTGCGATCCGGAGATGGCGAGTCATTGTTTTTTGCTGGAATTAGATGATTTTTTTTGCTGGAATCATACTTCTGTTTTGCTGGAACCATGATTTTTTTGGTTGCTTTGACTAGGTGCAATTTGTGCAATGCGGAACCATGTTTCTAAATTTTGCTGGAAACATGACTTTTTTTTGCTGGAACCAAGCATGTTTTTTACTACAACCAAGCAACCGCGGGATCGTTGGGCTGCCACCGATGAGTTGACCGGAGATGCAGCAGAAGTATGCGGGGAAGACCGGAGTAGGCGGGGAGGAGCAGGGGCTATGAGCAAGGTGGGTGGTGGAGCGGAGACGTCATTTTTTACCAAGTTGCATGTGTGGACTTTTTTAATCGAGGGGCCTAATCATGCGGTTCGTGCGTACTAAATCATGTGGCTGCTAGGCGACCGGCCGAAAGTTATGCCGGTGCGCCGGCGCCTAGCATCGCCCTTTCTCATAGGCTGCCGCTTGGTCTCGTCTTCACCCGTTTCACTCACATTAGTTTTCTTTGTTTGAACTATCGACTGGAGTTCTGTCTTCTCACTGAGAGATGAAAATATTGCTGACAGAAACGTACAAGAAAAGCACATCTATTTACTACAAACAGATAATCATGCCCAAGAGGTGAGCAACACAGACTTATGAGAGGCCTTGGGCCCTCTCCCCACAAAAGACTGCCTGTTAGGAGGGACACCCCGGCCTTTATAAATCGTGTTATGTCTTCTTCCACATCCAATGTGGGACTAAACCCAACAATCTCCACCTCACACATTGGTTATCATGGACCCGCTAATACCAGTGTTTCCATCCCATCAACCATGACCGACCATCTGTGAGTCCACCGAGATTTATTCTGTGCACCTAAGCTCTGATATCAACTGTTACGCAATCCTGGGTCCACTAATACCAGCGTTTCCGACACACATGCATCAACCATGCCCAATCGGAGAGCAACACCGACTTATGAGAGGCCTTGGGCCCTCTCCCCCTAAAAAACTAGCCTCTTAGGAGGGGACACCCCTGCCCTTATAAATTGTGTTATATCTCCTCCCACAATCGATCTGGGACTAAACCCAACATATACGCTTGAAGTATTTATTAGATTGGTATATAGCAGGATGTGCCACTTGAGGTTTTTATGCCGTGTATCAACGATTCTCTAGCAGGATTTCTTTTGCTTTTCTTTGTCTTGAACCTTTTCTTTTCTTTTGTGTCCTTGTTTTCTTCGTTGTTTATTTCCCTTTTCTTGTTGTTTCATTCTTATATATCATTTATATAGTGTGTTTTATCAATAAATTTTTTAATGCAATTTTGTGTAAGTAAATCCAACGCACATATATAGTATTAAATTTAGCGGTGCACATGATATTCTTCTTATACTGAACTAAAAGAAAAAGAGATTTGCCAGAAACTAAAATAATATTTTAACGCAAGGTTATCATGCTCTCTCTTTTTTTGCGGGTGAAGGTAATCATGCTTATTTCTACAATATGGAGAAAACATTAGTGACCTCACTACATCTTTACCTAAAATAAGGAAGAAGTGGGACATAATTAAAAATATTTTCCATTCCAAACAGTATTCTAAACAAAATTTCTAAACATTTTTACTGACAAGAACAATTTTCATGACTTGCGTTAATATTTATTTCATATACATTTGCCTTTTTCTATTGATGGTGGAACATATTTTTTAAATATGTTTCTTAATCAAATTTTGATGAGTCAAGGCCTAAGAAAAATTGGCTTAACCAAAGTATTTCAAAATAGTCTCAAAAGGAGGTCACTTCCTTTGCAAGATATATTTAAAATTTGGTGTGTATTGCTAAAGAAAGAAAGGCCGAAGGCCCAGTCTGTTATAAAAGGAAAATATAATTGGGCTTTCTACTTAATGGAGAAGAAAAAACGCGCAACTTCGAGTTCTCTAATGGCGGATCTAAAAGATGTGATTTAATGGCAGATTTTTTTCCCCATGTTTTTTTTCCCAACACCAGCCACAACAGACGACGCAAGAGGTGGACCTATTTAGCCAAACGTATTCCAAAAGATAAGAGCTCATACAAAGAAATGGATACTGAATCATAGACATTTTAGTGCTAATTAAGTTGCATACACTAAAGGGAAACACGCGTTATAAAATAATTAGTTCGAGATGATACCCCACACACTGTTGTGGAATATTTTGCAATATAAATCAGTTGCATTTGATTGCAAGTGATATGAATATTCAAAGAAATAATATGATAACTAATACTGAAAATACATATGCTTTACTGTGTTTGATTATTATATAGTTGTAAAATATGTTTTAACTTTCTCATTCATGTTTGCATGTTGAGGTGGGCATTTTCCCATCCATGTTGCTTGATGGTGTGATATGCTTGCATGTTGAGAGAAATAGGTTAATGGGGACTAGTTTTTGTTTTTTTAAACACGTCCTATATATTAATTAATTAAAAGGTTGTTACATCGTTTCTTACAACAACAACCACACAGGATGGAAAACTATTACAAAGAATACCCTCCGGCCGATTATCAAAGCTAAATTTTGCAATCTGATGAGTGACTGCATTGGCCCTCTGACTTATTTTCTTCCACTCAAAATTCTGAAGAAGCTTCCAGATGGATAAAGCTTCCTTCTTCAGATGAATGAACGGTGTCCTCTCCAGGTTTTCATTTGCAAGAAAGGAAACCACAAAGGAGCGGTCATTCGCTAAAATAACAGGTTTACAAAGAGTGATAAACAATATAAAGACCAACCAGGCACGCCCGGAGCTCGGCTTCAACGACACTGGTACATGACCCAATATAATCCTAAGAAGTGATGAGGACATCGCCTGCAGAATTCCTTGAAACAACCCTCCGGCACTCCTGGTCTGGGCTGATCTGGCGGAGGACGAAGACGTCACTGCCGGCCGCCCTGTGGTCTGCCGTGACCGGGTTCCCCCTCCCGCCCCAGCTCGCCCGCCGCCGCTCCGTGCCCCCGAAAGCGGCCTTACCCCCAGGGGCGGGGGTTCGGCTGCCCGTGCACGAGCACAGTCTCGTCGAGGAACGAGCTCGCCTAGGCCCTCTTCGGGGCAAGGCCCGACCTTGGGGACGGGAGGATCCCGCCGCCGCCGGCGCGCGGCTGGCTGGGGGGTCGCCGGCCATGCGGACCTGGGCTCTGCCCGGTCGTCGTGGCGGTCTTCGGACGTCATGGCCGTGGCCGGGGTGGCCGCGCCGTTGCCGGAGGTTGCCGTCGGCCTGCCCGTGCCCTCCCGACGCAGCCCTTTCAGACCTTTCATCGCCGCCTTTGGCTCCTCCCGGCTCCGTTTCGTCTACACCCCCGCGTCGTTCGCCTGTGCCCCCTTCTCCAGCGACCTGCCTCGCCCGCCCGGGCCGGGCGGCGTGGTGGAAACCCTTGCCGAGTGCCCGTCCCGGCCTCGCGTGTTGGGCCGCCCTGTCGTGGGCCGTTCCTTCCGTGCTGGGTCGTCTGGCTCGACGCCTGCGGCTGGACTAGACTTGGGCCAGGGGATGCATCGGCCCACGTGGGTTTCCGGCCCATCCCAGGGCCTGCTCCCCCGGCCTTCCCCGCCACGGTCAATCTGGCCACCGCAAGGGTTCCTAGTCCAGCCGCCACGCTCCCCCCGCCCCTCGTTTTCCCCTCGCTCGACCTCTCCTCCCACGCCGCCACGGTCCGTCCCAGCTGCTCCGGGGGCGCCAGGGCGCGAAGAAGAAGAAGAAGCGGGGCCCGGCTCGCCCCCCTACTGCGCCGGCCCCCTTCCCCGTGACCTCGGCGTTGGCCGATGTTGTTGCTACCCGTGACCCGCCCCCTTGCTTCAACTGCGGGATCGCGGGCCATTACCAAGTTGAGTGCACCAACCCTCCGATGTGCTACCTCTGCAAGGATACTGGACACCCAGCGGCCCTGTGCCCGGACTGTCCGCTGACGAATGAGCTCATGATGTATGACCATGGCATCGAGGGCCTCGGGTTCTTTCACATCGAGGTGGAGGATTTACCACCCCCCCTCCCCATCGCTCCAAGCGATCTTCACTGTCGTGGGGGTGGGTATTGCTTCCCCGGAGATGATCGAGGCTGAGCTCAACCACCTGTGCTGGCGTGTGTGGGACTGGCAGGTGACTCCGACCTCTGCCAGCTCTTTCACCGTGGTCTTCCCGGACGCCATCAGCTTGGGCCTCTGCACTCGCAGCAACGACATCACCTTGGCCCTGAACAAGCTTGTGGTCAACATCTCTGAGCCTAAGGTCGACCCCAAGGCGGTCGCAGTCTTGGATACTGCTTGGATCCTCATCGCCGGGCTACCTAACGTCGCCCGGTCCGAGCGGGTCATTCGCAGTATGTCCAAAATCCTTGGCAAGGTGGTGGTGGTGGACGAGCTCTCCCTCTACAAAGAGGAGGAGGTCCGGGTCAAGGTCAAGTGCCTTGACTCCGACAAGCTCCGTGTCACCGTTCGCGTCTTCTTCAACGACCTGGGATTCGACCTCAAGATCTCCCCCAAGCCTCCCAACCACGTCGGTCGCCCACGCTCCTCTAATGATGGGCACTTTGGAGGTGGGGCGCAGACCGGCATAACGACTCCCACTACCACCGCACGCGTCCCTCCCGCCATGAGGATCCGGACGACGACGACAAGCGCTCGGGCCGCAGCCGCTCTCCCTCGCGTGATCCACCTCCGAGCCGTGGGGGTGCGGGCGCTGGCTCTGGCCACTCGCGTGGGCTGACCCTTGCTAACGAGTCTGCTCCCATGGTGTTGCCGGCGGCCTCTCCCTCCTCCTCGGCTGAGATGAGTGACATCTCCAGCGTAGGCCTCCTCGTCTCACCGCCCTCCTTGCCACGCTCACCTTGCTCCACCCATGCGCCCGTCTCCTCGCCTTCGACCCTGGAGGCGCTTCCCCTGGCCCTAGCGGATCACTCGTTGGACGAGCTTTCCTCTGGCGAGCCCCCTCTACTCGGCTCCTCTGAGGGCGCACCGGCGCTGCCCGCTGCCACCTCCCCAGAGGCCGCCGTTACGGCGACGCCGGAGGATGGCCCGCCAGCCCCGGACCTGCTCTCCCCCGCCCTGCCAGGGTCCGACGCCTGCTTGGAGCCCTCGACGACTGCTTCTCCGACCACTCTGCCCCTGGGGGTTGCTGCGGACGTGGCCACCCCCGTTGCCTCCCACCCGCCCCGGACGGTGCCGTACGCACGCCGGACTTGGGCCTCGTCGACTCCGGTGACAGCCTCCCGCCGCAGTGCCTGTCTTGACGCGGACTGCCCGGCTGGAGGCCCGACACCGTCCATCTCCGAGCGCACTGAGATCCGGGCCGCGGCACAGAACCTCGAGTCAGGTGTGATCGACATCCCACCCAGTTCTTCCAGTTGCTCGTTTTCTGCTCTTGAGGTTGTTCCTCTAGGCCACCTCACCAAGGTGGTCGCGGACTCGTCCATCGTTTTCAGGGGGGAGGTTGGACCCCCCTTAGAGCAGATTGCTGCTATGCAGGCCCGGGAAATCCTTGATGGGAACTTGCTGAGACCCGGGCCCGTCTCCTCCACACTCCGGCACCCCAGCCCCCCGAGCTGGAAATCCGTGGCCACACCCGCTCCTGCACTGCGGCGCTCAGGGCCAGCAGCACCTCCTCTTTTTTGGGGTCAAGCAGCCCCCCCGATGGGGGTTCAGATGCGGGTCCTCTTTTGGAACATCCGCGGTTTCGGCCATGACGGCTGGCCTCGCCAGCTCATTGAGTACATGCGCGACGAGCACATCGACATCATCGCCATTCAGGAAACCATGCGCACGGAATTTTCTCTCCCCGAGTTAGAGCGTCTTAGCCCCCACCTTTTCGCCTGGCACTGGCTCCCTTCTAGTAGGACCACGGGGCACTCGGGAGGCATCCTTTTAGGTGTGAAGGATGCCACCTTTGAGGTTGGAGGTATGGACCGGGGTGAGTTTTTCGTTAGCATGGAGCTCTTCGAAAGGGCGCTCAACTTCAAGTGGGAGGTTGTCATTGTCTATGGACCGGTGGACCACTGTCGCTCCCGACCTTCCTCGAAGAGCTATAATGGAAGGTCTCCGCCTCCACCCTCCTGGTGGTTGATGGAGGTGATTTCAACCTCATCCGCTCTCCTGATGGGAAGAATAACGACCGGATCAACCGCCCTAGGATGCAAATGTTCAACGACTGCATCGCGGATCTCGGCCTCCGCGAGCTTGAGCGGACGGGTGCCAGATTTACCTGGACTAACAGCCCTATACCGCGTCCTAGTCTCCCCGGAATGGGAACTTAGATGCCCCTTGGCTTCGCTCCGTGCGATTACCCGGATTGGGTCGGATCACGTCCCTCTCCTCGTCTCCACCGCCGACGATCGCCCTCCCACCCCGTCACGCTTTAGGTTTGAGCTCTTCTGGCTCAACCAAGTGGGCTTCAGGGAGGCGGTCACGGCCAAGTGGACCTCTGCGCGCTCCTCCCCCCACCGGTCCATGTCGGCTGTGGACTCTTGGCAGTTTCGTGCCAAGCTCGCCCGCCAATTTATGAAAGGGTGGGGCGCTAACCTTGGCAGGGACCTCCGCGAACGCAAAAAAGCCCTCCTATCTGCCATCCAGGCCTTGGACTCCCGTGCGGACACTTCCGGGATCCCCAGGGATGGGTGGATGTTGCGTTATGATCTTGAGGATCAGCTCGCCACCATCTATACGGATGAAGAAGCATACAGGAGGCTTCGCAGTACCCAGCGGTGGGTGCTGCGGGGCGACTCTAATACGGCTTACTTCCAGGCGATCGCGAATGGGCTGCGACATAGGAACTCCATCCACTGTTTGTGGGATGGTGATTCCCAGCTCATCCGCCCCTCGGACATCCAGGCACACGTAGATGGCTGATATGTCTCCAACGTATCTATAATTTTTGATTGTTCCATGCTATTATATTACCCCTTTTGGATGTTTATGGGCTTTATTTTACACATTTATATCATTTTTGGGACTAACCTACTAACCGGAGGCCCAGCCCGTATTGCCGTTTTTTTTCCTATTTCAGTATTTCGAAGAAAGGAATATCAAACGGAGTCCAAATGGAATGAAACCTTCGGGAGCGTGATTTTTGGAACGAACGTGATCCAGAGGACTTGGAGTGCAAGTCAAGAAGCAGCCGAGGCGGCCACGAGAGGGTAGGGCGCCCCCCCCCCCTATAGGGCGCGACCCCCTGTCTCGTGAGCCCCTCGGGCGGCCACCGACGTACTTCTTCCTCCTATATAAGCCTACGTACCCCGAAAACATCCAGGGAGCCAACGAAACACAATTTCCACCACCGTAACCTTCTGTATCCACGAGATCCCATCTTGGAGCCTTCGTCGGCGCTCTGCCTGAGGGGGAATCGAGCACGGAGGGCTTCTACATCAACACCATAGCCCTTCCGATGAGTTGTGAGTAGTTTACCACAGACCTTCAGGTCCATAGTTATTAGCTAGATGGCTTCTTCTCTCTTTTTGGATCTCAATACAATGTTCTCCCCCTCTCTTGTGGAGATCTATTCGATGTAAACTCTTTTTGCGGTGTGTTTGTCGAGATCCGAAGAATTGTGGGTTTATGATCAAGTTTATCTATGAGAAATATTTGAACCTCCTCTGAATTCTTGTATGTATGATTGAGTTATCTTTGCAAGTCTCTTCGAATTATCAGTTTGATTTGGCCTACTAGATTGATCTTTCTTGCCATGGGAAAAGTGCTTAGCTTTGGGTTCAATCTTGCGGCGTCCTTACCAAGTGACAGCAGGGGTTGCAAGGCACTTATTGTATTGTTGCCATCGAGGATAAAAAGATGGGGTTATATCATATTGCATGAATTTATCCCTATACATCATGTCATCTTGCTTAAGGCATTACTCTGTTCTTATGAACTTAATACTCTAGATGCAGGCAGGAGTCGGTCGATGTGTGGAGTAATAGTAGTAGATGCAGGCAGGAGTCGGTCAACTTGTCACGGATGTGATGCCTATATACATGATCATGCCTAGATAATCTCATAATTATTCGCTTTTCTATCAATTGCTCAACAGTAATTTGTTCACCCACTGTAATACTTATGCTATCTCCAGAGAAGCCTCTAGTGAAACCTATGGCCCCCCGGGTCTATCTCTTATCATATTTGCTTCCAATCTACTTTTATTTGCATCTTTACTTTTTGCATCTATATTATAAAATACCAAAAATATATTTATCTTATCATACTATCTCTATTAGATCTCACTTTCGCAAGTGGCCGTGAAGGGATTGACAACCCCTTTATTGCGTTGGTTGCGAGTTCTTTGTTTGTTTGCGCAGGTGCGTGGGACTTTTGAGGAGCCTCCTACTGGATTGATACCTTGGTTCTCAAAAACTGAGGGAAATACTTACGTGCTGCATCACCCTTTCCTCTTCAAGGAAAACCAACGCAAGCTCAAGACGTAGCAATGGATTTTACAAAGCCCTATTCTCCCCACCCTTCGGGGTGGGGCCGCTCTGGCAACCGACATCTGGCCGGGCACCCAGCTTGTGTCTGATGCGGACAATGCCGCCTTAGTTGCCCCGTTCTTCGAGGAGGAGGTCCTCGCGGCGATTAAGGGCATGAACGCCTCCTCGGCACCAGGGCCGGATGGACTGCCAGTGTCCTTTTTAAAGCCTTCTGGCAGACCATCAAACTTGAGGTCATGGCTCTCTTCGACGAGTTTTTCTTGGGGACCATGGATCTTGGGCGCTTGAACTATGGGGTCGTCACTCTTATCCCCAAAGTTCCGGGCGCGACGGACATTCGCCAATTCCTACCTATCACTGTGATCAATGTGATATTCCGGATCCTGGCCAAAGGGTACGCCAATAGGGTGACCCTGCTTGCCAACTCGATCACTCACCCCAATCAGTCGGCTTTCATCCAGGGTCGATTTATCCTGGATGGGGTGTTGGTCTTCCACGAGGTCCTTCATGAAGTCTGCTCCAAGCACCAACGGTCGGTCTTCCTGAAGCTCGACTTCCATAAAGCCTATGACACTGTTCACTGGCCCTTCCTTTGGGAAGTATTACTCCGCAAGGGCTTTGATGACCGTTGGGTGACCAGAGTTATGCAGCTTGTCTCCTACGGTCGGACCGCCATTAACATTAATGGTAAGATTGGCCCCTTCTTCCCCACGCTATGTGGGGTTCGCCAAGGCGAGCCTTTCTCGCCGTTCCTGTTTAACATGGTGGTTGACGCCCTTGCGACCATTCTTGACAAGGCCAAATCGGCCGGTCACATTCACGGCGTGGCCCCACACCTAGTAGGAGGGGGTGGGGTCTCCCTCCTCCAATATGCCGACGACACCATAATCATGGTTGAGGGCTCCGCGTCCGAATATTGCCAACCTGAAGTTTCTCCTCCTATGCTTCCAACTGATGTCCGGTCTTACCATCAACTTTGATAAGAGCGAAGTGATGGTTCTGGGATTCCCCCGGAGGAGGCCCAGGGCATTGCGGACCAGCTTAATTGCTGCCTGGGTTCTTTCCCCAAGACTTATCTGGGGATCCCCATTAGTGACTCCCGACTCACCATAGCGGACCTCCGCCCTTCCGTGACCCGAATGCAACACCGGGTCGAGCCCTGGAAGGGCCGATGGCTCTCGAGGGCGGCGAGGGTAATCCTCTCAACTCCTCACTGGCTAGCCTGCTCTGGTTCCTCATAAGCTTATATAGCCTCCATGAGATGCTCCACTAGGAGGTGGCCAAATATCAGTCCAGGTTCTTCTGGGCTGGCGAGGGGGACAAGCAAAAATACCATATGATGAGCTGGCCGGACATTTGCAAACCCAAGGACCAGGGAGATCTGGGGATCTTGTCTTCCCGTCGCATGAACATTGCTCTCCTGACCCGATGGCTATGGCGTATCGCCAACGGGGAGCAGGGCCGGCCCTGTGTTTCAGGAGGCCCTAGGCGAACTCGACAACATGGGCCCTATGTCCTAAGATCATACTTATATATGTATGTGTGTGCGTGATACATAAACATCTTTAGTCTGAGATTTGATGACTATAATAATTGTTGGATAGCCATGTTATGACAAAAATACTAAAAATATACTAAAATGAAACTAACATGACATGATAACCTCAAAGAAGGACCAAATTCGAAGAACCCTTCAGTGTTCGAATTTTCTGATCACTTTCTTTCTTTTTTCTCCTATTTTCAGTAACCAACAAATGCTTTTTTAGGCAACATGGCATAGTAATGTCAGAAATTTATACATCAGATGATTGGAACCCTAGACAAGTACGCAGAATGACAAAAAGATAGGGTGGTTACTTACTGTGAAAGATTTTATTAGAAAATTATACACTGAACTTACTCCATGTACTAAAGAATAAAACAAAAAACTACTAAAAATTGAGGTTTGGGGGGCGGATCAGGAACGTGGTGCGCTCACGGCTCACAAGCGTATAGCGTATTACCTCCTTGCTGGATATGCCAGATGGCCGGACTGATGCGTGGCGCGCGCAGCCGCGACAACCAGCGGTGGCCAAGGCGCGAGCGACAGGGAAGACGAACCGACGAGCAACGAAGGCACGAGCTAATTAGCGAAACTACTACTCGATGAGATCTTGTCTGATTTGTTTCACACAAGCGAAAGGAGCGGCTGTGGCGTCGTGCCTTCGTCTCGCGTAATGACTGACGCTTCACTAATCACTATTAGCTCTATCTGATGGGCCTTATTTTTTCTTATCTACTTCATCATGGGCCCCCCTCCGGCCTGGGCCCTGGGCCGTCGCACCCCGGCCATACCCCCAGGGCCGGCCTTGACGGGGAGGGCGGCCTCTAGCTTACCATCATCCAGAATAAGTATCTCCGGGGCCAACCTCTAGCTTTCTGCCAGCGCTCTGGTGGATCCCAGTTCTGGCAAGCTGTGATTTAGCTCCTTCCCGTGCTCCGTATTGGCACGTCCATCTCTATGGGTTCCGGGTCCTCGAACCTGTTTTGGTTCGACCACTGGCTTGGGGATTCCCCTCTGGCCGCCCGCTTCCCGGGCTTATTTGCCATTGCGGCTGACCTCCGGATCTCCGTCGAGAGGGCCCTTATTGACTTAGGGCGTCTTGCCTTTCAGCGCTCCTTTGGCCCCCAGGAGGTTGACGCATGGGACGCCCTTCTACAGGACATCGCTCTCTTGCCGATGGATGTAGAGGGCGCCGCTGACTCCATGACGTGGCGCCTGGAGCCCTCGGGATGCTTCTCCACGAAGTCTCTGTACGCTGCCATCGCCCCCTCACTGTCCCCTGAGCCCTTTAGCCTGATCTGGGACATTCGCCTCCCCCTAAAGATCCGGATATTCCTCTGGCAGTGGATCCGGGGACGCCTCCCCTCTGGGGTTGAAGTCCGCAAGCACAATGGCCCTGGGGACGGGATGTGTCCCTTGTGTCACGGCTGAGGATTCAAACCACATTTTCTTCAACTGCCCCACTGCCTAGTTCATGTGGTCGTGCTTCCGTGAAACGGTCGGCGGATAATGGTGCAATACCAACTTCCCCGACTTACTCGCGGAGATCCATGCCTCCTCCCTGCGTTACCGCCATATTAGATAGCTGTGCATTGGGATCCTCGCGTGGACGCTTTGGAATATTCGCAACAAGCTTGTTATTCAGAAAGTGCCTCTGCGACGTGCGACTGACGCGATCTTCAAAATGTGTGGCTATTTGCAGCTCTGGTGGCCGCTTAGCCGCCCCCGGGACCGGAGCGTCATCAACACCCTCCTCACCGACCTTCGATCGATGGCCTTCCGCATGGCGCCCCTGCTTCTGCCACCGCCGCCGGAGCCTGATTAGGCATGCTTCTTATGTGGCGGTCATTGTGTGTGTCCTTTTGTTCTTAGGGCTTGTTGAGCTATGCCCTCAGCATTAACCCTAATGCTACATTATTTGTATGTGTGTGACTTTGGGTGTGTCTCTGTGTGTGTGTGAACATTGTTGGATGTTTGGCTCGGGCGGTTTGCTTTATATATAAAGCGGGGCGAAAGCCTTTTTAACTGGCATCAGCATGGACCTTAATGCAATTCAAACGCGGAGGCTGCCATACATCAATGATACTCATAGGAGTACTGATGGATCTAAAGATTATCATGCTAATTTCTGAAGTATGGAAAAAATTAGTGACTTCACCAGATCATTATCTAAATACAGAAATACGTGGAGCATATCTCAAAAATATTTTTACATTCCAAACGACTTTTACCATTGGAAAAATTTAACGACCTGCAATATCTTATTTGATATACATTTAAAAAATTTATTGATGGTGGAATATAAATTTTAAAATTATGTTTCTTAATCAAATGTCGGCGATTCATAACCAAGATATTTTCTAGAGTAGTTCTAAAAAGAGGTTCGACATATACCATAAATGTAGTGTGTTTGATAAAGAAAGAAAGACCCAAGGCCAAGTTTGATAAACAAAATAGTTATTAGCAAAAATCAACTATTAACCTTTTTTCTTTGGGGACGCAGAAACGCACAAATCGAGTGGTCTTTCAGTTTCCCTAAAAAAGGAGTGCTCTAGTGACAGAATTATCCCCTTCCCATTTCTTCTCCCAACATTGGACGCAAAGACGACGCAAGAGGCAGACCTGTTTAGCAAAACGTATTCCAAAAGATAAGAGCTCACACATAGAAACAAATATCCAATCCTGAACATTTTAGCGCTGAATTACACCACACTAAAGGGCAAGACAAGTTAATAGTACTACCAATTATTCATCGTCAGTTCATCTGCGTTCCAACTTCCATCTGGTACTACTTGGAAAAATCGTCAAATCCTATGAAGCCCATTGCCATTTGTGTTACGTCGTTGGTCACGGACCGTCCTCAATGTTTGGTTGGACACTTCCAAGAAAATACATTAGTCCATTTCTTGCAGACGTTTAACATGACATAGATGATATAACCATTATGTATATGCTTGAGGTTTATGTTGGATTGGTATAGTAGGATGTTCCACTTGAGGTTTTTATGCCGTGTATCATCAATTCTCTAGCATGATTTCTTTTGTTTTTCCTTGTCTTAATCTTCTTTTCTTTTGTGACCTTGTTTTCCTCATTGATTCTTTCCTTTTTCTGCAATTTCATTGTTATATATTCTTTATATAAAAATGTGTTTTCTCAATAAAGTTTTTAAAGCTATCTTCTTTAAGGAAATACAACCCACATTGTATTAAATTCAGTGGTACACATGGTACCATTGTTCTGACAGATCTAGAAGATTTTTTTCTGGGAAACTAAAAGAATTTTTTGACACAAGTAAATTTATCATGCTTATTTGTGCAATATGGAAACCAAATTAGTGAGTTCACTACACCTTTGTCTAAAATAATGAAGAAGTGAAACATATTTCTAAAATATTTTTCCATTCCAAACATTTTGTTGAGAAAATATTCTAAACATTTTCGCCGAGGAACGAATTCTGCATTTATATTTGATTTGATATACATTTTCCTTTTTTATTGATGGTGGAACTTTTTTTTCATATGTCGCTGAATTAAATGTTGACGATTTGAGGTCTAAGAAAAGTTGGCTTAAGTAAAGGTATTTCAAAGTAGGAGTAGTTTTAAAAAGAGGTCACTTTCTTTGCAAGATCTATCTAACTTTTTGGTGTGTATTTTTTTTAGGGCAAGCATAAAGCTTTATTACGCAACAGCCTGGACCAAATCATCCAGTACATAATCAGCTGTACAAGCTGGTACATTTTCATCGAACACAAGAACTTCTCCAACATGGAGAGATAATCCTAGTATAGCTAGGTGGTGAGCAGGCATGTTCGCCTCACGCTTACAGTGGACAAACTTACAGTGGAAAACCAGAGATTGGTCCGCACCTTGATATCTTCAATCACCTGGGCTTCCTTAGAGAAATCAGGACCCATTTTGTTATCATAGGTCAAAAACGATCGGGCTTTTGCTTTGTTATTCTGTCCAACCCTTTAGCAAAAGGGGGGCAAGGCCTTTTCGCTATGAACATATTTGGGAAAGGGATGCAACTTTAACTGAGGAAGTGAAAGAGGCTTGGCACAAGGAGAAACAGTGGGAACCAGGCTTATATGATGTGGCTAGCAAATTAAATTCTGTCAGTAAGAGGTTGCAGGTGTGGAGTAGGAAAAAGTTTGGATCTGCTCCTCGCAAGGTCAAACAGATGCGTACGAAACTTGACAGGCTATGGAGTATGGCACCTTCACCTGACCGAGATAAGAAGATATAGCTCACCTCTAAAGATCTGGACGAGCTTCTCCTTAGGGAGGAAATGTTGTGGAGACAACGATCGCGTGTCACTCAACTTCGGGAAGGGGAACAAAATACAAAATACTTCCAGCAAAAAGCGACTTGGAGGCAGAAAAAGAACAAAATTAGCAAGCTCAAGGATCCTGCTGGTAACTGGATCCATGACCCGGGTAAGTGAAGCACCATGGTAAGAGAGTTCTTCATGAAGCTTTATGAGGCTGACACTAATCTGAATCCCAATAACCTACTAGAGCTGTTTGTAGCTAAAGTTACCCCGGAGATAAATGAACAGATTTGTAAGGCTTTTACAAATGAAGAAATAAGTGATGCTCTCTTTCAAATTGGACCTTTGAAGGCCCCGGGCATTGATGGGTTCCCTGCCCGCTTCTTTCAAAGGAATTGGGTTGAGCTCCGAACGGATGTGATTAGCGCGGTAAAGAAATTCTTTGATGATGGAATAATGCCAGGAGGAATTAACGACACGATGATTGTCCTTATTCCTAAAGGTAATGCTCCCGAATACTTGAAAGATTTTCGTCCAATCAGCTTGTGCAACGTCATCTATAAAGTGATTTCTAAGTGCCTTGTCAACCGCCTCCGACCTTTCTTGGATGAGTTAGTGTTAGAATCACAGAGTGCTTTCATCCCTGGAAGACTCATCACGGACAACGGGTATATCACCTTTGAGTGTTTTCATAAAATCCAACACAGCAAAAATGCTACCAACAACCATTGTGCTTATAAACTTGATCTGTCCAAGGCTTATGATCGTGTGGATTGGAGTTTCCTAGAGGGAGTTCTTACCATATTCGGGTTTTGAAAGAAGTGGATAAATTGGGTGATGACCTGTGTTCGTTCTGTGAGATATGCAGTGAAGCTAAATGGAGAAATTTTGGATTTCTTCGAACCTTCGAGGGGTCTCCGTCAGGGAGACCCTTTAAGTCCGTATTTTTTCTTGTTTGTGGCTGAAGGTCTATCATGTGCCCTCGAGGCTGAATGTGCTGCTGGTAAGATCACCCCTTTGAAAGTGGCGGGAGGGAGTCCAGGTATCTCCCATCTTCTTTTCGCAGATGATAGCCTTCTTTTCTTTAAAGCTGATAGTGATGAAGAAAGGAGTATCAAGAACGCCCTCAACAAATTTCAACACGGGACGGGCCAACTGTTAAGCCCAAGTAAATGTTCCATGTTGTTTAGCAGAGCTTGCCCTGCGCAGGTCCAGAATGAAATGAAGCAGATTCTGGATATTAGCTCAGTCACTTTTGAGGAGAGGTATTTGGATTTGCCCACTCCTGATGGGCGCATGAAGAGGTCCCAATTTCAACCTATCTTTGAGCGCTTCACTAAAAGGCTCACTAATTGGGTTGAAAGATTTATGTCCCATGGCTCTAAAGATTTTTTGATCAAATTAGTGATTCAAGCATTGCCGACTTGCACCATGAGTATGTTCAAGATGAGTGTGGAATTTTGTGAGCAATATGAGAAAATGGTGCGTGATTTTTGGTGGGGTGATGAGCAAAATCAAAGAAGAGTTCACTGGATGTCATGGAAGAAAATGACACAGCCAAAATTTCATGGAGGCCTGGGATTTCGAGACATGCAGTTCAACCTAGCCCTACTAGCTAAGCAACCCTGCCGCTTAGTTCAGAGACCAGAGAGTTTGTGTGCTCGGATTCTGAAGTCAAAATATTATCCGAATGGCAATCTGCTGGACACGGTCTTCGCGTCTGATGCGTCGCCTGTATGGAGAGGGATTGAATTTGGCCTAGAACTCTTGAAGAAAGGTGTTGTTTGGAGAGTTGGAAATGGGAATAATATCCAAATACTTAGGGATAACTGGATTCCAAGGCAATCTGGACTCAAGGTTCTATCTCTTAAGACCTGGAGCCGAATCAGATGGGTTAATCAGCTCATGTTGCCACAAGCAAGGGAGTGTAATACTTCCCTTATCCACAAGCTATTCCATAATTTTGACGCTGAGGAAATATGCAAAATAAAGATTCCTCTCAATGAGACTGAAGACCATCTAGCTAGGAACTATGAGAAAAATGGCATCTTCACGGTAAGAAGTGCTTATAGGTTGGGTATGAATTTGAAGCAACAGATAGAAACAGCTGGTTCATCTCGTAGCATCAATGCTGGAAGGGAAAATCTATGGAATTTAATCTGGAAAGCTCAGGTTCCTCACAAAGTTCGTATTGTTGCCTGGAGAATTGCCACAGATTCACTTCCCACAAAGGAAAACAAAAGGAGGACCCTGGAAATTGACGGAATATGTAATATATGTGGCATAGAGAAAGAGGATGCTCACCATGCTGTTGTGAACTTACCAAGGCTAGAGCTCTTAGAGAAAAGATAAGAGATCTTTGGGCATTACCAAAAGAACAGTACTTGATGAACCTAATCCAGATTGGCTGTTAAATGCTTTAAGCCAATGCCCTGGGCACATGCGAGAAAAGCTACTACTGGTTCTCTGGCGGTCATGTCATCTTAGGGAGGATATTGTTCATAATAAAGGGGAAGCAAAGATCTCGGACTCGGTCCTTTTCCTGAAGAATTACTGGGAAACGTTGAACTCTGAAGTCCCAGCTGAATGTGATATCAAAGGTTAAAAGAACTCTTACAGGTTACTGAGATAGGAATATACAGCCAAAATATCACTGGTCCAGACCCCAAGGAGCTTGCATAAAACTGAACGTCGATGCTTCTTTTGTTTCAGTTTTGGGCTCGGCGTGGGCAGGGGCGGTCGCTCGCGATAGCGCGGGATCGGTGGTATTTTCTGTAGGCTGTCATCTTCAGGCATGTGAAGATGCAGAGGAAGCAGAGGCAAGTGCCCTTGTGATTGGACTCAAGTGTTTGAGAAATGTTTATAGGGGACAGGTGGATGTTGAGTCTGACTGTGCTGCTGTTGTGAATGCTATAAACACTGAAGGAAGGAACAAAGCCAAGTGGTGGGATAAGTACGAAGAGGCTAAAAACCTGATGCGTGACTTCAGTTTATCTGCGGTGAGAAAAATTAAAAGAGAGTGTAATGTGGCTGCACATGAGTTGGCCGCTCATGCTAGAATTCATGGGGATTTTTTTTCTGCCGAAGAATGTGCCACCAGATATACTTCATGTAATTGAGTATGATTGTACTCGTACTATGAATGAATGAGCTCTTTTTTTGCCCTAAAAAACGATCAGGCTTTCTTCTTCCTGGAAACGCATAACTTTGAGTTCTTTAATGGCGTATCTAAAAAATGGCTCTATTGACGGAATTCTTACCCTTTCCCCCCCAACAACCGCCGCAGAGACAACGCAAGTGGCGTACCTGTTTAAAGATCAGAGCTCACACATAGAAACAGATACCAAATCGGCAAATCCTGAACATTTTAGCGCTGAATTACACCACACTAATCGGAAACACAAGTTACTAAGTAGTAGCAAACATCCATCGTCAACCCATCAATTATTTCTCCCACGCGCAGACTTGAGAAGATCAGCCAGCACTGAAGAATAGCTTGCGGCCAAATCCTTGTACCCCTCCGTCGCCAAGACGGCGTCAAGAACTTCAGGAGTGCTGATGATGAACTCGACACAGCTGGCCTTGAGATGCAAACAATTGTGCTGCTCCGCCAAGGCCAAAGTAGTCGCTGCCGTGTCGACGGTGATGCCACTGGAGAGCTTGTTTTCACAGATCATCTTGAGCCTGTCCAGTCCATACCTGTCAGCCGCCACAAGCAGATGCTGGGCCATCACAGCCACCGCCTCGAGCCCTTGCTCAAGCTCGGGCGCCGTGTCGGTGTAGATGAAATGAAGCATGGCCTTTAAGACTGCCGCCTCCATGCCCTCAACCTCGACGCCGGGGGACGATTTCTCCTTCATTTCTCCAAAGAACTGTGCCTTGAAAACAGGGGACCTTGCGGCAAGTATGTTCTTGTGCGCAGCAAAAGACTCGCCGGATACGAGAAACGTGACATCCGCCCCCATCTCGGTCTGCAGGAGCTCACCGAGGTTCTGGTGCAAGTTGGACGACGGCACGGGCATCTCTTTCGCTGGCGAAGTCGGTGCCGGCGACTCCTTGAGCACCGTGATGGTGCATTCCACGGTCAAAGCATCGCCAGCGAAATAGCGCGAGTTCTCAACATCACTTACCGAGGCGAGGTAAACACACAGTGTACAATCCTTGGGATGCCTGAAAACTCCCGGCTCATTCTTCACTGGGGTTTCGTACCACAGATTTGGATTCACCGCCTGGCAGCGTAGATTGGCCCTCACAGCACGGGTGCGGGGTTCGCTTAGCAAGACAAGGCGCAGCGCCACCCACTTACTGCCATCGGGGCTGCCCGCCGTCCGTGCAGGGTATACACATATCTCCCACTCGTGTCCGCCGACGGCGCACCTGCCGGATTGGATGCAGTCGTCGTCGCCCATGGTGACCGTCGTGCAGAAACCGTCGATCTTGAGCCGCTTCACCAGGCGCGCAACATCGGTGATGGTGGTTGCCATTGCCATGGCGAGAGGGTGGAGACTGTATTCTTTTTTCACTAAGAAAGGCTGGAGACGGAAGATCTTTTTGCCGTGTGACAAGACCCTGGGGTGGTGCAGATTTATAGCACCGGGTTGTGCATGGCCTGGTCGATTCATTGCCCATGGAAACCAACAGGTGATGAGGATCAGTCAATGCAGAATACGAAGAAACTACCTGTTGGCCTTCTCGATGCATGGATGGATGGATGTGGTAATGGCCCGGACTAATTGTTGGGTCGCTTCGGGTGAACATGTTGTCAAGCGTTCATGACGGGAGTAGTACTACCTGCGCTTACATTGCATGAGTCGCATGATTTATTTATTTTATTATAAACCTCAAGCGATCAAGGATTTTATTTTTTTTGCCTGAAAAACAAAGGAAGCATGGTCAAGGCTTTTTGCCAATATAAAATCTGACACAATAGTACGTTGGTTTCACTGTTTCAGGTGTTGGGTCTTGGCCTAACACAATCACATGGTGTTTGTTTTTCCAAAATTTGTAGTGAAAACGTGTTCAATAGAATTCAAAGCATACAGCAATACTGCATACAGCTGAGCAAATCATGTCTGCACACTCCGAATCATCCTACTCTTAACATCACTGAAAAAGCACAAGTCTCTACCATGCTGGGCATACATATGAATCACCTTGTGTCAATATTTGACAAAGGACATGAATACCGAATCTAGGATAATTTATCCCTGAATTAAATCAAACTGGAGTGCAAACACTGTTAGACGAATAAGCCGCGGTTTGCTGGCCTCGACGAGGGCACGTCGGGCACGCGTGTTAAAAGTGAAGTTACTCTCCAACTACAATTCTATGCTGATCTTTAAATTGAAGGTGATTATTCTTTTTAAGAACGGAGAACGATTCACTTTGATGTATATGATCCTATGGTCCTTTTTTATTGATTGCTATGGCTGTTCCTATTATATCCTCTAACTGACAAAAACCCAATTCGGTGCACAACATCTGCACCCGGCCAGAAAAAAAATACTAAAAGTATTTTAAAAATTCAAGTTTTTTGTGTGATAGGCAATTGTATGTGTGAGGTTCGCTTCAAATTTCAACTTAATTGGACATCTGAGCAGCTCTCGGCAAAAAAAAAACAAATCAGGTCAAAACTGTGTGTGAACTGTAAACTTTTTTACAGACCCTGGATTTGTCTTTTTTGCTGAGAGTTGCTCAGATGTTCAAATGAGTTGAAACTTGGAACGCATCTCACGCATAAACTTATCTACCACATGAAAAATTGGAATTTTTTGAATTTTTTTTAGTATTTGTTTGATTTTTTCGTCATGGGGGTGCAAATGAGCTCGGGAGCAGAAACGCCGCACTCCTCTTGTCATTTCATACTCATGCTATTAGATCGGGTGCTCATGCACAACGGTTACTTCTCTTAAGGGTGTGTTACTCTTTATTTGTGGTTTAGACTTGAACACATACTTCTGTTTGAAAACAACAAGTGCCAGCATCTCATGATTACGGTAACTCATTGTTCATTTAACACATGCAGATTATCATATACAACCGGATGCCGCCACTTTGCAGTGTCAGATTTATGTTGGTGAGCTGTCCCATGTTGTTCGGAATGGCTTGATGTGAAAGGAAATGGGCACATAGGTCGAGAAGAGAAGCTTTCATTGAGCATAAGTGTGGTGTTGTTGGAATATTTTGTATTAGGTAGATATTCAGATAGCCTTTGTTTGGAGGTTAGATAGTCTTATTATGAGAATCAAGTATGAAATTATCACATTCTATGAGGACTACGTTTAGGCACATAAATTATGAACCAATTATTCCTTCTTGAGAGACGTTTTTTTCCAGAAAAATACTACTATGAGTTCAGAATTTTAGCAAGACATGCAAGTTGTCATCTTGAGATTAGTTGTTAACTAGCATTTGAGGGCATGTGATAAACAAAGAGACTAATGGGTATGTATTGTGCTTTTATATAAAAATATACAATATCACCTGTTGTGCATGTGGAATCTATCTAAAGATATAGGTTGCCCATTATCGGTATTGATCCACAAGAATATGTATTGTCCCCGTTGCAACGCACGGGCTCACTAGTATGTATAGTGGGCATAAGTTTTCAGTTTTACACTTCAACTCTTTCTGCCCCGTGCAGACTTGAGAAGCTCGGGCAACACCATATGCTTGCCACCAGATGCTTATATCCGTCTGTCCCCAACACAACATCAAGAATTGCAGGAACTCAACGCACTTCACCGTGTGCTGCGCGCAGTTGTGCTGCTCTGCTAAAGCCAGTCTTGTCGCTGCCGTGTCGACGCTGATGCCATAAGAGAACTTGCCTTCGCAAATTTCCTTTCTACAGCTCTGTGCTGCTCTGGCATAAACTGTTTATCTGATGCCAAAAGTCAAGGAAATCTGATTTCTCCCAGCTAAGATCTACGCCCTCCGTTCCTAAATATTTGTTTTTTCTAGAGATTTCAAATGAACTACCATATACGGATGTATGTAAACATATTTTAGAGTGTAGATTCATTTATTTTGCGCCATAAGTAGTCATTTGTTGAAATCTCTAAAAAGACAAATATTTAGGAATGGATGGAGTAGTGCTGTACAGCTAAACACATGCTATTATTAAAATTTGAACCTTTAGGGTACTCCGTATATAAACAGCAGTGTATCTGAACTGCATTCTGTTTTCTTTCCACATCAACACAGGCAATAAATGAATTGACAAGATCAACGTCCATCTCCGCAGCTACCTTCCCTGCCGCTTCACGCTCGTGCTGCTTCCGGCCGTGCCCCTTACCGGGCGATGTTTTCTGGCTTGTAACTAACTGACACGGTCAGGTGCCCGACCGATTCCGCCGACGCATCATCCATGCCGGCCAACGCATCATCCATGCCGATCGTGGCGGACAGGGTTGTCGGCGAAGACATTGCCGGCAAGCAAGGAAGGAGGTGAGCGGCTACACTTAGGTGGGAAATGGACAATAGATGCGAGAGGAGTGCGGTCGTCAAAGTAGTGGACGAGTTAATTTTAAAAGGATTTGGGATAGCTCCAGCTCGTCGGAACCAACAAAATGGAAGACCCCGGACGCCTCTAGGTCTCCCCATATGCGCCTCAGATTTTTTTTTTTTTGAGAAAAACCCCCCAGGACTTTATTGATCAACTGAGATGTTCATAGGTATTACAATTGGGTCATGCTGAATACCCAACCAAATATGCCTCCCAGCAGGGAGCGAGACGCCGAACCTAGCTAAACTATGAGCCTCATAATTCGACTCTCGAGGTTCAAATGAAAAACTACAAGACATGAAAAAAGTAGAAGTTTGCAAGATCTCTCTGATTATAGTGCCATGATCGCCTCCCGCTCTTTGATGGATATGGTTTACTACCGGCTTACAATCCGAAGCGATCTGTAGACGATTCTCTCCAAGATTCTGTGCCAAAGACAAACCCTCCCTGCAAGCGATTGCCTCTAGTTGGATCTGTTAGCCCTTGAATTTCCAACATTGATGAGCCCAAATAAACACCTTCCCGGTTCCGACATACAGCTGCTGCCGTTCCCGTGTTTGTTCCTTCAGAAACTCCCGCGTCTACATTGATCTTCACACTTCCTTCTGGTGGTGGAACCCATCTGAAAGCTTGTCTAGCAATTGGCTGATCTGTCCTTCTTTGTGTCTCCTACACCGGATTGAGCTGATCAAGGTCAGCTATGTAGGCTAGCACAAACCTCTGTGTCTCATAAGGGCTTTGGTGTTTTCCCTCGTGGATGAGCTGTCTCCGTGCATACCAAATCGCCCACATAGTGACTATCAATTTTGTTAATTTTACACGATCAAGAGTTTCCATCATGTAAAAAATCCAGGCTCGTGCCGATGGCTCCGTTGTAGCAATCACGTGATCCAGCAAATCATGATCTACAAGAGACCAAACACACCTCGCCATTGTGCACTCGAGTAAACTGTGTCTCCAAGAATCCTGTCCACCGCACGCAAAACACTGATCATGATGAGACATTTTTCTGTTCTTCCTAACATCTTCAGTGGGCAGCGAATTTTTGGACAGCCTCCAAAGAAAGTTTTTCAACTTTGCCGGAACCTGCACTTTCCACAATGTAGCCCAGGCCTTCTCATTCGCTGCAGTATTAGAGGAACCACCTCTACCTTCCAGCCAGTCCTCGCGCCTCCTTTTTATATCCACTATCATCTTGTAGGCCGAGCGAACGGAGAAGATTCATTCCATTCCTTCCAAAACCCCATGACCAAAAATCCTCCATATTTCTGGTGCAAACAGGGACCTTCAAGATAGCTGTTATATCATATGGCAGGAAAACTTCTCCAAGCAAACCTGTATTCCAACAAGCATTATCCCGATCCAGCAGTTCGGACACAAGATGCGGTGGATCAGCTTTTAAAGCAACAATGGTCCTCATATTCTCCCTTCATGGCAACCAGTTCATGTTCCATATATCAGTGGTATTTCCATTTGCCTATTCTTCGAACAAGCCCAATTTTCAGGATGTCACGGCCTTTAATCAGGCCCCTCCATACCTTGGAAGGATGTCCCCCCAAAATTGCTGTCAGAAGCTCCCCCTCCGGGTAATAAACAACTTTGAGGATTCGAGCACTTAGTGCCAAATTGAATATTTCGAAATCACGGAAGCCTAGTCCCCCCATATACTTCGGCATACTCATCGAATCCCAAGACACCCAATAAGGTTTCCTCTGGCCTTGCTTACTTCCCCACCAAAAGGCATTGTTCATTGATGTTAGTTGTTGGCATAACCCCCTTGGAAGCTTGAAGCAAGACATTGAGTATACCGGGATAGCCTGGGCTACTGATTTTATAAGCACTTCCTTCCCAGCTGCTGAAAGTAGCTTCTCCATCCATCCTTTTATCTTGTTCCAAAGCCTGTCCTTTAGATACTTAAAAGCACCATTCATTGAGCTCCCAACATCAGAAGGCATACCAAGATATTTTTCATTCAATTATTCATTGGGAATTTGTAGCATAGTTTTTATAGCCTCTCTTATGGACTCAGGACAGGCCTTACTAAAGAATAGAGAACACTTATCTTTATTTATTCTCTGGCCAGATGCTCTTGCATATATCTCCACAATTGGGAAACCTCCTCAGCTCCCTCAACATTTGCTTTAAAAAACAGCAGGCTGTCATCTGCAAACAACAAATGATTCACCGATGGAGCTGATGAAGCCACTTGTATTCCACCAAGATTAGATGACTGAACTCTAGTTTTTAAGAGGCACGAAAGGCCCTCTGCTGCAAGCAAAAAGAGGTAGGCGAAATCGGATCCCCCTGTCGAATGCCACGAGTTGGTACAAATTCTTCTAGTTTCTCACCATTAAACAGAACTGAGAACGAGGCTGATGTGACCATGCTTTGGGCTAGATTTGTCATCTTCGGTTGGGTGGCAACCTTTTGTCTGGGCGCTGAATTGGTAGGCCATCCAGACGTTTGGGGGAAGATACGGGTTCAGGTGCCCCAAATCCGACCCTTCAAACGCCCGCCGACGTGACCGGACGCGTCCACGACAGTGACCGATCGCACCTTAAATATTTGATTCTACAACTGGACACCTCAAATCCATATTATTACATGCAACGTGAAACCTAATCTAACCGGGGATCGCCCGGTTCTGCCATGGCTAGGTGCAGCAGCCGGCTGCGCTCCCCAAAGTGTTGGTCCGGTGGCCGGCAAGGTAGAGTAGGGCATGGGACACGATCCAGCTCACAGGACTCAAGGCGCCGCCCTCCTGTGCCCTACTCTTCCTCGTTGGAGACCAGAACCCGTTGGGTGCTGGTGGACGTCAGATCGATGATGGATCCGCCATGGGACGAGTCGGCGACGTCAACCACGATGCGGTTGTGGCGCCCGGACTGCTGCACCATACGAGGCGCTGGAGAATGCGACTTTGCCTCACCGATGTCCACCGCCGCGAGGGCTGCCGCCACCTCCCGCGCCCGCTGCCTCGCACCGCGGGCACGCCGTGCCATGTTCTCGTCAGACGAGGCCCATGGTGCGTCCCGATGCTCGGCGCGCCGACGGACGAGTTGTGCGTCCGCCACCGTGTCCAAACGCCAAACGGACTGCACCTCCTCTGGCGAGGCAGCGACGGCACACCTAGCGCCGGATCCATGCGCCATTTAGGTGGACCCCAAGGGATTCCCGAAGTAAGGAGTCCGAGCGCTGCCGGGCATGGGCCTCCTCCCGGGAGCAGCGGAGCGCAAGCCGTACGACCATCTCCTCCTCAGGGCCACGTGGGATGAGTTCAGTGTCGATGCATCTGGAGGTGAAGGACTCGGATCCGCTGTCTTCCATGCCGGAGAAGGCCGAAGATGAGCTTGGCTGACGAAGGGGTGTGGATGGAAGTGGCTAGAATTTGGTCTGACGAGCGGATGAAAGGAATATATATGTGGGATCGGGTGCGCAAGCATAGGTCGAGTCCAACATGATAGGCGTGCCCGGACGTCCATATCTGTTCCATATATTTAAGCTGGATATGAGTATGCCGGTCAGCCCGATCATTTGAAACCCATTTAAAGCATCCGTGTGAACTAGGAGGGTTTGCCGTGCCCGCCGTAGACGCTCTTACCATTCATTGTGTCGTACGGAGAAGATTCCCGCTTGAGTAAATCAATTTCCCGGTCTCCCGCCGTCAACGCCATTCCCGGGCGCCAGTCTTGGGCAATCTCTCACCGTCGGCAGCCCACTACCTCTCCCCTCTCTTTGGCCGCGTCGGCCTCCACCTCCTCTCCCTCTCTGACTCTTTGCGGCGGCGCCGCCCCCTGTCCAGTCCCTCTCCCTCGCCGCCGCTTCCACTGGATCGGCTCGTCGGGGCGCAAATCCGGCCGCTGGAGCACGGATCTGCCCGGATCGATCCTCTTGGCCGACGCCGGGAGAACAACCCATCGACCTCGCGACCAAAAGCAAATCGAGGGCGGAGCGGTGAGTCGTCCGTCGCCTGCTCTGCTCTGCTCTCAGCAGCCTAACTCTGTATATGCATATGTGTATCGGCGGCACTAATCCAGTCTTTCCCACGCGTAAACTCCAGCCGCGACCAAGATCTGTGGCTTACGCCATGGCAGACCTCAACCAGGTCGTCCGCTCGGTGCGGCTGCTCAGGATTCAGGAGTTCAGCTCGATCAGGGGCGGCGAGTCTGGCTTGGAAGCCAGATGGGATGTTGATGGGTACGAGTGGCAAGTAAATCTCATTTTGGCAAGGAGACCGTACGTGGTTCCGGCTCTTTGTTTTCTAAGCGAAGCCCGCACACAGCGCGGCGTGAGGGCGACCCTGGCCTGTCGCCTGGTAGATCCAAGCGGGGAGCTTGAACCAGCTCACGAGGGTAGTGTGTCAGCAACCTTCTATCATCCCCAAGAGTTCGAACTATTGTGCCCCCTGGATCTCATAGATAGAGATTTCATACCATCTGGTTATCTCAAGAACGATACTTTGACTCTGTGCTGTTCCATCACAGTGTACAAGGAGGAATCACCAGCAGCACCAACCATCCCAGCGGAAGAAGCGATCGCGCCACCGTCCTCCAACTTGCACCAGCATCTCGGTGAGCTCCTTCAGAGTGAGACGGGAGCCGATGTCACCTTTCTTGTGGGCGACGAGTCTTTTGCTGCGCATAAGAATATACTTGCCGCGAGGTCTCCGGTTTTCAACGCCCAGTTCTTCGGAGACATGAAGGACAAGTGTTCGGCACGCGTGGAGATCAAGGACATGGAGGTGGTGGCATTCAGGGCCATGCTGCACTTCATCTACACTGACACGGTGCCCGAGCTTGATCACCCGCTCCAGGAGGTGACAACAATGGCTCAGCATCTGCTTGCAGCCTCAGACAGGTACCAACTCGACAGGCTCAAACTGATTTGCGAAATAAAGCTCTCAGGTGGCATCACCGTCGACACCGCAGCCACAACTCTTGCCTTGGCAGAGCAGCACAATTGCCTGAAGCTCAAGGCCAAATGTATCAAGTTCATCGTCAGCACTCCTGTGGTTCTTGGTGATGTGTTGGCGACCGAGGGGTATAAGCACCTCGAGGCAAGCTGCCCTTTGGTGTTGACCGAGCTTCTCAAGTCTGTCCATGTGACGAAGAGTTGAAAGGTAGCCATAGTGCTAAACTGCTAATGGTCAAAGATTTCACGACGTGTAGTCTCTGTTTGTGCTTGCATCCTTGTGTAGTCTAGTACTCTCTCCGTCCTAAAATAAGTGTCGCTGATTTAGTACAATGTTAGTACAAAGTTGTACTAAATCAGCGGCACTCATTTTTTGATGGAGGGAGTAGAAACTTATGTCTGTAGTTAACTAAAGTGGAAAACTTATGTCCATCTATATTTGTTTTGTGTTATCAGCAACTTTACGCATTCATTTCTTCTCTAATTTAGGTGTGATTTAGTACTAAATCATCCAAACTATGGTATTATCCTTGTGTACTTGTCAATATTACTACAAGGGGATCAATGGAGTTTTAGAGTGTTCATAGTTTCATACATGATTTACTCTGCTGCAGCCACACAATCCTTGTGTTCCGTATGCTGGTACTTCTTTTGAACACCTTAATTCTCACATCAAATTTGCGAACAACGTTAGGAAAATGCGATCTGACTGTGTTAGCAATAAAAATAAGGTGATTCCTGTTTTGTGGGAATCATACCTGAACCAACCTAGTGGTGTCTGATATGTATAATTTTATCCTTTCCACAGCATCTTCCAATGTCCTTATGGTATCAGAATATTTGTGGAGCTATAACGGAGTTCAGTGACTTGAATATTCAATGATGCGCTTTTCTGTTATTTTTAAGCATTCAACGTTTGTGTTTCTTTTGGTGTCTTGTCCATATTTTGGTCTCATTCGTGGCAACCCTTGACTGCTCTGCACTGCTTCAAATCCTAAAATCTTCTAGTGTGATTCATGTTATGGAAGCATAACAGCTGTTCTTGTTATTTTACATGTTCATTTCGGTTATTTTAGGATTTCGTCTCTAATAGTTCACGTTTGATGACAATATTCTTCAGATATTCTTCTCTGGCATGCATCAACTTGTACCAGTACTATAAGCTATAAGCAAGGTATATGAGCTCAAGAGCACATGCTCCCAGCTCAGACGAATATTTTTCTTTCTTCCAAATCAAAATATCACACATGTAGATGACAGAGTATTATATGAAAATTTCCACTTTTGTGCAAAGTTTTGCTTTCTTTTGTCCTGTGCAAAGTTTTGTATTATTCCAATCTTTTTAGCTCCTCATTCTTTTTAATTCTGTGCAAACTAGAAACCAATGTATTTTCTGACAAAATGTTGCAGGTTCATAGTTTCCTCTAATATCTGCATCTGATATTTTATCTTTACAAATTGTTGGGTTATCTGACAACTTATAAGCTTATCAGTGTCACATGGTGAGGCATAACCAGCGTGAGCTGGGCTTTGCAAGAACCTTCTTTATAGTGTTGTTCATAGTTCCTTTTTGATAAAGGGCAAATCTAGTGTTTGTTTTGATGCCTTTTCCAAGTATGGTCTCCTCCTGATCATGTCCACTTGGACAAGCCTTGACTGCTCGAAAGTCGATGATCTTCAGGAACATAATTGATGGCATGGCAGCACGTGGAGCTTTGTTATTTGTAAATGCTAGTAAACCATGACATGAATGCTATTTGTTATATATAATCAGCTCATTTAAGTTTACAATATTCTTCTTCTGAAATGGCATATGTGATGCATCGATTCTTATTACAAGAAGCTAGAAGTTGTACTAAGAACAAAATTTCATATGTTGATGTTGTTTACTTTTTGGTACCTCTATGCTATAGTCCGTAGCTGGGGATGCCAACGGGCAACACGAAGCATGCATCATATTTAAAGTAGTATCTATGTAAAGTTCAAGTGAAAGATTCCAGTACATTGTAGGCTTTGTGGGTTACCCCGTCAGCATTTGTTTGTGTGTCACCACCTTCTTCTTTTCTTGAGAGCTGTGATGATTCTTTACTACTAAGTGCTGGAGTGACCATGTTGGGTCCCATGCCCGCAAAGCTTGGGGCATGGTTTGAATTGATGTGCAAATGGCAAGTTTTTGTGTCGTGTCGTGTTGTAGATTAGTTTCTAGCTAGTGTGGTGATTAAAGTCTATTAGAGGTGATTTAGGTTTGTGCATGACCGTTCATATTGCTTTCCTTGATGATTTGATGATTATATATCATACAAGATATGTAGGATACCTAAAAACCAAGAAAAATAAACAGTTAGGCAGAATAAATAGCTAGATCAGGTTGTGGGAATTTTCTTTTTATGGTGGGGGATTTTTCTTTGTTAAATGTCCCTTTCTTTCCATACTTTCTCATTTCAAGGGACCCTGCCCCAGTGAATCTTTTCATTTTTGTACTCATCTCGCCTAGTCACCTTCCACTCTCTCGGTCACTCACCATCAACGCGAGTGGCGAGTCGCCGTCACAAGTCTTGTTTATTCTTGCTGGGTGAACACTCTGTTCTTCTACCTCTTCACTCCCTCATCTCTTGTCCAGAGCTTTGCCTTCCCCAGATTGATCCGCATCGCAGAAGCTGGGACACCAGCTTTACTCGCCTCGCTCTCGTCATCTCCGTCAGTGCAACGCCGAAGCAAGGCCATGCCCTGTAGCACGTCGCCAGCGGACCGGTTCTTCTCTGGTGGCACGGCGAGTCGTCCTTCGCCTCCTTGGTTCACAGGCCTTGAACGGTGAGTTTCTTTTATTGATATTGGAAGAGAAGTGCTAAATTGTACTGATCCACAATCATTCACACACAGAAACATTCGATATAAAGCACACTCGAAGTTTTGACTGTGACCACTCTCAGGTCTTCGCTATGGAAAAGACCTGCACAAACCTATCCGAAGTCGTGTGCTCGGTGTGGCTGCTCAAGATCAACGGCTATAGCTTTACCATAGGCGCGGCCAAAGAATATTGCTTAAGATTCAGATGGACTGTCGATGGGTATGAGTGGGAAATCCGTATACATCCGAGGTCCAAAGAATATTGCTCGGTGTGGCTGCTCAAGATCAACGGCTATAGCTTTACCATAGGCGCGGCCAAAGAATATTGCTTAAGATTCAGATGGGCTGTCGATGGGTATGAGTGGGAAATCCGTATACATCCGAGGTCCAAGGATTCCTCGTTTGTGGGACTGCGTCTTATGTTTCTCAGTGAAGCCCGCACAGGCCCTGCGAGGGCTAAACTATGGTACTGCCTAGTAGATCCAAAAGGAGTGCTTGAACCATCCGAAAGACATGGTCTGACAGTAACATTCAAGAAGCCTCAAGACGACTCATCTGAAGTGGTTCTCATGCGAACAAGAGAGCTAGAAGCAGATTATGTTGTCAAGGATGATTCTTTTACTGTGCATTGCACCCTTGAGGTTTTCAAGGACGAACTACCAGATGTAGCAACCCTGAAAGAAGAACTGCATCTGCCATCGTCTAACTTGCACCAGCATTTTGTGGAACTCCTGCAGAGCGAGACCGGAGCGGACATCACGTTTCTTGTGTCCGGCGAGTCGCTTGATGCGCACAAGCTCATCCTCGACGCAAGGTCCCCTGTCTTTATGGCCGAGTTCTTTGGAGACATGAAGGAGAAGTGCTCGCAAAGTGTGGAGATCGAGGACATGGAGGCCACTGTATTCAAGGCGCTGCTCCACTTCATCTACACAGACACCGTGCCGGAATTTGGAGAGCAGGCAGAAGTCAATGAGGAGGCCATCATCTATACCGACAACGTGCCAAATTCAGACATCATGTAGAGGCAGTGACGGTGATGGCTCAACATCTTCTTGTCGCTGCTGACAGGTATGGACTGGAAAGGCTCAAGGTCATCTGCGCCGGCGAGCTCTCTGGTGGCATCAACGTCGACACAGCGGCAACGACTTTGGCTTTAGCCGACCTGCACAACTGCCCGGAGCTAAAGGCGAGGTGTGTTGATTTCATCATCAGAACTTCTGCTACTCTTGATGCCGTGCTGGCGACGGAGGGGTATAAGCATCTGGAGGCAAGCTACTCTTTGGTGGCGATTGACCTTTTCAAGGCTGCGCGTGGGAGAAAAAATTGAAGCGTATCTTGGCGCTATGGGGGCAAAATTTGTTGGTCCCTCCAACCCATAATGTCCTACATTATGGGACATTATGGGACGGAGGGAGTATATGTTGTGGCCAACTATTTCCACTCCACTTTGATGTAATTTTGTGCTAAATGGTCTGCTGTGAGTTTGTGCTCGTCGATGGCACAAGCATTAACAAGGTGATATAGCACATGAGTGTGAGTAGACATGATTGTCTCGTCTAGCTGCTGGCAAACAAAGGTTGTGCGTTTCACTCTGAGTGCATAATGGGAGTTCTTATGAACACCTTGTCATTCAAACTGGGAATAAAATTCAGAAAATCCCGTCTAACACTCTGTATGTTATATAGGCCATTTGCCACAACTGAATGCCATTGGTGTGTGTGCTTTGTATGATTTCGACGGCACCCTGATTCAACACCTGATTGCCATTGGTTTTGGTATTATTTCTGGACTGTTAGCAGATTCTTTGTGGATTGAAGGGAGCTGGCAATTGTGGATGGCAAAATTACCTATATGTTTGAGCATGCGACGTTTATGTTCCTTTTGATGCCTTGTGCAGGTTGGTGGCATCCAGACGAGCGTGGTATTGGAAGCAATATATGCCTAAAAATTGGTATGCATGCGGGCGAGCGTGCTAGTGAAACTGATCTATTATCTATCTACACTAAAAAATGTATATATAGCACGCTGTACTGAATCCCACTGACTCCTTCGTCTTCTTCCATGGAGATTATGCACGTCGGCACCCAACCGCCTGTATCGCAGTCATAAAGGACCTCCGCAAAGAAGAACTCCTCCTCTGGATTCTCTTCCAGCGAGCGCTTCGCCGTGAAATTCAGGTGGTAATAGGAACCTTCGTCCATGACTCTCCAGCTGATGATGGGTTTGACGAGCTCATACTTGCTGATCCGGTCCTTGATCTGCTCCTGCTCCTTGTTGTAGAGCTCCAGCGCGCTGATTGCGAACTCGTCGCAGTCTCGCTGACAAACAAAAGCTTCAAAACTAGCGTCGTCGGCGTAATCGAAGGAAGAGTCCACCCAGTCTTGGTCGGGGGTATCCGGACTGTACCGATCGCTGCCAGAGTCAGAGTCAGACCACAGCTCGTGGCTGGGATCAAAAAGTGGCGATGAAGGAGAATCCGGGTCATCCAGCAACAACGCCTGTTGAGTCGCCGGACCGCTGCTGGTGGTGGTGGTAGGCATTAATGGCGTGGAGTCACCATGAGCAGTCGCTGGTGTTTGTCCACCAGAAGCGGGCGAGGAAGGGGGGTTCGGCTCTGGAGAAGAAGGACGGATCCTTCTGTGATACAGCACGCGAGGCATCTGATCTTGCCTTGATTTTTTCGTCAATGGGCGATCCGATCTGATCCGAGGAAGACGAACACCAACACGATGGAAATCGCCGGCGGCGCTTTGTATTGTAGAGCGGCGGCGGTGGCCTGCCTGGTGCGGCTTTGAAGACGAGGGCGCGTCTCCTTTTCCGACTAGAATAAGGTTACTCGCTCGGGCGCTGGAGAATTTTCTTTGCTGATGATGAAACTCTCTTGCCAACGGGGCCCACTTCCTTAGTCATTTTTCCACTCGTAAGTCACCCGCCGTCAACGCCAGTCGCCGCCGCGGCCAGAGTTCATCTTGCCGGACCCGGACGGCGGTTGAGCACGCTTCTCCCTCGCCACCATCACCTTTTCCTATCCCACCATCACCATCACTCCCCCTGCATCCCACCTCCCTCGCCACCATCACCTTTCCCTATCCCACCATCACCATCACCATCACCTCACTCGTCGGAACCAGTAACCATCCCGTGCGCCCTCTCCTTGGGGCGCCGCCGTCACCCTCTGCCCCCTCCACTGGACACGGCAGGCCCGGCTTGTTGGCACCCAAATCAGGCCGCCGTACCACGGATCTGTTCGGATCCGCTTGCCGGACGCCAGGGAGGCCAGCGGATTAACCCTCCGTACGTTGTCTTCACCGCCTCCTCCGCCGGCGCCAGGTAGCTCGGGACCCTTCTTCTCCGGTGGTTCCGTGAGCCCGCCTTTGCCTCCTTGCTCGCTCTCAGCCGCGCTCTGGATCTTGTAAGTTGTAACCATGCCTGTCTCACCTGCACTAAACTGCAACTGTTCCCATGCAGAAACGTTAGATCCCAACCAAAGAGGAAACATTCCCCTCTGCTCCCTGTGCAGTCTTCACCATGGAGACCGCCAGCAAAAACGTCACCAATGTCGTGCGCTCCATGAAGCTGCTCAAGGTGGACGGCTACTGTGCCACTAAGACCATGGGCAACGAGGACTGCATCAAATCCACTCACAACATTGGCGGGCATGAGTGGGAGATCTGCATCTATCCTGCGATGATGCCATGCGCACGCGACGGCACACCGTGGGTGGCGGTGAAGCTCGTGTTCCTCAGCGAGACCTGCCCGTCCATCGTGAGGGCGAACCTGAGCTGTCGTCTGGTTGATCCGAGAAGCGTGCTTCGACCATCTGAAGAAAAGAGTGTGTCATGTATATTCAACCGTTCATGGCTATCCCGCTGTCTGCAGATGTGCTCGCCTTTCGTCAGTGAAGATATTTTCGCTTCCAGTTCGTCTCATGTCGACGGGCAGCCTGGCATCATCCGGTTATCTCAGGAATGATTCTTTTGCCGTGCTATGCGTCGTCACCGTGCTGAAGGAGGATTTGCCAGCACGAGCAATCCCAGGTAAAGAAGTGACAGGGTCATCACCTAGCCTGCAAAACCACCTTGCTGAGCTCCTGCGTACTGGGTTGGAAGCAGATGTCACATTTGTTGCATCTGGCAAGTCTTTCGCTGCACACAAGGTCATTCTGGCTAAGGTCCCCTGTACTGATGGCCGAGTTCTTTGGCCACATGAAGGCGACGAGCTCTCGCGATCAAGGACATTGATGCGGTGGTATTCAAGTCGTTGCTTTACTTCATCTACACCGACTCTGTGCTGGAATTTTGATCTTCAGCATGAGGCAGTCACGATGTTGGCCCAGCATTTACTTGCAGCTGCTGACAAGTATGGCCTGGACAGGCTCAAGGAGATCTGCGAAGGCAAGCTATCTGATGGCATCAGTGTCGACACAGCAGCAACTACTCTGGCATTAGCATCGCAACGCAACTGCCCGCGGCTCAAGGTGAAATGTGTCGACTTCATCGTTAGCACTCCTGCAATTCTTGATGCTCTGTTGGCGACGGATGGATATAAGCATCTGGAAGCAAGCTGTCCTATGGTGTTGCCTGAGCTTCTTAAGTCTGCGCGGGGCAGAAAGAGTTGACTGGTGACCGTAAGGGTGCTAAAGGTCCAAGATTTAAATCTGTTGTAGTGTCTGTTCATGGTCGCCATGCATCTGTAGTCTAATAGAAACATGTGTCTATATTCACCTAAACTGGAAAACTTATGTCCATCTACGTATGTTATGAGCAACTTAATGCTTGCATTTCCTCTCCAGTTTGATCTAATTTAGTGCTAAATGGTCCAAATTTTGGTAGCCCTCTTGTTCTGTGCTGTCATTATTTGGACAATGATGCATATGTGATTATGTGTGCCCAGCTTGGTAAAACTTTGTTGTTTCGGTGATGTCATGATTTCCTCGGTTGCAGACTGCAGCAACACAATCCTGATGTTTATTTTACCTTGTAGTATTGTTGTGTGCCGCGAATTCTTTTGAACACATTGTCACATCAGATTTCGGAACAGCACCAGGAAACTAAGTACCATCTGATTGTCTTAGTTACAAAGTAAGGGGCTTTCTGTGTTGTAGGCCAATAGCCAACACCTGAACCAGCCTAGTGTTCTTGAAACTGTCTTGGCGTTGGCGACGGAGGGGTATATGCATCTGGCAGCAAGCTACCTTTCAATGCTGGGTGACCTTCTCTAGTCTGCGCGTGGGACTTGATGTCCAAAATATGATGTTGCATAGTCTCTCTTTGTGTTTGTCATGTTTCCATGTCTAGTTAACTTATGTTTTGTACCCTGTCTTTCGAATGAACTAAAGCATGCAAGCTTAGTGTGTTGTTTCGATGCTTTCTGCAGGTTTGATCTCTTTGTGATCAGGTCCCTCTGACACAAGCCTTGACTGCCTAGAGTGCTTAAGCCAAAGATCTCCAGGAATGCAATTTATGCTAGGTATGGACATGCAGTTTTTGCTATGATATTATCTCATGAATGTTATTTGTCATGCATAAGTGACTCATTTGCAGCTAGAACATCATTCTTCATAAATTACTCTTGCCATCATGCATCTACTACAAGAAACTGCAAGTGATTAGGAACAAATAAGTTTGACTTAGGACAAAACTATAACTTTTATTAATTTGGAATGGAGGTAGTAGCAACTAGATATCTGTGAGAATCTTGTATCCACAGCCAACGATGATGTAATGAGTTTAACAAAGAAATTGAACACAATATAAGTAATCTACATGTGCCAATATTTTATTTTATTTTGGACGAAAAAAAACATATTTTCTTGAAAACAGAGAATCCGAGCACCATTCCACATTATCCTTGTCAATATGTCCATTTTATTTGGAAATTGTCAATTGGCTCCCAACCTCCATGGGAGCCGGTATTTTCAAGTATACAAAAAATTAGAGGTTTCAACATAGCTATATTTATCCCACATATATATATATATAGATGTGGTTGCAAAATTGCTCCTGAAGAAATAAAATGACTCGCTTGTTCCTAGCAAAAACTCAAAAGCCTGACTTGCTTCTGAGCGAATTATTTAGTTATTCTTATGAGGACAGGGTATGGCAAACCGAAGGCAAATCCTTATTAGCCTTGATTTGCCTCTACACATCCATAACTGCCATTCGTTTTAAAATTCAGTAGCAATGCTATTTTGCTCTGAGACATGTTAATTTTTCTCCTTTCTCCAAGGTTTCAATGAGTTGGTGAACATTTGAAGTCTTACTAACAAACCCAAGAGACCTCAAATCTTTTCTATCATAAAACACATTAAATAAGTGCTATTTTTAGATACAATCGTGAAATTCAATCCATTAGATTATCCTAAGCATAGATTTAATGATTATGATATGGACTAAGATACAATGAAGTGTGACTTATGAGTGCCCTCGTATGCGCCTCTGACATTATGATTAGCGCTTATTTGAAATTATTTCAAGTACTTAGAAAGATAACATTGAACATGATGGGAATTCAACCTCCAAAAAAGTAGACCTTTTTTCATAAACACAAATAACAACTAGAGTACCTTTTTAACAGTATCCCTAATTATAAGTCATTCCTTACATTGTAATGGGAGTAGAGATACAACTTTCTCTTTGTAAGTTTGTTAATTTGTAATTATTAGTCTGGCACATTAACTGGTTGCTCCAACTGCTTCAATAGAGCTAGTATCAGCATCATTTCTTTTTACTGCTAAGTATCAACCAGCGTTAATAGTTTGCAATATGACCAGCCTCAAACAGCGATCCATCAACGGGATGTTTCACCTCTTCCCCACAACAGTAGCAACGCCGAGGATCGGCACTTTCATGCACGCTGTGCTGAATCCCACCAACTCCTTCGTCCTCGTCCATGGAGACTATGCACGTCGGCACCCAACCATCGCGGCCATAAAGTACCTCCGCAAAGAAGAACTCCACCTCTGAATTCTCTTCAAGGGTGCTCTTGGCCGTGAAATTCACATGGTAATAGGAACCGTCGTCCATGACTCTCCAGCTGATGATGGGTTTGACGAGCACATACTTGATCCCGTCCTTGATCTGCTCCTGCTCCTTGTTGTAGTGCTCCAGCGCGCTGATTGCGAACTCGTTGCAGTCTCGCAGACAAACAAAAGCATCAAAATTGGCTTCCTCGGCGTAATCGAAGGAAGAGTCATCCCAGTCTTGCTCCGGGGTATCCGGACTGCACCGGTCGATGTCTGATTCATAATAAAACAGTTCGTGGCCGGGATCAGGAAGCGGCGATGAAGGAGAATTCGGGTCATCCAGTGTTGCAGGGCTGCTGCTGGTGGTGGTGGTGGTAGGCATTAATGGCGGCGGGGAGTTTACACGAGCGGTTGGTGGCGTTTGTCCACGGCTCCGACGAGAAGCGGGCGAGGATGATGTGTCCGGCTCCGGAGGAGAGGGACGGATCCTTCTGTAGTAGAGAACACGGGCCATTAGATTTTTCTTCCTTCTTCTTCTTCCTCCCTAGATAGATTTCTTGGCAATCTCATCTGCGGTAGAGAGGAAAACGATCCGATCCGATCCGATCTCGGGGGTAGAGCGGCTCGAAACGCTGGCAGGGGCAAAGGTGGCGCCTTTGTAGTGCGGCGGTGGTGGTGGGTTCGTGTTCGTCTCCTTTTCCGACTAGGCGCTGGAGAATTTTCTTGCCTTGCTGGTGAAATTCTCTTTCCAACGGGGCCCACCCTGATCCTTTTTCCACTCGAGTCTCCTCTCCCACCGTCAATGTCAGTCGCCGGCCGCAGCCAGTGTTCATCCTGCCGCGCCGTGCGGCGGGCGAGCACTCTTCTCCCACCCTCGCCGCCGCCGCCTTCCCTCCCCCACCACTCCAGCCTCGTCGTGCCGTGCGTACCTCCCCGAACGGAACCACCGTGCACCCTCTCCTTGCGGCGGCGGCGGCGGCGGCGGCATCCTCTGTTCCCTCCCTCGCCGCCGCTCTCCGCTAGAGTGCTAGACACCGCGGCCCCGGCTCCTTGGGACCCCAAATCCTACCGCCTTAGCAGCGATCTGTACAGATCCGTTTGTCGGGCGCTGGGAGGCTAGCGGTTGTCCTCGCCGCCTCCTCTGCCGGCCCCGCAAGCAAGGCCACGCCCCGAAAGCTCGGGACCCTTCTTCTCCGGTGGCACGGCAAGCCTCCCTTTTCCGAAAATTCATCTCTGCATCCGAGCTCATTTGCATCCTCACCGATGAAAAAAAATCAAAACAAATAGTAGAAAAATTCAAAAAAAATTGTGCGGTAGATAATTTGATGCGTAAGGTCCGCTTCAATTTTCAAATCATTTGGACATCTGCGGAGCTCTCAGCAAAAAAGACAAATTGAGGGTCTGTAAAAATGTTTACTGTTTATGTACTGTTTTGGCCCGATTTGTCTTTTTTGCTGAGAGCTACTCAGAATTTCAAATGACTTTAAATTTAAAGCAGGCCTTACGCATCAAATTTTCTACCGCACAAAAAAAATTGAAATTTTTTAATTTGTCTTGAATTTTTTACGATTTTTTTTCTAACCGGATGCAGATGGGCCTGGGCACCGAAACGCCTACTCCCCCTTTTCCTCCTTGTTTGCTATGAGCAAAACTCGGAATCCTGAAACCCTGTATCACCTTCACCTGCACTAATCCGCAACCGTTCCCACGCAGAAACATTAGATCCCAAGTTCCCAACCAAAGAGGAAAGTGTTCCCTATCCAATCTTCACCATGGAAAGTTGGAAACTGCCAGCAAAAACGTCACCAGTGTTGTGCGCTCCATGAAGCTGCTCAAGGTGGACGGCTACTGTGCCACCAAGACCATGGGCAACGAGGACTGCATCAAGTCCACTCACAACATTGGCGTGTATGAGTGGGAGATCTGCATCTACCACGCCATGATGCTGCTTGCACGCGACGACACTCCATGGGTGGCGGTGAAGCTCGTGTTCCTCGGCGAGACCTGCCCGTCCATCGTGAGGGCGAACCTGAGTTGTCGTCTGGTTGATCCGAGGAGTGTGCTTCGACCGTCGGAAGAAAAGAGCGTGTCATGTTGGAATATTTGTATAGAGATAGAGTTGTATAGAGAGAGGACTTCTTCTATTTAAACTTGTATCTCCTCTCTATCTCTTTTTCTGTTCCAACTCAACTCCTTACCGATCGATCTATCGATCGTTTACTTCTTGTAAGCCATGGCATTACCCATCTCTATTCCTAATGTCTCAGTTGGTAGGTTGCGTTCCGGATTTTATTTTCGTCCCACCTCACCTGGTCATTTTTGGTACTTCTTTGGTACTTCCTCCCACCTCCTCCTCAGATGTGAAAAACCAAGAAAAACCCCGCGATCGAGTCCCGCACACGCCCAAACTCTCGTCGTTATCTCTACTCCTAATGGAGCAGTTGGTAGCCTCGTACGGTTTATTTTCGTCCCACCACTTTCAACCGTTTTATTTCGCTGGTTTTTTTCGTCCCTCCCCCACCCCACCGGTTTAGTTTCGCGTCACCCTCTCACACAACGAAAAAAATCTTAACGGATCATAACTTTCCATGCCGGTGCAAGTTATTTTTAGTAATGTCTTTATGTGAAAGAATCAATCACGATCAATCTCTAAATATCAAATCTAAATTAATTAACCTTACCTTAAATTGCTCAATCACATTAATTAGGAAACAAAATAACCGATTTTAAGAAAATATCTACTCTTAATGGAGGGTATTACATACCAAACATAGGTACGTCATTAGCTCGCTTCCTTCCTTCTCTTCCTTCGTCCCTCAGTCCCATGCTCGTGGCGCTGAAGTGGCATCGACAAGCGATGGCCATGAGGACAGCAGGTGGCAGCCCCTGAAGCACGAACACGATTGCACCTCGGTCTGCCGTCTCCCAAGATATGGGTGAGTTCTCGTGATGCCCACCCTAAACCCTCACGCCCTACAAATTCCTCAACCTCTACCATCTCGATTTCGTCCATGCTCTGATCCAAATGACGATGCAGCTCCGCCGATTGACAATAGTGGTTCACCATCCTTCCTCTCAGCACCCACTCCTGGAGGAACGACACGCCATGCCGATCGAACCCGGTCGAGATCACTCACCAAGATTGCTATTCGGAAGTTTTTTGTCAAAAAGTGAAGAGTGAGCCACTTGTGCAGGTGCAGGTTTTGTTTTAAAAATCCAATTTGTTTATCCTTTTGTCGCTGAAATTGTTTACTAATTATGTCATTGTCCCACCTCCTATGATTTTTTTGCTACCTCCTCCCACCTTCGCTGGTTTTTTTTTGTAGATTTTTTTCGTCCCCTCCTCCCACTTCATCGGTTTATTTTCGTGTCACCCTCTCACACAATGAAAGATATCTGAAAAGATCAGAACTTTCCATACCGGCGCAATTTATTTGGTAATGTAGAATCAATCATGAACAATCTCTAAAGATCAAATCTAAATTAATTAACCTTACCTTAAATCACTCAATCACATTAATTAGAAAACAAATAATTGATTTCAGAAAAGTCGCTCAATCACATTAACCTTACCTTAACTCACGGATGGTAATCAATCTCCAAACAAAGGAAACAATACATCGAGGGAGCAGTAAATAAACTCCCTTTCTTATGACATGTATATGATTTTCCTTCCTCTCCGCTGTCGAGCGTTCTTGATTCTCGAGGCCGATGCTTGGGCTGCGCCACTGGGTCGCGACGGTGCCGGGGACGAGGACGGCGAGGCTGGTGCCTGGCACTGCTGGCCGCGGCCGTGAAGGGGCGAAGAAGGCGGCTTCCTGGCCCCGGGAGTTGGTGCGGTGGAAGCGGCACTTGAAGGATCCGGCGTGGGTGGCCGGGCGCAGACGCACTTGAAGCGGGCCCGTGGCGCGGCGCCGGACGGCGTCGATGCCGACCCGTGCCACCTCCTCCACGTATTCTTGGAACTGTAGCTGACCCATTTACATGAAATTAATTTCCTCAGTTGTGGCGGCAAATATAATACACATAATCCATATTGTTATGTAGTAGCGCGTGTGTGTGAAATAGATGGATTATGGTCGCGTATCCAATAAGATGGATATGTGTGTGTGTGTTAGAGAGAGAGGGGAGAGGGGGAGAGAGAGTGAGGAAGAGGGAGGGAGAGAGTGTGTGTGTGAGAATTTGATGGTAAAAAAGGTCGCCAATGTCACTTGATATGTATGAGTATATTAATATTGAACTCTTAAAGTTAATGTGACCCCGTTGCAACGCACGGGCGTTCTTCTAGTATAAATATAAGTGCGGCCCGAGCAAAGGGTTTAACGCTTCCCAATATTCTTACATGGTAATCAGAGCGACTTCTTCCTAAGATCAAAAGAAGATCGCATCTAGACAAGCCGTTCTTCAACCTATCGCCTTGACTACTGCATCCACCACCTCCAGCACCATGAGTGCTCTCGCCACGTCCCTTGCGTCCACCTCCACCTTCGCCCCTTCCTCCTCCTCCACCGCACCCTTTACCACGTCCCTTGGATCACCCCCCCAGGAGAAGCTTATGAGGAACAACTACCTCATGTGGAAGGCCATCGTGCTGCCTCAAATCAAAGGCGCACAGATGGGCCACCACCTTGATCCGGCGAGCCAGGCGCCACCGGAGACCCTTACCATCACCAAGGATGGGAAGGAGAAGCAGATCGCCAATTTCGCCCGAGTTCTCTGTATGCACAGCAGCAACATGTTCAGAGTTTTCTGATGGGTTCTCTGTCTCGCGAGATTCTTGCACAGGTGGTTACCCTTCAGACACCGGCGGAGGTGTGGGCGGCGACCGAAGCTATGTTTGCTGCCCAAACTGAAGCACAGGCGATCAATACTCGGATGGAACTCACAAACCTCAAGAAGAGCAACATGTCCATGACAGAGTACTTAGCCAAGATCAAGATGCTCACGGATGAGATCGCCTGCACCGGAGATGCCATGTCCAGAGGCGAGATCGTCTCCCAAGTTCTGGCCGGCCTCGACCTCGACTACAACCCGGTCGTGTCGGCGCTTGCTGCGCGGGTTGAACCCGTGACTGTTTAGGAGCTGTACACGCAGCTTCTCAGTTTTGACGCACGTCTCAATCTTCTCCATGGGATGAACGAGCGCCAGTCTTCAGCTAACGCCGCCTCGCGTGGCCGAGGTACTGGCCGTGGGCGCGATCAGGGGAGGAACCGCAGCAACAACAGCGGTAGTGGCGGGCGCGGCCGCGGCAGCGGACCAGGTGCACGACCCGGCGGGGGCGGCTACACCAACACCAACGCTCATGCCCGTTCTGGAGGGGGTGGCTTCAACAACAATCACACCTCCTCTGGTCCTTCCTCAAGCAACTGTGTTCGGTGCCAACTGTGCAAGAAACCGGGCCATGAGGGAGAGCGGCTGCGGCCCGAGCGTTTGTCGTCGTCGTCTGGATCCTCATGGCGGGAGGGACGCGGGCGGTGGTAGTGGGAGTCGTCATGCCGGTCCGCGCCCCCACCTCCAAAGTGCCCATCATTAGAGGAGCGTGGGCGACCGACGTGGTTGGGAGGCTTGTGGGAGATCTTGAGGTCGAATCCCAGGTCGTTGAAGAAGACGCGAACGGTGACACGGAGCTTGTCGGAGTCTAGGCACTTGACCTTGACCCGGACCTCCTCCTCTTTGTGGAGGGAGAGCTCGTCCACCACCACCACCTTGCCAAGGATCTTGGACATACTGCGAATGACCCGCTCGGACCAGGCGACGTTAGGTAGCCCGGCGATGAGGATCCAAGCAGTATCCAAGACCGCGACCGCCTTGGGGTCGACCTTAGGCTCAGAGATGTTGACCACAAGCTTGTTCAGGGCCAAGGTGATGTTGTCGCTGCGAGTGCAGAGGCCCAAGCTGATGGCGTCCGGGAAGACCACGGTGAAAGAGCTGGCAGAGGTCGGAGTCACCTACCAGTCCCACACACGCCTGCACAGGTGGTTGAGCTCAGCCTCGATCATCTCCGGGGAAGCAATACCCACCCCATGACGGTGAAGATCGCTTGGAGCGATGGGGAGGGGGGGTGGTAAATCCTCCACCTCGATGTGAAAGAACCCGAGGCCCTCGATGCCATGGCCATACATCATGAGCTCATCCGTCAGCGGACAGTCCGCACAGGTCACTGGGTGTCCAGATCCTTGCAGAGGTAGCACATCGGAGGGTTGGTGCACTCAACTTGGTAATGGCCCGCGATCCCGCAGTTGAAGCAAGGGGGCGGATCACGGGTAGCAACAACATCGGCCAACGCCGAGGTCACGGGGAAGGGGGCCGACGCAGTAGGGGGGCGAGCCGGGCCCCGCTTCTTCTTCTTCTTCGCGCCTTGGCGCCCCCAGAGCAGCTGGGATGGACCGTGGCGGCGTGGGAGGAGAGGTCGAGCGAGGGGAAAACGAGGGGCGGGGGGAGCGTGGTGGCTGGACTAGGAACCCTTGCGGTGGCCAGATTGACCGTGGCGGGGGAGGCCGGGGGAGCAGGCCCTGGGATGGGCCGGAAACCCATGTGGGCCGATGCATCCCCTGGTCCAAGTCTAGTCCAGCCGCAGGCGCCGAGCCAGACGGCCCAGCACGGAAGGAACGGCCCACGACAGGGCGGCCCAACACGCGAGGCCGGGCCGGGCACTCGGCAAGGGTTTCCACCACCACCGCCGGCGCCGGGGCGAGGGCAGGTCGCCGGAGAGGGGGCACGGGCAAACGGCGCGGGGGTCGGAGACGAAACGGAGTCGGGAGGAGCCAAAGGCGGCGATGAAAGGTCTGAAAGGGGTGCGTCGGGAGGGCACGGGCAGGCCGGCGGCAACCTCCGGCAACGGCACGGCCACCCCGGCCACGGCCATGACGTCCGAAGACCGCCACGACGACCGGGCAGAGCCCGGGTCCGCATGGCCGGCGACCCCCCAGCCAGCCGCGCGCCGGCGGCGGCGGAATCCTCCCGTCCCCAAGGTCGGGCCTTGCCCCGAAGAGGGCCTAGGCGAGCTCGTTCCTCAACGGGACTATGCTCGCGCACGGGCAGCCGAACCCCCACCCCTGGGGGTAAGGCCGCCGGCGGCACGGAGTGGCGGCGGGCAAGCTGGGGCGGGAGGGGGAACCCGGTCACGGCAGACCACAGGGCGGCCGGCAGTGACGTCTTCGTCCTCCGCCAGATCAGCCCAGACCAGGAGTTCCGGAGGGTTGTTTCAAGGAATTCTGCAGGCGATGTCCTCATCACTTCTTGGGATTATATTGGGTCATGTACCAGTGTCGTTGAAGCCGAGCTCCGGGCGTGCCTGGTTGGTCTTTATATTGTTTATCACTCTTTGTAGACCTGTTATTTTAGCGAATGACCGCTCCTTTGTGGTTTCCTTTCTTGCAAATGAAAACCTGGAGAGGACACCCTTCATTCATCTGAAGAAGGAAGCTTTATCCATCTGAAAGCTTCTTCAGAATTTTGAGTGGAAGAAAATCAGTCAGAGGGCCAATGCAGTCACTCATCAGATTGCAAAATTTAGCTTTGATAATCGGCCGGAGGGTATTCTTTGTAATAGTTTTCCATCCTGTGTGGTTGTTGTTGTAAGAAACGATGGTAACAACCTTTTAATTAATTAATATATGGGATGTGTTTAAAAAAACAAAACTAGTCCCCATTAACCTATTTCTCTCAACATGCAAGCATATCACACCATCAAGCAACATGGATGGGAAAATGCCCACCTCAACATGCAAACATGAATGAGAAAGTTAAAACATATTTTACAACTATATAATAATCAAACACAGTAAAGCATATGTATTTTCAGTATTAGTTATCATATTATTTCTTTGAATATTCATATCACTTGCAATCAAATGCAACTGAATTATATTGCAAAATATTCCACAACAGTGTGTGGGGTATCATCTCGAACTAATTATTTTATAACGCGTGTTTCCCTTTAGTGTATGTAATTTAGCACTAAAATGTCTATGATTCAGTATCTATTTCTTTGTATGAGCTCTTATCTTTTGGAATACGTTTGGCTAAATAGGTCCACCTCTTGCATCGTCTGTGGCTGGTGTTGGGAGAAAAAACATGGGGAAAAAAATCTGCCATTAAATCACATTTTTTAGATCCGCCATTGGAGAACTTGAAGTTGCGCGTTTTTTCTTCTCCATTAAGTAGAAAGCCCAATTATATTTTCCTTTTATAACAGACTGGGCCTTCGGCCTTTCTTTCTTTAGCAATACACACCAAATTTTAAATATATCTTGCAAAGGAAGTGACCTCCTTTTGAGACTATTTTGAAATGCTTTGGTTAAGCCGATTTTTCTTAGGCCTTGACTCATCAAAATTTGATTAAGAAACATATTTAAAAAATATGTTCCACCATCAATAGAAAAAGGCAAATGTATATGAAATAAATATTAACGCAAGTCATGAAAATTGTTCTTGTCAGTAAAAAATGTTTAGAAAATTTGTTTAGAATACTGTTTGGAATGGAAAATATTTTTAATTATGTCCCACTTCTTCCTTATTTTAGGTAAAGATGTAGTGAGGTCACTAATGTTTTCTCCATATTGTAGAAATAAGCATGATTACCTTCACCCGCAAAAAAAGAGAGAGCATGATAACCTTGCGTTAAAATATTATTTTAGTTTCTGGCAAATCTCTTTTTCTTTAATTCAGTATAAGAAGAATATCATGTGCACCGCTAAATTTAATACTATATATGTGCGTTGGATTTACTTACACAAAATTGCATTAAAAAATTTATTGATAAAACACACTATATAAATGATATATAAGAATGAAACAACAAGAAAAGGGAAATAAACAACGAAGAAAACAAGGACACAAAAGAAAAGAAAAGGTTCAAGACAAAGAAAAGCAAAAGAAATCCTGGTAGAGAATCGTTGATACACGGCATAAAAACCTCAAGTGGCACATCCTGCTATATACCAATCTAATAAATACTTCAAGCGTATATGTTTGGTTTAGTCCCAGATTGATTGTGGGAGGAGATATAACACAATTTATAAGGGCAGGGGTGTCCCCTCCTAAGAGGCTAGTTTTTTAGGGGGAGAGGGCCCAAGGCCTCTCATAAGTCGGTGTTGCTCTCCGATTGGGCATGGTTGACGCATGTGGGTCGGAAACGCTGGTATTAGTGGACCCAGGATTGCGTAACAATTGATATCAGAGCTTAGGTGCACAGAATAAATCTCGATGGACTCACAGATGGCCGGTCATGGTTGATGGGATGGAAACACTGGTATTAGCGGGTGCATGATAACCGATGTGTGAGGTGGAGATTTTTGGGTTTAGTCCCACATTGGATGTGGTAGAAGACATAACACGATTTATAAAGGCCGGGGTGTCCCTCCTAACAGGAAGTTTTTTGTGGGAAGAGGGCCCAAGGCCTCTCATAAGTCTGTGTTGCTCACCTGTTGGGCATGATTATCTGTTTGTAGTAAATAGATGTGTTTTTCTTGTACGTTTCTGTTAGCAATATTTTCATCTCTTAGTGAGAAGACGGAACTCCAGTCGATAGTTCAAACAAAGAAAACTAATGCGAGTGAAACGGGTGAAGAAGAGACCAAGCGGCAGCCTATGAGAAAGGGCGATGCTAGGCGCCGGCGCATCGGCATAACTTTCGGTCGGTCGCCTAGCAGCCACATGATTTAGTACGCACGAACCACATGATTAGGCCCCTCGATTAAAAAAGTCCACACATGCAACTTGGTAAAAAATGACGTCTCCGCTCCACCACCCACCTCGCTCACAGCCACTGCTCCTCCCCGCCTACTCCGGTCTCCCCCGCATACTTCTGCTGCATCTCCGGTCAACTTGTCGGTGGCAGCCCAATGATCCCGCGGTCGCTTGGTTGTAGTAAAAAACATGCATGGTTCCAGCAAAAAAAAGGCATGTTTCCAGCAAAATTTAAAAACATGGTTCCACATTGCACAAATTGCACCTAGTCAAAGCAACCAAAAAAATCATGGTTCCAGCAAAACAGAAGTATGATTCCAGCAAAAAAAATCATCTAATTCCAGCAAAAAACAATGGCTCGCAACAAAATTTCTGACCGGCTCCAGCAAAACAAACACACGGTTCCGGCAAAAAGAATGATTCCGCATCGCTGGTTGGAGCAAAGTTCTCGCCGGTGCCAGCAAAACAAGTCGCCGGTTCCAGCATCTGAGATTGCCGGTTCCAACATCCCTTCCTCTGGTTGCAGCTTCTCACTCGACGGGCGCAAACCGAGCGTCGTCGGTCCACACCTGGTTGCAGCTCCTCACCCAACGGTTCCAGCACTAGCGGTGACTGGTTCCAGCATCGATGGTAGCTGGTTCCAGATCCCGCGTGGCGGTTCCATCACCGATAGCACGCGGTCGCTCCTGGTCACCACTGCGCGCCTAACGCCGACGCTGCTCGCAGCACCTCATGGTGCTCCTGGAAGACATTGCCGCCACTAGCAGCTTTTATGTCCACACCGCCGTCGCTTCCACGAGTTCGCATCACCTCGCCAGCTCCCCACCATAGCAACAGCCTGCGGGCGGCGCGCCGCCCCACCGTAGCAGAGAACCGGCGGGGGGTGGGGGAGGTGGGAAGGATTCGCTGGAAAGAAATCAAGGTGAGGGTGGTCTGGAAATGGCGAGCGAGAGGAAGGGGATCAACTGGATCGAGTGGAGGAGCCGTCCGTGAAGAGGATAAGGGAAAGATTAAAGCGGTTTGCGGGGACCACATATGTGATATGGTGATAGTGGGCGCGCTGGATCGCAAAAGAAACCAACGACGCACGCGAGGCCGGCGGAGTGTTCGGCCGGTGCCCCGGCTCGCAAGGTTTTCCTATGAGAAAAAGGCTCTGCACAGTCCACACGCGGGGAGGATCCTCAAAAAAAAAAAAAAAAGTCCACACGCGCGGAAGCGCACGTGTTGCGTAATTACTCTAGCGGCCGGTGCTGTGACTGTTGATTATCTTGAATCGATTGGTCGCTTGTTGGTTCCAAGCAATCGCCCGTTTCCAAAGCACCCCAGCATAAATTGCAATGCTCCTCCACCTTCTCCACAACCATTTCCACCACCGAAACAACTCATATGTCTGTATGATCCCACGCCCAGTATCGTCCTCTCCGGAGTCTCCAGCGTGCACCTCCGCCATGGAGAGTGCGTGCGCAAACCTCACTGGCGCTGTGCGCTTGGTGCAGCTGCTCAAGATCGCAAACCTTACTCATTGCACCAAATCCACATGGAGATGGATCGTCGGTGGCTATGAGTGGGAAATCCGAATCTATCCTGCAAAGATGATGCCCACCGGTCTGTGGCTAATACTGGAGCTCATCCTTCTCAGTGATCCCCGCGTATGCAGGGCGAGCCTAGCAGGCCGGCTCGTAGATCCTAGTGGGAGGCTTGAACCATCGGAAGAAAAGAGTGTATTCTACCGTCCCGAAGATAGTAAGAATTACTTGTGGCTCATGCGTACATGTGATTTGCGAGCGTCGGGTTATATCTGGGGTGGCACTTTGACTGTGCAGTGCGCCATCACTGTGCTCAAGGAATTATCGGAACTAGCCATCCCCGGTAAAGAAGTGACCGTGCCATCCCACACCTTGAACCAGCACCTCGGCGACCTCCTGCAGAGCGGGACGGGGGCGGACGTCACATTTCTCGTGTCCGGCGAGTCTTTTGCCGTGCATAAAAACATATTGGCCCCAAGATCTCCGGTGTTCATGGCTGAGTTCTTCGGGGACATGAAGGAGAAGTGCTCACAAAGTCTGAAGATAGACGACATGGAGGCTGAGGTATTCAAGGCACTGCTCTGTTTCATCTACGCCGACATTGTGCCGGAATTTGAAAATCAGGAGGATGTGACGTTGATGGCGCAGCATCTATTTGCTGCTGCTGACAGGTATGGACTGGACATGCTCAAGCTCATATGTTCTGATAAGCTCTCTAATGGCATCAGCATCGACACTGTGGCAACGACGTTGGCTTTAGCAGAGCAGCCCAGCTGTTCGCAGCTCAAGGCGAAGTGTGTGGACTTTATTATTAGTACTCCAACAATTCTTGATGCCGTGTTGGCGACGGATGGGTATAAGCATCTCGCGTCAAGCTGCCCTTCGGTGGTGACTGACCTTCTCAAGGCTGCGTGCAGCCGAAAGATTTGAAGGATAACCATGGTGCATTGGTGCTAAAGGTCCGAGATTTATTAATAGCATATGCATGCGATACTCCTCCGTTCCAAATTACTCGTCGTGGTTTTAGTTCAAACCACGACGAGTAATTTGGAACGGAGGGAGTAGTTTATTTGTGCTCTGGTAGAAACTTTGTTTATGTCTTTCGCTGCCAGGAAAACTTGTGTCCATTTATATATGTTGGACCAACTTACTGAGTGCATTTCACCTTCAATTGCATGTAATTTAGTGCTATATGGTCCAAGATTTGGTGTTTATCTTTCTCGCTCTTTGATTGCGGTTGTCAATACTGGCACAAGGTAATGTTTGCCCAGCCTGGAGCCTTCTGCATCAGTGATGTTAAGAGAATGGTGATTCACATTTTGTCACTTGCAACCATATACAATCCTTTTGTTTGTCTTTCACGCCACCCTTGGTTTGGGAGTTCTCAAATTTGGTAACGACGTTCGGAAATTTAGTGCACACAGTTCAGAGACAGTTTTGTGTGCGATGAAGAGCTCCATCGCACATAGTTCGTCTCAGTAAAAATGCGCCATTGCTAGTTTATGTAGAAATAACAAGAGCAAGTAGCTAAAAAGCAGCTCTATGTGATTTTATTTTTCTTTGCACATGCCAAAGTAATGCAAAACTTTAAACAACACAGTTGTATTTTTCATATGTGAAATTTGATTTGAAAGAAAGAAATATTCGTTTGAGCTGGGAGCATGTGTACTTGTTCTCATTTAGCAGTTACATTACCAGTTAGTCGGTTACTTAGAGCTTATAGTACTGCTACAAGTTGATGCATGCTAGAGAATAATATCTGAAGAATATCTTCATCGAAGATGAACTATTAGTGGAGAAATCCTAAAATAATCGAGAGGAACATGTAAAATAACAAGAACAGCTATTGTGCTTCTTCCATAACATGGGTCACACTCATGAAGATTTTAGGCTTTGAATCAGTCGAGGGTTGTCTAGATGGACCTAATCAGTTATCAGGAATAGAGACCAAATTACCATGGATAATACCCGAAGAGACACAAACCTAGCATGCTTTAAAATACCAGAAAAGTGCATCATTGAATATTCAAATCTCTTAAATCGGTTATAGCTCCATAAATATTCTGGAATCTTAAGGAGATGGCACTATTCTCTGGCTGGGATTAAATTTAATACATGAGACACCAATAGGTTGGTTCAGGTGTGATTGCCAAGAGAGACGAGAACAGAGCGGCCCACCAGCACGCTCCCCCGAGGAGGGGGGGCCTTCCACCCTCTCCTCTCCTTTCCATTGCCGGCGCCTGGCGGGCCTTCTCTCGCCTCTCGGCGACGCCCAGCTGGCTGGGGCCGACGGATGGCGGCGGTAGGCGTGGTGGTGGGGCTGTGGTGCTGGGCGGCGGGGTCATGGGTGCTGGGCAGCTGCGTGAGGGGCTGGCGGTTGCAGGTGGCTTGGGTAGGCTTTGGCGGCTGGTGGTTCCCCGTCGCGCGTGCGGGTAGGCGCTCGGTGGCGGGGCTGGGTTCGGTAGGTGATGGCGGACTGCGACCGGTTGCTCGTGTTGGTGGCGTCACAGTGCATCCCGACGTGCTCGAGCAAGGTACTCCGACGCTCCTGCATACGGGTATTTTCGGGTGGCGCACGGCGACCACCTCGCCGGCGTGGTGCGGAGGTGGGTTGGACCTGACTGTGGCCGGCTGTGTGATGTGGTGGCGTGCGGTTCTCCGGTGTTCGCTGGTGTAGATGGTTGGGGTGGAAGGTGTCGCGCTTAGACGGGTCCGCCTGTGAAGGCCTAATACTCCGCGGGTTCTTTTCCGGCTACCCAACGACGATGTTGGCTAACCTTGTGATCTGCACCCTGGACAAGGTCCGGGTTCCTTGGCATGTGGAGTGGCGTTGATGTGACCGCTCCAGACCATGGTGGCGCTTTGGCATGACATTTTACTTACCCACGGCTCATGTCAAAGTTCGGTGCTTTGATGACCTTGTTACCTATGCAGTGGTGGTTTGTCTGTCTTGGATGCCTGGGCAGGGGCCCTGGATGGTGAGTCTGCACGGTTGGCTTTGCGACAGCCAGCGTGGCAGCGGTGGTGGCGTCTCCTCTTAGCTATGTGGATAGCAAGGGGAGGGGCAACAGGAGTCCCTGGTGTCGTCGTGGCTTCGGCGGTGGCGATCCCTTGGTCTGGATCCGGAGGCCCGTGGGGTGGGTCGGCTTCCTTGAGTCCGCGGGTGGCATTTGTGTGGGTCCGAGCGAAAGCTTTGTGCTCCGGAGCAGGCAGTGGCGTCTGTCGCCATCACCCTCTTGAGGGTGTCGTAACGGAACCTCGGTCTCTCTCGGTGGCAGATGGCCTACGGCGTCGGGTTTGGCTCTTTCCTGCCTTCTCACATCCTAGTTTCTGGAGTGGGTTGGACCCGTTCTCCTATCCTATAGACGGGTTCCTGTGGTCCCCTTCTCGGTCCTTGCTGTCTCCAGGCAGGAGTGGCCTTCCAGGGCCCGGAGCGAGGGGGCTGTCTCTAAGGTGAGACGGACCCATCTGGAGATGGCTCAGTGTGTGTTCGGGTCCTCGGTGTCCGGTGGTTTCTTTTGGCGGTGTGGCTTCAGTCTTCTTCAGTTGTCTTGGTTGTAGTTTGTTCGGGTGGCCTCTCCTATTTTTATTGCTCCGTGTTGGGTTTGTGGCACTTGTGCCACCTGCCTAGTGCCGTTTCATTTATCTTTTGACCTGCTTGTTTGAGGGTTTCCTCATTTATATAGGGGGCGCCGCCTCTTTCCATTTCTACTTGAGCGGTTGCCGCCGCCGACGAGGCTCGCCTTGTCTCTGCTCCTCCCACACAGGCTGCCACCGATGGAGACGGTGGCGGGCGGACCTGGTTCTCGCCCGAAGAAAAGGAAACTGGCGCCACTCGAGGCTTCGGCGGAAGGGAGAGCCACCGGCAACCAAGGGCCGCGGCCCGGATCTGGAGAAGACGATGGGGCCGGCGAGGACCGCATCAGCCAGATGCCCGACGCCATCCTGGGAGAGATCGTCTCCCTCCTCCCCACCAAGGAGGGCGCCCGCACCCAGATCCTCGCGTCCCGGTGGCGCCACCTCTGGCGGTCGGCCCCTCTCAACCTCGACTGTGGCGAACTCGACTGCAGCCGCGTGGATCGCGTCATTTCGCGCATCCTCGCCGCCCACACGGGTCCCGGGCGCCGCCTCCGCCTACCCGCGCTACACGCAGGGTCGGCTCTGTTCTCCGGTCGCCCGGCCGCCAAGCTGGAAGCCTTGTTCCGGTCCCCTGCCCTGGACAACCTTCAGGAGCTCGAGTTCTGCTACTTCGTCTCCAACAGACAAATACCGGGAGCGCCCTTGTGCCCGCCGGCGTCCGCCTTCCGATTCGCTGCCACTCTTCGCTTAGCTAGTATCGAATTATGCCACCTCCTCGACGATATCGTCTACATTTCCCCCAGCTTAAGCACCTTGCACTCACCGAGGTCGTCATCTCCGAGGGCGCACTGCACAGCCTGATTGCCGGGTGCTCCGCATTGGAGTGCTTGCTGCTTTGGAACATCTCTGGATTCCATTGTGCCCGGATCAACTCCCTTACCATCAGAAGCATTGGCGTGCTCGCTCCTGATGACTCTATGGCTACGCCCTTGTTTGAGGAACTTGTAATTGAGAATGCCCCGCTTCTTGAAAGGCTGCTCCGGATGGAACTGTTGGATGGCTTGCGAGTATCGGTAGTCAATGCGCCTAAGCTGGAGACCTTATGCATGATTGATGAAACAGACCACTTTCCACAAGACTATCAAGGTACTTCTAAATTGCATTATTTTTTCTGTTTAGAGAAATGTCATGTTGTCGCTGGCCTAATGTTGTGCTTCATGCTTCATAAAGGATGTGCGTTTTGATAGGCTCACGACGATGTTGGGCACTGTCAAGATTTTGGCTTTCAGTATGCGTATTTTCAGTCTGGATATGGTTGTTGACTCGATGAGATTCTTTCCCAGCTTGGAGAAGTTGTACATGCAGAATCAGGTGATCATATCATACGTCATTTGATAATTCATTCTGTTCAGCTGCTTATTGTTCTAACTTTTGAAGTTGTCAATTGTTTTTCTGTGTATGCTGTTTTCCAGTCATGGAAAAAAAGGCCAAGGAATGGCTGGCGTCGTAAACATCGAAATCCTAATATCAGATGTCTTGATATTCATCTGAAGACAATAGTATTGGAATCTTATCAGGGCACTGCATCTGAAGTTAACTTCTCCACATTCTTTATATAGAACACAAACACTGGTGGAAAAACAGGCTTCCGTCCAGCCCCATAAGTCGCGAAGTTGTAGGAACCGCGATTAATGGGACCTTTAGTCATGATTTCGAGGTGAACCGCGACCAAAGGCCTGGGCCTGTGGTGCTCGGTGGCCAGCTAGCGACGTGTGGTCTTTAGTCGCGGTTGGCAGGACAACCGCGACTAAAGGTTTTTCGGCACCTTTAGTCACGGTTTGCTGTGCCAACCGCAACTAAAGCCCTCCCTATATATACCCATCCAGCAGCCAACACTTAGCCATTTGGAGCCATTCTCTTCACTAGTGGGTGTAGGTTTGCTTTTGGTTCCTCTTATGCACATAAGGTGTTTGATGAAATGCCCCAAGAGCATGAAAGAAACATGACATGAAGTGTTGGAGCCACACTCTTCGATCATGGTTAGCAACTTGATGAACCTTTGATGTGTCAATATGCATGTGTGTAGTTCATTGTTTAATTTATATTGTTTGTAGCTAGTTAGTTTAACAAATGCATGATGGTTAATTATATATTTTATATTATAATAATGCAGATGAATCGGCAATGGATGTACGGTAACCGACTCTCCGGCGAGTTCACTACGGGTTTGAAAGATTTCCTCGTAGTGGCTAATGCGAACAAGCGGGGGGGTTTTGTTATCTGTCCATGTGTTATCTGTAAGAATGAGAAGGGTTACTCTTCCTCAAGAGTTGTTCACATGCATCTGCTTGAAGGGTTTCATGCCAAGCTATAATTGTTGGACCAAGCATGGAGAAAGAGGGTTATAATGGAAGAAGATGAAGAAGGGATGATTTCATCGATGAAAGCTATCTTGCTCATTTCGTGATACTTTCATGGAGGATTTGAAGGTGAAGGGAAGGTGAAGAAGAGGCACGTGATGATCCCGCTGATGATCTTGGTCGGACCATTGCTGATGCACGGAGACGCTGCTAAACTGAAAAGGAGAGGAGAATTTGGATCGCATGTTAGAGGATCACAGAAAGGCGCTGTACCCGGATGCGATGATGGTCTGAAAAAGCTGGGCTGCACATCGGATTTGCTGAAATGGAAGGCGAGGCAGGTGTAGCTGACTCGGCATTTGAAAACTTGCTGAAAATGTTGAAGAATATGTTTCAAAGGATAACGAGTTGCCCGCCAAGACGTCTGAAGCAAAGAAGGTTGTCTGCACTCTAGGTTTAGAGGTTCAAGATACATGCATGCATCAACGATCGCATCCTCTACCGCATGTGAATACGAGAATTTGAATGAATGCCGGTATGCACTGCATTGCGTTATAAGATCGAGGCGATGACCCGGTGACGATGTTGAGGGCCGAAACCCGGAAGAGGGTTCCCGCCAAGGTGATGTGGTATGCTCCTATAATACCACGGTTGAAACGTCTGCTCAGAACAAAGAGCATGCCAAGTTGTTGCGATGGCACAAAGAGGACCGTAAGTCGGACGGGAGTTGAGACACACCGCAGATGGAACGCAATGGAGAAAGATCGATGATGGTTCAAAGATTTTGCAGGTGACGCAAGGAACATAAGATTTGCTCGGCACGGATGGCATGAATCCTTTTGGCGAGCGAGCTCCAGCCATAGCACCTGCCCGTGACTCTATGCATCTACAACCTTCCTCCTTGGTTGTGCATGAAGCGGAAGTTCATTATGATGCGGTGCTCATCCAAGGTCCAAGCAACCCGCAACGACATCGATGTGTACCTAAGGCCATTAGTTGATGAACTTTTACAGCTGTGGGTGGTGTCCGTGTGTGGGATGAGCACAAACAAGAGGAATTTGACCTACGAGCGTTGCTTTTCGTAACCATCAACGATTGGCCTGCTCTTAGTAACCTTTCGGGACTGTCAAATAAGGGATACAATGCATGCACGCACTGCTTACATGAGACTGAAAGTGTACATTTGCCAAATTGTAAGAAGAACGTGTACCTTGGGCATCGTCGATTTCTTCCGAAAATTCATCCAGTAAGAAAGAAAGGCAAGCATTACAACGGCAAGGCAGATCACCGGCCGAAGCCTGCGGAACGCACTGGTGCTGAGGTATTTGATATGGTCAAGGATTTGAAAGTCATCTTTGGAAAGGGTCCCGCGGACAATCAGTTCGAAGGGAGCTGACGGGCACGCAGCCATGTGGAAGAAGAAATCTATATTCTGGGAGCTAGAATATTGGAAAGTCCTAGATGTCCGCTCTGCAATCGACGTGATGCACGTTACGAAGAATATTTGCGTGAACCTCCTAAGCTTCTTGGGCGTGTATGGGAAGACAAATGATACAAAGGAAGCACGGCAGACCAGCAACGTTTGAAAGACCACGATGACCGCATCCGGAATGGTTTCAAGGTCGTGCCAGCTACGCCTCGACCAAAGAAGAGAAGGTCATCTTTTTGAATGCCCGAGCAGTATGAAGGTTCCGTCTGGATTCTCGCCCAATATAAAGGGAATAATAAACATGGCGGAGAAAAGTTCCAAAACCTGAAGTCTCACGATCGCCACGTGATTATGACGCAATTGCTTCCGATTGCTTTGAGGGCTCTGCCGGAAAATGTTCGAGTAGCCATTGTGAAGCTATGTGCATTCCTCAATGCAATTTCTCGAAGGTAATCAATCCGAAGTTCTACCACGGTTCTGTAACGATGTGATCCAATGTCTTGTCGGTTTCGAGTTGGTGTTCCCGCCATCCTTCTTCAATATTATGACGCACCTCCTGGTTCACCTAGTCGAAGAGATTTTCGTTCTCGGTCCTGTATTTCTACACAATATGTTCCCCTCGAGAGGTTCATGGGAGTATTAAAGAAATATGTTCAGAATCGTGCTAGGCCAGAAGGAAGCATCGCCAAGGGCTATGGAAATGAGGAGGTAATTGAGTTTTGTGTTGACTTTGTTCCGACCTTAAGCCGATTGGTCTTCCTCGATCGCGCACGAGGGGAGACTAAGTGGAAAAGGCACGATCGGAAGGAAATCAACGATATGTATGGACGGCCATTCTCGATGAAGCACACCACCTTTGATCGACCAATTCCAGCTTGGTGGCTCCGTGCTTTGAGAAACACAAGAATATTTTACGCTCGACAACCCGGGAAGCCTGAATCCTGGATTAGGAAGGCCCACATGGAGACTTTCGCAGTTGGTTGAGAAAACATTTAATGAATGACAATGATGTTGTAGATCAGCTGTACATGTTGGCTAAGACACCATCTTCGACTATAACGACTTTCCAAGGGTACGAGATAAATGGGAATACATTTTACACGATCGCCCAAGATAAAAGAGCACCAACCAAAACAGTGGTGTCCGCTTTGATGCAGCAACCGAGAATGGGCATCAGGTCACATATTATGGTTACATAGAGGAGATATGGGAACTTGACTATGGACCCTCCTTTAAGGTCCCTTTGTTCCGGTGCAAATGGTTCAAGCTAACAGGAGGTGGGGTAAAGGTGGACCAGCAATACGGAATGACAATGGTGGATTTCAACAATCTTGGTTACCTTGACGAACCATTCGTCCTAGCGAAAGATGTCGCCAGGTTTTCTATGTGAAGGACATGAGTAGCAAACCGAGGAAACGGAAAGATAAGAAAACGATCAAGACATCATGCGATGATTCAAAGCGCCACATTGTTCTTTCAGGGAAAAGAAACATCGTGGGAGTGGAGGACAAGACAGACATGTCAAGATTATAATATGTTTGCTGAAATTCCGCCCTTCAAAGTGAACACCGACCCAAGCATTAAGTTAAATGATGAGGATGCTCCATGGATACGGCACAATCGTAAGCAAGCAGGGACACAAGGAAGAAATGATGTGTAATAATTTATTGTACCAAACTTTGTTGAATGGATCATGTGAATTATATTACCCGTGATGTGTTTGGTGTCCATTTTCAATGATTCGAGATACCACTGATGATACATGAAATTTGGAGTGATTTAGTCATACTCCTGCCTAGGCGATAATATGCATACCGTAGTCTTCATAGCCGCCGCGTCGTTGTCTTGGTGGTAGTCGCCGCTTCTAAGTTGCCGCCGCGATAAATGCCGCATTCTTTGCGTCGCTGCTGTCGTCGTGCCGTCGTCGGGCGGCGCCGTGGCTCGAATCGAGGGTAGCGCAGGCGGGGATATCGCCGCCGTGATGTAGTCCATGACGCTCTGCAGAGTCCGCCATACCACCATAGCCGACGGCCGCCTCGTGGAAGTTCCTGTGAGGCGACCGTCCTCCTCATACCGGCGAAGTGCCCTCTCACGCCGATTGATGAAGAAGGCGTCCCAAGTATGCTGGTTATCGGGATGCCGCCGGGATTCATCCGCTGCTCCGGCGTGAGGTCGAGGTAGTAGTGGTTCGTGATGGCCGCCCGCGCCGCAAAGACCGAGGGACGGGAGGGACTGCACGCCACCGGCGCTTAGGCTCCAGCCGGTGGGGACGCGTAGCCCGTGGACAAGGGTAGTTCGAGGCGCAAAGCTCCTCCACTGCTGGTAGGTTAGAGTGGGTGCGGTGGAAGCCATGAGAGAGTGATGAGAGATTGTAGAGATGTGATAATGCTGGCCAAGCCGGGCTACATATATGTAGTGAGAAATGGCGGGAAAAATGGGAGCGGGAAGACAGGAGGCGGGAAGAAAGTGGCGGGAAGAAAGAGGCGGAAGACAGGGAAGAAATGGCGGAAAACCCTAAACTGCAGCGGCCTTTAGTCGCGGTTGGGCAAAGCGACCAGCGACTAAAATAGCAACAATAAGTATTTTGTTGTAAGTAGAAACAAAATAAAATAAATAAAGCAACAAAGAAAACAAAAAAGTGTTTTCAAATTTGAAAACTAATGGCACTAACAGAAAGTTTATAATTTTTCTAAAACTAAAAGCAAAAAGAATTAAAAATAAAGCAAAAACAACAAAAATAAATAATAATGCAGAAAACAAAACAAAAAACTGGAAAAAATAGTGCCGCCTAAGTATTTTGTTGTAAGTAGAAAAAAATAAAATAAATAAAGCAACAAAGAAAACAAAAAAGTGTTTTCAAATTTGAAAACTAATGGCACTAACAGAAAGTTTATAATTTTCTAAAACTAAAAGCAAAAAGAATTAAAAATAAAGCAAAAACAACAAAAATAAATAATAATGCAGAAAACAAAACAAAAAACTGGAAAAATAGTGCCGCCATCTGGACCCCCACGGCCTGAATACGACTAGAAACCCTACATGGGCCTAGATTCAGGCCCGCAGGAGGCCAAGTAGGCCCACAGCACATAGCTAGTGATGATTAGGTTCGAAGCTGCTGCAGTTGAGAGGAGCTCGAGAGGGTGGCGCAGCAGCGCTTATAAACCACTCTCGAGCTCTCTCAACTAGCGAGTGGGACTAAACTTTTGGGCGTGAGGCAGCACAAGGCCTTTAGTCGCGGGTCGCTGCACCAGCCGCGATTAAAGGTGGGGCTTTAGTCATGGTCGCTGACCAGCCGCGATTAAAGGTGGGCGCGGAGCATAAAAACCGCTTAAAAACCTTTAGTCGCGGTTGGGCAGGCGACCAGCGATTAAAGGTACTTTTAGTCGCGGCCTCGAGCCCATCGCGACTAAAGGGTGGGGCTATAAATACCACGCCCGATCTATTCTCGTCTTCTCCGATCGGTTCGTCTCGCCGCGCCCGACGCCGCGCGCCGTCGCTTCGCCCCGTCACGGACTGCCCGTCCCCGCCTCTCCTTCGCCGGTCCTCCCCACGACGCCGCCTCTCCTTGGTGAGCTCCCATCGGGCCCCGTCCGCCGTCTCCCTGCCCCCTCCGAACGCCGCGCGCTGGCCCGCCCCGTCGCCGCGCCCGCCTCAGATGGCGGCGCGCTGTCGTGCTCCCTCCAGACGTCGATTCTTGCGGCCACGGACCGCCACTTCCTCCGCCTGCCGCCTGTTCGCCGGGCGCCATCATGACCCTTGGTCACGGAGCTCGTGCCCGGCTCGTACCGCGCCGCTAAGCGCCGGGCTGCCGTTAAGGCCCCTGCCCACGACAATTGGGGCCCACGCCTAAAACGATTTAATAAAAGGAGAGAAGAGAATTTAGAAAATAAATAAATAAATATATTAATTAATTAATCAGTTAATTAAATTAATTAACTTAATTAATTGTGTTTAGTAAACCTAATTAAATAACTAATATAACTAATCTGTTAATTAATCTAATTAACTTGGTTAATTAGTTAATGACAATTTAATTAATTCTGTTAATTATAAAATGATATAAAACTTTAAAAATTAATATAGAATAATCCGTAACTCGGATGAAAATACTTTGTACATGAAAGTTGCTCGTAACGATGAGGCGGATCCGGATCACGCAGCCCGCTCGTCCGCCACACATCCCTAGCATAGCAAACACGTAACTTTCCTCCGGTTCATGTGTCAAAACGCGAATCACCGGGATACTTTCCGGATGTTTCCTTTCGCCGGCAGATGCGACCTACTGCCGCGTTAGGGCACACCTAGCACCGCGTATTGCCAGGTCGGAGTTGAAGCAGAAGTTGAAGCTGTCGGTGACATCTCCTTGGAGTTAGCTGGCGGATTCAATCTTCTACTTAGAGATGTTTTATTTGTTCCATCATGTCATAGAAACTTGATTAGTGTTTCTTGTTTGGACAAAGATAATTATGAATGTTATTTTGGACATGGCAAGTGTGCCATATGGTTAAATAATGCTTATGTGGGTGATGCTTTACTACACGATGAGCTTTATTTGTTATCATTTCGTGAAAAAGTTTATTCAGTATGCAATGTGAAAGAACATGTTTCCGCGTCGAATAAAGAACAAAAGAAAAGAAAGAGAACATTCGACTCATCGAAATTATGGCACTGTCGCTTGGGCCATATTTCCGAGGGGAGAATAGAAAGATTAGTCAAGAGTGAAATTCTTCCTCTGTTAGAATTCTCAGACTTAGAACAATGCATAGACTGCATTAAAGGAAAGTATATAAAACAAATCAAAAAAGGTGCAATCCATAGCACACGCACACTAGAAATCATCCACACTGACATTTGTGGACCATTTCCGGTGAAAAGTGTGGATGGATATGACTCGTTCATAACATTCACAGATGATTACTCTCGCTATGGATATATTTATCCAATCAAAGAAAGATCTGAAGCGTTGGATAAATTTAAAATATTCAAAGATGAAGTTGAAAATCAACATGATAAAAGAATAAAGATAGTCAGGTCCGGCTGTGAGGGAGAGTACTACGGTCGGCACACTCCATATGGCCAAGTCCCTGGACCTTTTGCAAAGTTCTTGCAGGAGACTGGCATTGTAGCCCAGTATTCAATGCCGGGCGAGCCTCAGAAAAATGGAGTAGCTGAAAGGCGCAATCATACACTTATGGATATGGTGCGCAGCATGATGAGTTATTCCAACTTGCCATTGGGATCATGGATGGAGGCGCTTAAAACCGCCATTCACATTCTCAATAGAGTACCAAGAAAGTCGGTGCCCAAAACACCGTACGAGCTATGGACAGGAAGGGTGCCATCCCTACAACACTTCAGGGTGTGGGGTGCCTCACGAGGCCAAAATATTTAATCCAAACATTGGAAAGTTAGATCCCAAAACAGTGAGTTGCCACTTCATTGGCTATCCAGACAAATCAAAGGGTTTTCGTTTCTACTGCCCAGACAGATATACAAAGTTTGTAGAAACGAAACATGCAGTCTTCTTAGAGGACGAAATGATGAGGGGGAGCTTGGTAGCTCGGAAAATTGATCTTGAGGAGAAGAGGGTGCATGCACCTAATCCGATGATTCAGGAGCCATTTTTCTCACTACCAGTTGCAACTCCACCCATGACAACTATGGGGGCAGACCCAGAACCTGTCTGTCAGGAGCCGACTGAACCTGTTGTTGAGCATGAAAGGGAGGTGCAGCAGCAAATTTTAGAAGAAGTGCCAGAAGTTGAGGCACAGAATGTGCCAGAAACTGAGGCCCTTAGAAGGTCTACAAGACCAAGAAAGTCAGTTATTTCTACTGACTTTAAAGTTTATAACACATAAATGGTTCATATGGAAAAAAGATCCCACCTCATATGAAGAAGCCATGAGAAGCCCTCATTCATCGATGTGGATGAAGGCAATGGAAGACGAGATGAAATCAATGAGTTCCAAAGATGTTTGGGACTTAGAGGAAATTCCTGAAGGAGCCAAAACAGTAGGCTGCAAATGGGTCTACAAAAATTAAGTATGACTCTAAAGGGAATGTGGAAAAGTATAAAGCACGACTCGTGGCAAAAGGATTTACACAAAGAGAAGGGATAAATTACAAAGAGACATTTTCTCCGGTCTCATGTAAAGATTCCTTAAGAATCATAATGGCATTAGTTGCTCATTTTGATTTAGAGTTACATCAAATGGATGTAAAGACGACATTTCTCAACGGAGATTTAAAAGAAAATGTCTACATGAAACAGCCCAAGGGTTTTATCATGGAAGGCAAGGAAAATATGGGAAGCCGCCTAAAGAAATCCATTTATGGATTAAAGCAAGCCTCTAGGCAGTGGTATTTAAAGTTTAATCAGATGGTTAAAAGTTTTGGATTTAAAGAAAATATTGAGGATAACTGCATTTATGCAAAGTTTAAAAATGGGAAATATATTTTCCTAATCTTGTATGTGGATGACATTCTGCTTGCTAGCAATGATGTTAGTCTACTACAAGAAACAAAGAAGTTATTATCCTCAAATTTTGACATAACAGATCTTGGTGAAGCATCATATGTTTTGGGCATAGAAATTCACCGAGATAGAAACAATGGGGTCTTAGGACTATCGCAGAAAGCATATTTAGAAAAGGTTCTTGAAAAGTATAATATGCATGCGAGTAAAGCCACACCTGCTCCTATAGTTAAGGGCGATAGTTTTGGGAAATTTCAATGTCCCAAGAACCAGTATGAGATCTATCAAATGAAAGGAGTACCATATGCTTCGGCAGTTGGCAGCTTACAGTATGCACAAGTGTGCACTCATACGACTTAGCCTTTATCACCGGGGTACTCGGTAGATATCAAGAGAATCTAGGCATAGAGCACTGGAAGATGGTAAAGAAAGCATTGCTTTATGCGCAAGGCATGAAGGACTACATGCTAATATACAGGAGAAGTGATTCCCTAGAGATAAAATGGTATTCAGACGCAGATTTTGCGGGGGACAAAGATGATAGAAAATCCACGTCAGGATACGTGTTCACCCTCGCTGGGGGAGCTATTTCGTGGAAAAGCTCCAAACAGTCGATAGTTGCATCATCCACGATGTATGCAGAATTCATAGCATGCTTCGAAGCCACGGGCAGGCGATATGGCAAAAGAAATTCGTACCCGACTTGAAAGTGGTAGATTGTATTCACAAACCACTAAAGACGTACTGCGACAATCAGCTCGCAGTATTTTACGCTCACAACAACAAGTCTAGTAATGCTGCCAAAACAATAGAGATAAGGTATTATGTTGTGAAAGATAAAATCCAGGATCAAACTATAAGTCTCGAGCATATAAAGACAAAAGATATGCTTGCGGATCCGCTAACAAAAGGCTTACCACCCAATGTGTTCAAGGAACACTTAGCCGGCATGGGTTTAAGGAAAAGCCTTATGATTCCTGCATAGGCCCAAAAGGAACAGAATTTGTTTCTGAACAAAACGTATGTTGTAGCTGAATGATTCTATCGGCAATTGAGCTGTGACGATGAAACATGCTCTATGTACCAATATGTGATGAAACAAATAAAATAGAAAGTATAAGGTTAAAAGTAAAGTTGAGATCAAGGGAGAGAATGTTACAATGATCTCTATCCCGTTCGAACCCAACGGGTCGAACGGGCCCCTGACTCGCGCTATATAACAGAGGTGGGGGGCGGGGCACGTCTCACGAGGTTGAACGCTGCCACAAACCCCACCGAACACTCCCTACCGATCTAGGGTAAGCGCGGTGCTCACGGGAAGCATACCACCGCCGCCATCTCTGTCCACATCGCCGCCGTCACCACACCACCATGGCCGGTGCTGGATAGAGTTCATCCGCACCAGGAGAAGGTAGGTTACCGGATCTACTAGCCTACTCCGATCCTAAGGTCTATCAAGTAAAACTATAGAAAGAAATGTTGGTACAACCGCACAAGTAAATGTACAGAAATATTGGAGCTTATTATTTTTGGGGAAAAAGAACTCCCTCCGACCAATATTAATTGTCGCTGATTTAGTATCAAGATTTTCTTTTCTTTCCGGGGGGATTTAGTAGCAAGCTGATGCGAAAAGATAAACCCAGCCTCTGCAACAAGCCAATGACAAAGCATCGAGAATGCACACAGCCATACCAACGCAATGTTTCGAAAAGAAAGAAGCCAAGCAGAGCAACACCCAGCTCCAGATCAGCACATCTTCAAGTCGATTCGTTACTACCCAAAAAAAACATGTCAAATCCTGTCACACGAAAAAAGCAGCAAGCAAATTAAGCTCCAGCCAATACTCCTGACACATGACCAACGTGCATAGAGGTTCTTTCTTCCATCATAGACACATGGCTATATATGCAACCATGGCCCCGGTGAAGACACGTTGACACAATCAGCAGGATCAACCAAGTGCTATAGACTATAAGCAACAAGTAATACCTAAGAGTTTACATTCTCAACAACAAAGATCAAACTACCAGCCTTGCAAGGAGAGATCCAGGCGAACAATATCATTTCCACAACTAAAACTGCAATAACTAACATCTAAGGAAATGCTAGAGTGCGGCCCTGTCAGCCAAAAGCATTTACTCAAACAATACGAGCAAGACCGAAGATCTCATCATATATTTTTTTTGGACAATCATCGAAGATCTCATCATAACAGTGCCATTGTTGCTTCTTAGCAATAATAACTGAAAAGAAAAACAAGGTCTGAGCCCATTGGCAAAGCAAACCAGAAGGAGTCTTGAACATTCGTGAGGCATGTGGAGAATGGAGGTTCCTCATCTTCTTGCATCTCATGGGAAGGATGGAATTGGAATAATGCTCTCTTGGAAGCGGTGGGGAGTAAGCGACATACCGTATTGATTCTTTCCAATGTTCACCAAACCTAAGACCTTGCCATCAGTGTCGCAGCGCAACACGTGTTTATCATTAATCATGATCAGCAGCTCATGCTCGTTAAGCACAGCCATATCATTGAACCATTGCACTGTTGAACGAAGCGGTGCTTTCTTTCTTCCTTTGCAAGAAGTCAAATAAAGTTGCCGTGATGCCTCAACCGTTGACAGGTCAATCCGGTATTTGAAAGCCCAGATTTCGGCATTAGCTTTCCAAACATTTCACTAAAGTGAGGGTTAGTTGAACCCAATATAATATCGTTAACATAGATTTGGCATACAAATAGTTCTCCATTAACCCTTTTAGTAAAAAGAGTAGAATCAATTTTTTCAATTTCAAAGCCTTTTTCAATAAGGAACTTGGTCAAGCATTTATACCAAGCTCTAGGAGCTTGTTTAAGACCATAAAGAGCTTTGTGAAGTTTGTAAACATGATTAGGTTTCTTAGGATTGACAAATCCGGGATGTTGCTTAACATAAACTTCCTCCTCTATTTCACCATTTAGAAAAGCACTTTAAATGTCCATTTAGTACAAGGTGATATCATGGTGATTAGCATAGGCAAGTAAGATGCGAATGGACTCAAGTCTAGCAACGGGGGCATATGTCTCACCATAGTCCATACCTTCGAATTGAGTGTAGCCTTGGGCGACGAGACGTGCATTGTTGCGAACTACTTGTCCATCTTCATCTTGCTTGTTGCGAAACACCCATTTGGTACCGATGATGTTGTAGTTGTTGTCGGGCTTTTCAACCAATGTCCAAACTTGATTTCTCTCAAAGTTGTGTAGCTCTTCATGCATGGTGTTTATCCAATCCGGATCTTCCAGAGCTTCTTCAACCTTCATAGGTTTAATGCTAGAGATGAATGAATAGTGTTCACAAAAGTTAGCTAAACGAGTTTTAGAGCGAGTAATTCTCCCGGTTTGGATATAATTGTAGATTTGCTCAACGGGATGGTCTTAGCAACTCTTGCTCGAACTCGTGAAAGCTTTTGCTTGGATCTTGGTGGAACATCTTCTTCATCTTGTTCTTCTTCTTGGCCTTCTTTGTTGTTGACGTTGTCGTTCTCTTGTCGTGGTGGAGAAGGAGGTTGTTGATGTTCATCTTGGTGTACTTCCTCGTTTTCTTCATCTTGGTGTACTTCCTCGTTTTCTTCATCTTGGTGCGTTCCACTTGTGGATGCTTCCGTATCAACTCTTGGTTCACCTTGTTGTGAGGTAGAAGCTTCCACTTGGACGGACGAGGTACTCTCCTTCACCTCCGTTGGGCGAATCTTCCCAACAGACAAGTCTTGGATTGCTTCCGAAGGGTCTTTGTCTCCTACAACAATTGGAAATTGCTCTACTTGCGAGCCGTTAGATTCATCAAACTTCACATCTACCGTCTCTTCAACCTTTTGGGTGAAATTATTGTAGACACGGTAAGTGTGAGAGTTTGAGCCATAACCAAGTAGGAAACCTTCATGAGACTTAGGAGCAAATTTAGAACGACGATGCTTGTCAAGAATGTAGCACTTTGAGCCGAATACTCGAAAGTATCCAACTTGGGGTTTGTTACCAGTGAGGAGCTCGTATGCCATCTTTCCAAGTAGCTTGTGAAGATACAAGCGATTTGTTGCGTGACAAGCTGTCTCAACCGCTTTCGCCCAAAAGTGCTTCGGCGTCTTGTACTCATCAAGCATCGTTCTCGCCATTTCGATGAGCGTCTGGTTCTTCCTCTCAACAACTCCATTTTGTTGAGGTGTGTACGTAGCCGAGAACTCATGTGAAATCCCTTCTTCGTCAAGAAAGGTGTCCACATTTGCGTTCTTGAACTCCGTTCTGTTGTCGCTGCGAACCTTCTTGATCTTCACTTCAAATTGATTTTGGGCCTTCCTAGCGAAGTTTTTGAAGATCTTTTGGACCTGCGATTTATCATCGAGAAAGAACACCCACGTAAATCTTGAAAAATCATCAACTATAACTAGACCAAAAGAATTTCCACCGAGAGTTTTGTAGGCGTTGGGACCAAAAAGATCCATGTGAAGTAGCTCGATTGGCCTCCTTGTGGTCATGATGTTCTACACGGGATGCCTTCCTCCAACCTGTTTACCTGCTTGACAAGCGCTGCAAAGTCTATCCTTATCAAATATGACATCGTTAACGCCAAGGATATGATTTCCTTTATAAGCTTGTCAAGGTTTCGCATGCCCACATGACCTAATCGTCTATGCCACAACCAGCCTTTAGAGGATTTAGCAATAAAGCAAGTTCTAGGTTGAGCCCTTTTAGTGAAATCAACAATGTAAAGATCACCTCTACGTATACCGGTAAAGACCATTTTATGATTATCTCTACGAAACACTTGGCAATCTACTTCAGTGAATAGGACATTAAAACCAAAATCAGCAAGTCTAGATACTTAAAGTAAATTGTAGCCAAGAGATTCAACGAGCACGACATTTTGAATGGAGCTATCATGTGATATGGCCACCTTACCGAGGCCAACCACCTTACCCTTTGAGTTGTCACTGAAAGTAACATCTTTCGAGGGCCGTCATTTTCAGCAAGCTCACGAAACATATCTTTATCTCCGGTCATGTGATCGGTACATCCACTATCAAGAACCCATTCCTTTCCTCCTCCCATATATCCCCCAAGATTTGCCATAAGACCAAAGTGTCGCATTGCATCATCAAGATCAAAGTCACTATCATCATAGTATCCATGTTCAACATCGTCATGTGGTGGATCAATTCCTAGAGAGGGTGATTCGTTAGAGTGAGTCTGACAATGATCTTCTCAATGAATTCTAGTAGCTTCAGAAATAATATCACTAATAATTCCAACATCTCCTTTGGCACACATAAGGTTTGTAAGCTCAAATAGACAATCACCAAACATAGGATCATTGGAATTCATTTTACTCAAGGCAATAGACTTATGGAGAATTTCATCTAGATTTTTCAAGGAATAATTTGGAAAACGTTCCTCAAGAAATTTCCATATAGTGAAGGCACACTCAAGAGTAGGCAAACTTCCAATCAAGTTTCTAGGCAAGCCTCTAGCGATAAGATTAACAGTTCTAAGATTGTGAATCATGTCAATTGATGCATCAAGGGTGGGATGCATGGGATCAACATGAGGTGCACAAGGGCTAGCAATGTACTTGTTCAAATGATATTCATTGAAAATCACAAGCATCTCATTTTTCCACTCATGAAAGTACTCTCCATCAAGTATAGGCACTCTATGTCTAAGACTCCCCAAAGTAGACTCATCCATCTTCCTCCAAGGGTCTTTAAACAAAAGCAATGGAGACCAAACCTCTGATACCAATTGAAAGGATCGAGAAGAGGTGTCTAGAGGGGGTGATTAGAAAGTGAAAAAGTTGCAGTTTCTAATCTCTTTAAGTTTAAGTGGATTTTTTGCACAAGTTTAACAATCACAATACATAACAAGAAAGCATGCAAAGATTATATGAGCAGCGGAAAGTAAAGCATGCAACTTGCAAGAATATAAAGGGATGGTATTGGAGTATGCAAACGCAATGGAGACACGGATGTTTTTGTCATGGTTCTGATAGGTGGTGCTATCGTACATCCATGTTGATGGAGACTTCAACCCACGAAGGGTAACGGCTGCGCGAGTCTACAGAGGGCTCCACCCACGAAGGGTCCACGAAGAAGCAACCTTGTCTATCCCACCATGGCCGTCGCCCAGGAAGGACTTGCCTCACTAGGGTAGATCTTCACGAAGTAGGCGATCTCCTTGCCATTAGAAAAACTCCTTGGTTCAACTCCACAATCTTGTAGAAGGCTCCCAAGTGACACCTAGCCAATCTAGGAGACACCACTCTCCAAGAAGTAACAAATGGTGTGTTGATGATGAACTCCTTGCTCTTGTGCTTCATTGATAGTCTCCCCAACACTCAAACTCTCTCTCACAGGATTTGGTTTTGGTGGAAAGAAGATTTGAGTGGAAAGCAACTTAGGGAAGGCTGGAGATAAAGATTCATATGGTAGGAATGGAATATCTTGGTCCCAACACATGAGTAGGTGGTTCTCTCTCAGAAAAATGAATGCTGGAAGTGTAGGCACGTTCTGATGGCTCTCTCCACGAATGAAGAGTGGGTGGAGGGGTATATATAGCCTCCACACAAAATCTGACCGTTACACACAACTTACCAATCTCGGTGGGACCGAATCGTCAAACTCGGTCGGACCGATTTAGGAAATAATGTGACCATTAGGATTTTCGGTGGGACCGACATGTCAACTCGGTGGGACCGATATGGTTAGGGTTAGGGCATAACGTAATCTCGGTGAGACCGATTACAGAAACTCGGTGGGACCGATTTTGGTAATAAGCTAACCAGAGAGTTGGTTAGGCAAACTCGGTGGGACCGATTCGCTCATCTCGGTTAGACCGAAATGTTACGAAGAGGAACAGAGAGTTTGCATTGTAATCTCGGTAGGACCGATTACACAAACTCGGTGGGACCGATTTTGGTAATGGATACATATAGAGAGATTACAATCCCATCTCGGTGAGACTGAGATCCCTATCGGTGGGACCGATTTGACTAGGGTTTGTGGCAGTGGCTAAGACATCTGAACTCGGTGGCACCAGATAGAAAGAATCGGTGGGGCCGAGTTTGACTTTTGGTTTGGGTCATATGTGGATGTGAGAAAGTAGCTGAGGACTTTGGAGCATATCACTAAGCACTTTGAGCAAGCAAGCCATTAAGCAACACCTCATCCCTCCTTGATAGTATTGGCTTTTCCTATAGACTCAATGTGATCTTGGATCACTAAAATAGAAAGAGTAGAGTCTTGAGCTTTGAGCTTGAGCCAATCCTTTTGTCCTTAGCGTCTTGAAGGGGTTCCACATCCTCTAGTCCATGCCACTCCATTGTTGAACTTATCTGAAACATACTAGGTAAAAGTGTTAGTCCAACAAGAGATATGTTGACATAAATTACCAAAATCACCCAGGGAGCACTTGTGCTTTCAATCTCCCCCTTTTTGGTAATTGATGACAACATACATCAAAGCTTTAGATAAAGATATAGAGAATAACATGTAAATCTTTGGAAAGACATGTAACATGCATAGGCTCCCCCTACATGTATGCAATCATGTAAGTATGGAATATAGGAGCATGTGAATGCATAAACATGACAGAGTAAGCAATGTGTTACATGTATCTTGGCTATATGCATCAGAGCAAAAGATGTGAATATGGAAAATGTACCTTCATGCTCATGAGTCCTTCTTGCAAACAGTATGTACATCAGCAAGAATTCCTCATACACATGACTGTGATGCATATACTTACCTTGTGGTCTTGAGTTGGCTTAGGATGGAATGAACCTGCGTAAACAAGGTTAGATAACACAGATACACCTACTAGCTAGAGCAAACAAAAGAAACCATAAGAGAACCAAGACTGGGATGACATGTAGAGAGTGAGTACTGAGTACTCCATTGGATATAGACATGTCCCCAAAGGTAAAGATGTGCAATGAATTCAAGGATTTCCTTCCCTTAGATGTCTTGCTCCCCCTGAATCTAGCATGGGATACTGGGAGAAGATAGGGAACAGAAAATCAGAGCTCAAAGAAAAGAAACAGAGCTAATGCAAACAAACAAATATGAACATGTCTTTCCCCTCTTAAAGACATGTGACTTCTCTCCTCTTGAACACCAAGCATCTGGGGTCCTTGATGATTACTCTCTCTCCCCTTGAGTATTCTCTCCCCCTATAGATATGATTAAGCTTTAATGTGATCCCTCTCTCCCCCTTTGACATCAATTTCCAAGAAGGGTTCTTCTGGATTTTTGTCACGAACAGGTTTGGTCCTTGCGTCACAGAACAAAGCAGCAAGTTGAATGTGATGCTAGTAGAGGACAAGAATCATTGAGTGGAGTTGGATCAAAAAGAATGCAGAAACAAGTGGCAAGGTGTCTTTCCTGTAGTGAAATCAGTGGCACCGAATTTTATTCTTCGGTTGCACCGAAAGGTTTCGGTTGGGCCGAAGGGAATATACCGGTGTGACCGAGTTCAGCACAGTGAAAACACTTGTCACCTCAGCTCACTAGACAAGTAAGATCTCACAAGGATTTGCAAGGAATTAACTGAAAGATTTGCAATGAATTGGATGCAGGGAAATGCAGAACAGAAATTAAAAGAAAAGAAATCTAGATGAAGTTTTTTTTGAAAGGGGGAAAGAAATATGCATGAGACAAATGCAAGAGCACAGAAAAGAACACGAGAGAACTTCATCTAGAATTGGTCGGCGACAAGGTCACCTATGTTAGAGTAGATTGACTTAGGAGTCAAGTGAGATCACTTGATCATAGATCATACTTATCGTTTAAGCTCAATATGGGGTTACCATTTTTCGTTTAAGCATCTTGATGTATTCTCATCTTATCGAGTTGCTTTGACCATTACTTGGAGTAAAGCTTCTCTAACATGGAATAACATACCTTGGGTGGTAGTGTTGATCGTGATCATGTAGTAGAACTTATGTGGGTTGCTCAAGGTTGATGTAGCTCATCAAGAGTTGGGAGCACCACTTTGGAATTTGAGTTCATCTACCTACATGGGTTAGTTTTTGCAAGGAAGAGCACTTGTGTATCCAAAATGACAATCACGATACTCAATAACAAATTTGTCAAAGGATATGTTTGAATGGTTCCGCGCTTCCTTGTCTTCAACCACCATTGTGTAGAGACTTAGTGATGTAGAGATTGCTCAAGATGTGAGTGAGTTGCAATCTCATAGATTTAGATTCATCCAAGTACCTACACGGGTTAGATAACATGCAAGGTGCAAATATATCCAAGACATAAGATTATCATCATAAGAGAAATATCAAGGATTAGTCATAGGCTCATGTCTTGCATGTATCAAATGGAGTTCCTACTCCAAGTTTGAAGCATCAATGATGTTCAATTCACCTCTTAACCTGCAAAACACTTTCTCATCAAGTGGTTTAGTGAATATATCCGCTAATTGCTTATCGGTGCGAACATGCTTAAGATTAATGTCCCCTTTGGCAACATGATCTCGAATCAAATGATGACGAACTTCAATATGCTTAGTTCGAGAGTGTTGCAAGGGATTGTGAGCAATCTTGATAGGACTTTCATTGTCACAAAGTAATGGAACATGTTTCACATATATCCCATAATCTTTAAGAGTTTGGGTCATCCAAAGTAATTGAGCACAACATGAACCAGCGGCTATGTATTCCGCTTCGGCGGTGGATAAGGATACCGAGTTTTGTTTCTTGGAAGACCAAGACACAAGAGATCTACCAAGAAATTGACAAGTACCCTAGGTGGACTTTCTATCAACCTTGTCACCGGCATAGTCCGAGTCGGAGTAGCCAACAAGATTAAAAGAGGCCCTCTTTGGACACCAAATGCCAAAATTTGGTGTGTGAATTAAGTATCTCACTATCCTTTTCACGGCCTTAAGATGACATTCTTTAGGAGCGACTTGATATTGTGCGCACATGCACACACTTAGCATAATATCGGGACGTGAAGCACATAGATATAACAATCAACCAATCATAGAGCGATAAACCTTTTGATCAACCGGTTCACCATCTTTGGTCAAATCAAGATGTCCACTAGTAGGCATGGGTGTAGTCATACCTTTGCATTCTTGCATATTGAACTTCTTGAATAAGTCCTTGGTGTACTTTGTTTGAGAGACAAAGGTACCTTCCTTAGTTTGCTTGATTTGCAAACCGAGAAAGAATTTGAGTTCACTCATCATCGACATCTCAAACTTCTCCGACATTAGCTTTCCAAACTTTTCACTAAAGTGAGGGTTAGTTGAACCAAATATAATATCGTCAACATAGATTTGGCATACAAATAGTTCTCCATTAACCCTTTTAGTAAAAAGAGTAGAATCAATTTTTTCAATTTCAAAGCCTTTTTCAATAAGGAACTTGGTCAAGCATTTATACCAAGCTCTAGGAGCTTGTTTAAGACCATAAAGAGCTTCGTGAAGTTTGTAAACATGATTAGGTTTCTTAGGATTGACAAATTCGGAAGGTTGCTTAACATAAACTTCCTCCTCTATTTCACCATTTAGAAAAGCACTTTAAATGTCCATTTGGTACAAGGTGATATCATGGTGATTAGCATAGGCAAGTAAGATGCGAATGGACTCAAGTCTAGCAACGGGGGCATATGTCTCACCATAGTCCACACCTTCGACTTGAGTGTAGCCTTGGGCGACGAGACGTGCATTGTTGCGAACTACTTGTCCATCTTCATCTTGCTTGTTGCGAAACACCCATTTGGTACCGATGATGTTGTAGTTGTTGTCGGGCTTTTCAACCAATGTCCAAACTGGATTTCTCTCAAAGTTGTGTAGCTCTTCATGCATGGCGTTTATCCAATCCGGATCTTCCAGAGCTTCTTCAACCTTCATAGGTTTCATGCTAGAGATGAATTAATAGTGTTCACAAAAGTTAGCTAAACGAGTTTTAGAGAGAGTAATTCTCCCGGTTTGGATATAATTGTAGATTTGCTCGACGGGATGGTCTTTAGCAACTCTTGCTCGAACTCGTGAAAGCTTTTGCTTGGATCTTCGTGGAACATCTTCTTCATCTTGTTCTTCTTCTTGGCCTTCTTCGTTGTTGACGTTGTCGTTCTCTTGTCGTGGTGGAGAAGGAGGTTGTTGATGTTCATCTTGGTGTACTTCCTCGTTTTCTTCATCTTGGTGCGTTCCACTTGTGGATGCTTCCGTATCAACTCTTGGTTCACCTTGTTGTGAGGTAGAAGCTTCCACTTGGACGGACGAGGTACTCTCCTTCACCTCCGTTGGGCGAATCTTCCCAACAGACAAGTCTTGGATTGCTTCTGAAGGGTCTTTGTCTCCTACATCAATTGGCGATTGCTCTACTTGCGAGCCGTTAGATTCATCAAAATTCACATCTACCGTCTCTTCAACCTTTTGGGTGAAATTATTGTAGACACGGTAAGTGTGAGAGTTTGAGCCATAACCAAGTAGGAAACCTTCATGAGACTTAGGAGCAAATTTAGAACGACGATGCTTGTCAAGAATGTAGCACTTTGAGCCGAATACTCGAAAGTATCCAACTTGGGGTTTGTTACCGGTGAGGAGCTCGTATGCCATCTTGCCAAGTAGCTTGTGAAGATACAAGCGATTTGTTGCGTGACAAGCTGTCTCAACCGCTTTCGCCCAAAAGTGCTTCGGCGTCTTGTACTCATCAAGCATCGTTCTCGCCATTTTGATGAGCGTCTGGTTCTTCCTCTCAACAACTCCATTTTGTTGAGGTGTGTACGTAGCCGAGAACTCATGTGAAATCCCTTCTTCGTCAAGAAAGGTGTCCACATTTGCGTTCTTGAACTCCGTTTCGATGTCGCTGCGAACCTTCATGATCTTCACTTCAAATTGATTCTGGGCCTTCCTAGCGAAGTTTTTGAAGATCTTTTGGACCTGTGATTTATCATCGAGAAAGAACACCCACGTAAATCTTGAAAAATCATCAACTATAACTAGACCAAAAGAATTTCCACAGAGAGTTTTGTAGGCGTTGGGACCAAAAAGATCCATGTGAAGTAGCTCGAGTGGCCTCCTTGTGGTCATGATGTTCTACACGGATGCCTTCCTCCAACTCTGTTTACACCTTGACAAGCGCCGCAAAGTCTATCCTTATCAAATATGACATCGTTAACGCCAAGGATATGATTTCCTTTATAAGCTTGTCAAGGTTTCGCATGCCCACATGACCTAATCGTCTATGCCACAACCAGCCTTTAGAGGATTTAGCAATAAAGCAAGTTCTAGGTTGAGCCCTTTTAGTGAAATCAACGATGTAAAGATCACCTCTACGTATACCGGTAAAGACCATTTTATTATTATCTCTACGAAACACTTGGCAATCTATTTCAGCGAATAGGACATTGAAACCGAAATCAGCAAGTCTAGATACTGAAAGTAAATTGTAGCCAAGAGATTCAACGAGCATGACATTTTGAATGGAGCTATCATGTGATATGGCCACCTTACCGAGGCCAACCACCTTACCCTTTGAGTTGTCACTGAAAGTGACATACTTTCAAGGGCCGTCATTTTCAGCAAGCTCACGAAACATATCTTTATCTCCGGTCATGTGATCGGTACATCCACTATCAAGAACCCATTCCTTTCCTCCTACCATATATCCCCCAAGATTTGCCATAAGACCAAAGTGTCTCATTGCATCATCAAGATCAAAGTCACTATCATCATCCTCATCATAGTATCCATGTTCAACATCGTCATGTGGTGGATCAATTCCTAGAGAGGGCGATTCGTTAGAGTGAGTCTGACAATGATCTTCTCTATGGATTCTAGTAGCTTCGGAAATAATATCACTAATAATTCCAACTTCTCCTTTGGCACACATAAGGTTTGTAAGCTCAAATAGACAATCACCAAACATAGAATCATTGGAATTCATCTTACTCAAGGCAATAGACTTATGGAGAATTTCATCTAGATTTTTCAAGGAATAATTTGGAAAACGTTCCTCAAGAAATTTCCATATAGTGTAGGCACACTCAAGAGTAGGCAAATTCCAATCAAGTTTCTAGGCAAGCCTCTAGTGATAAGATTAACAGTTCTAAGATTGTGAATCATGTCAATTGATGCATCAAGGGTGGGATGCATGGGATCAACATGAGGTGCACAAGGGCTAGCAATGTACTTGTTCAAATGATATTCATTGAAAATCACAAGCATCTCATTTTTCCACTCATGAAAGTACTCTCCATCAAGTATAGGCACTCTATGTCTAAGACTCCCCAAAGTAGACTCATCCATCTTCCTCCTATGGTCTTTAAACCAAAGCAATGGAGACCAAAGCTCTGATACCAATTGAAAGGATCGAGAAGAGGTGTCTAGAGGGGGGTGATTAGACACTAAGTGAAAAAGTTACAGTTTTTAATCTCTTTAAGTTTAAGTGGAGTTTTGGCACAAGTTTAACAATCACAATACATAACAAGCAAGCATGCAAAGATTATATGAGCAGCGGATAGTAAAGTATGCAACTTAAAAGAATGTAAAGGGATGGGATTGGAGTATGCAAACGCAATGGAGACACGGATGTTTTTTTCGTGGTTCCGATAGGTGGTGCTATCGTACATCCATGTTGATGGAGACTTCAACCCACGAAGGGTAACGGCTGCGCGAGTCCACAGAGGGCTCCACCCACGAAGGGTCCACGAAGAAGCAACCTTGTCTATCCCACCATGGTCGTCGCCCATGAAGGACTTGCCTCACTAGGGTAGATCTTCACGAAGTAGGCAATCTCCTTGCCCTTAGAAAAACTCCTTGGTTCAACTCCACAATCTTGTCGAAGGCTCCCAAGTGACACCTAGCCAATCTAGGAGACACCACTCTCCAAGAAGTAACAAATGGTGTGTTGATGATGAACTCCTTGCTCTTGTGCTTCAAATGATAGTCTCCCCAACACTCAACTCTCTCTCACGGGATTTGGATTTGGTGGAAAGAAGATTTGAGTGGAAAGCAACTTGGGGAAGGCTAGAGATAAAGATTCATATGGTAGGAATGGAATATCTTAGTCTCAACACATGAGTAGGTGGTTCTCTCTCAGAAAATGAATGCTGGAAGTGTAGGCACGTTCTGATGGCTCTCTCCACAAATGAAGAGTGGGTGGAGGGGTATGTATAGCCTCCACACAAAATCTAACCGTTACACACAACTTACCAATCTCGGTGGGACCGAATCGTCAAACTCGGTCGGACCGATTTAGGAAAAATAATGTGACCGTTAGGATTTTCGAAGGGACCGACATGTCAAATCGGTGGGACCGATATGGTTAGGGTTAGGGCATAACGTAATCTCGGTGAGACCGATTACACAAACTCGGTGGGACCGATTTTGGTAATAAGCTAACCAGAGAGTTGGTTAGGCAAACTCGGTGGGACCGATTCGCTCATCTCGGTTAGACCGAAATGTTACGAAGAGGAACAGAGAGTTTGAATTGTAATCTCGGTAGGACCGATTACACAAACTCGGTGGGACCGATTTTGTTAATGGATACATATAGAGAGATTACAATCCCATCTCGGTGAGACCGAGATCCCTATCTATGGGACCGATTTGACTAGGGTTTGTGGCAGTGGCTAAGACATCTGAACACGGTGGCACCAGATAGAAAGAATCGGTGGGGCCGAGTTTGACTTTTGGTTTGGGTCATATGTGGATGTGAGAAAGTAGCTGAGGACTTTGGAGCATATCACTAAGCACTTTGAGCAAGGAAGCCATTAAGCAACACCTCATCCCTCCTTGATAGTATTGGCTTTTCCTATAGACTCAATGTGATCTTGGATCACTAAAATAGAAAGAGTAGAGTCTTGAGCTTTGAACTTGAGCCAATCCTTTTGTCCTTAGCGTTTTGAAGGGGTTCCACATCCTCTAGTCCATGCCACTCCATTGTTGAACTTATCTGAAACATACTAGGTAAAAATGTTAGTCCAACAAGAGATATGTTGACATAAATTACCAAAATCACCCAGGGAGCACTTGTGCTTTCAAATATAATGTGCAGGGAACTAAAGATTTTATGCACTATTTTAATACATACTACCTGAAGTTTCGTCACAGGTTAGAAAATTAGCATCTTCTCTCCAAAGGTAAAATGAGAGGACTGAACTTTATTTGGCTTTTTAGCTTCCACGTTTTTTACTGGCAGCAGATATTATGAAATGAACCAACTGAAATATCTGAATCAAGGGCATAGATGTGCAACTAACTTCAGACAATCTTTTACCATGAGTACAGACTGATAAATCCACATGGCACCTACTAGTATGTATGAAAATCTGATTCAGAGGAAAAGAATTCATAGATCAAAAAGGTGCCAACATGTCAAAGTCAGCATCTCTCTAGCAATATGTAAGCAGCAAACTAGAAGCATCACACGCGCATCAGGCCAGTGACAGGTAGATTTAGGCAAGTATATGTTGTAAAGTTAGGTGAATGACAGCATCTACTATGTTGATAACCAAGTATAATCGCCTCTATCGCATCAGGCAAATGACAGGTAGATTTAGCCAATACACACGCATCAGGCAAATGACAGTATCTCTCTAGCAATATGTTGTAACTACTACAACACCAATTCATATCAATAACCTAGGAAGCACATCATACACATTGTTTATCTATGACATCACCTGTGATTTTTATTCCACGCCCAACTATATGCTCTTAAAAGACCAAGAACAAAACCACAACAATCCAGACTCCTTAATGTCTGCAACGATGCAATCCTAGGCTGCATCTAGGATAGTGCATATAAGTGTCCAATCTTGGACAAAAGAAAAGGTACAGTGTGTCAATGGTTTAATCACTGTATCACCTCATTGATTGGTTTTGCACGGAAAATGCAAAGAGTTGTCTCTCTATTGACATAAGCTTGCCTAAGTGTTGGTTGCAACTTGCCCTCTTGCAGTGAAAAAAGCAAATTCGTTCTCCCCTTCTTCTTACTATCCGAACGATAGTGGCAATTCATATCAATAGTTAGGCAATTTTTTGTACAACAAAAAAATTGCAGGCTTTGCGGGAAAGCATCTGGCAACTACGCATACTGCAAACTCTGTCAAACTCGCATCAAATCTCCATGCAACTCGCGCTCACGCCTGCGGCAAATCCAAAACTGGTTAAGAAGTCAGAACGCCTCACCCTGTGGACGAAGTGCTAGAGGAGAATCTATAGTGATGTATTGTGCGTCTGCGCCGCATCCACCTCGCCGCAATTCTCGCCGTTGTCCACAAACCTGCGGGAAACCAACATCAACATCCCCAATACGCCGTCATATCCGATGATTCGAGTGGAAGAAGTCGGATGCATGCGTGCAGAATTGGGCTTGAGATGCTTACTTGTGATTTGCTTGACTGCTGACGAAGGCGCTACAGGCGAGATGGTCATGTTGTTGCACGGATGCACGGGTCCCTCCTCTAGCCCTCGCGCCTGCACGAACACGTCGCACAGAGGAAGCAGCGCCGCCCAGACCCCCTCCCTCCTACCTCCGCCTGGTGGTCACCGTGCGTGAATGGCGCTCTGGCCCCTCTCTCTCCATAGAGTGGTATTTCTCCTCCTTCTTCCCTAGCCTCCAAAATCGGCTACCAATCTTCGGCAGCTCCGCCATGGAATCGAGGAACGTGGCGGTGGATTTGGGAGAAGAAGCGACGCGGCAAACAAGGTGGATATGGTTGGCGCGGTGGGCGTCGTCGGGAGTTGGCAGGAGGGGCGGGGCGGCGGAGCGCGGAGCCAGGTGGAGGAGCGTCGGAGCCGGGCGGAGCGCGGCGGACGAGCGCGTGGCCAGGAGGAGGAGTGGGGCGGGAGCCGCGGAGTTGCAGTGGAGTGGATAAGGTGTGGGAGGAAAATATGTGGACGTTTTGCTCTGTAAGCCCGACAGTGCGGCACCTGGTGATTGGATCACGATCTGACGGCCCGGAAGGGTGTGTGCTCTGTAAGACAAACTAGCAGGCGACCACTTTTTAGGTTTTAGCATTTTTAAAATGCAAACATTTTTTTTTTCAAGGTCTTCCAGCGTCAATACCAACCAGTCAGTCGATCCGCCTCACCGACGCCTGAACACCAACCTTTGTCACCTCCGCCGGCACTCGCTTAGGGTTTCTGCTCCAGTGGCGTGGTGACCGGTGAGCCGTCATTTTGCCTCCTTTGTTTTCATCATTTGCTCGTCGCTTGCCGAATCGAGCTTATACGCACTCATCCCCACGCAGAAACGTTCGATCTGACGCAGACAAGAAACTTCCCCGCCGATTCATCCACTGTCCGGCCTTCGCCATGGATAATGCCCCCAAGACCATCACCAGTGTTGTGCGGTCAGTGCAGCTGGTCAAGGTCGACGGCTTCGGCCTGTCCTTCATCATTGGCAAGGACGATCGCATCAAATCCAGGTGGAGTTTCGATGGGTACGACTGGGAAATCCGCGTCTATCCTAATTGGAGATGCTCTGTAAGGGTGGAGCTTGCCTTTCTCGGCAAACCTTTCAGTGTGAAGCGCGCCTTTCTCAGAAAAGCTCGGAGGGGCAGTGTGAGGGTCGTTCTAGGCTGCCGGTTGGTCGATCTGACCGGGAAGCTTCAGCCATCCAAGGAAGTTAGTGAGCAGGGGGTGTTCCACCATCCCAAAGAACGCATCACTAAAGTATTGATGTACAGAAGTCAGCTAGCAGCATCAGGTTATCTTAGGGGCGATTCTTTTACTGTGCAATGCACCATTGACGTTCTCAAGGAACTACCAGCAACGGACCCGATCAAAGAAGTGCCAGTGCCATCCTCAAACTTGCACCAACACCTTGCTGAACTCCTGCAGAGCAAGACGGACGGGAGCAGATGTCACGTTTCTTGTGTCCGGCAAGTCTTTTGCTGCGCACAAGCTCATCCTCGCTGCAAGATCCCCTGTCTTCATGGCCGAGTTCTTTGGAAACATGAAGGAGAATTGCGCACGGCGCGTGGAGATCAAGGACATGCAGGCTGCGGTGTTCAAGTCGCTGCTTCACTCCATCTACACTGATACTGTGCCTGAATTCGACGAGAAGGGCAAGGAGGTGATGGTGTTAGCTCAGCACTTGCTTGCAGCTGCTGACAGATATGACCTAGACTTGGAATTTTTTCCACTTGATAGTGTTAGTCGCAAAGGAAGATGATTTATATGTTAGTCTAAGCCAAGAGCCAACAGCTGTGCACGGTTGGGGTCTGCATTGTATATTTTGTACAGCATCCTGATTCATTGATTCGGATATATTTGTGGACATGTAACAGAGTTAACAGTTGCTTGTATTCTAGAAAGAGAAAAAAAGAACAGACATAATAAATTTGGAAGAGATGAATCACAGCATCCTAATACAACATCACAGTGCATCCTCATAATAAGTTTGACATGTGTTTCTCACTTGACAGGCGCAGCAGCAATCCCCAACATGGTCTTGCATTCCATCATGCTTTTCGTTGTCCATGTCTTGCTCTGTTTTTCTCTTCGACCCACCGTACATGGAAGGTCTTGAGTCCGTCTGATTTGTAATGCCATAGTGGGGGGTCTCTTCGTCGCCACCATTGTTCTAGCTCTTTATTCTCCACATCTTTTGCCTTTGCTTTGCTTTCTTTGGCCCACCCCATACATGAAGCTTCGTCGCCACCTAGGGCAATGTACAAGCAATGGGGAAGAACCAAGGGAATAACCCACTATATACAATACTCAAAATAGGCTGCCAACATGGGCAAAGTAACCGTGACATGAGGCAAAAGACACATAATATAACAACCAAAGTTCTGAGATCGATTGGATGGGATAGCATGCATAGATTTCATTACCTCCAACTGCTGTCAGGACTCCACCAACACTCCCACCAATAACCCTAACTCCCTACGCTCAGGGGCCACGCAAAAGTTATGCAAATTCTATCATCGATCTATCATCAAATATGATCCAGAAAGGCATGGTTTCAAATCAACCTTGCCAAAGCAATGGTAGTAGGAGTACATAAGAGCATAAACAAATCTGGACAAAATAGTTTTTTTCCTAGGGATCAAGGATACTCCCTTCGTTCCAAATTACTCGTCGCAAAAATTGATGTATCTAGAACTAAAATACATCTAGATATATCCATACCTGCGACAAGTAATTTGGAACGGAGGGAATACAACATTACAAATGAATTGTTGAATGGCAACGGGTACTAGAAAATGTTCCTTCACATCGAAACTAATTTGGAGCAAAGTTCAGCACATTCATTATTTAGCCATGAGGCAACCCAATTTATCCACAACAATAATGGGTTAGTCAGAATTTTCTGCTGCAAACGACAGGTCTACAGCAAAGATATATACCTCAGATGTCAGCTGCACCAGAGATTGAATCCTGATGAAGCGTATATTTTGTCCAGCATCCTGATTCATTGATTTGGATATATCTGTCGACATGTAACACAGTTAGCAGTTGCTTGTATTCTACCTACAGTAAAGGAGTTCTGCTTCCTGTGGAGATTGAAGAGACCTTGCAATTGTCGACGAGGTTACCTTACATATGGCTATGACTTTTAATCTAAGTTTGGACATTATCCATGGAAGAAGTATTAAGGAGGCACTACTGGAGATGATCTGCTGATGGTATCCACAAGTAGGTTTTCTCTAAAGCAACGTCACTGCACCCTAATTTTGACATATCTGAATCGCGAATGTGATTTGCCTGGGGGCAATGCTGCTTGAACTCGAGCTGCACAGGAAGGCTAAGAAAGCATCATCACATTGACAAAAGGGATTTGTCTGGACTTTTTGCGCTGTAGTGTTTACAGTGGTCCTGCGAATATAGACTTTGCTCCTAACGCATAAAAGTAGAGTTTAAATAGCGAGCTATAGCGTTTAGAGGTATCCGCCGCCAAGAGTTATAGCTCGCTGTTAAAAAATATGCATAGGAGAGAACAAAACAACAAAGATGAAGATGACATAACAGGTCACAAGCCTTAAACAAGACCCCCAGTGCTTCAGTTATTACTTGTATCCAAATATCATTCTCTATTAAGTAGACATTTTAACAATCTGCAAAAACACAAGGTATATCTGTAAACACCGCAAAGAGGGAAATTGACCCGGTTAAAAAGCAACTGAAGATATGAAAGCTAATTTCAATCCTCAAGAAATATAATTTATTTGGACAACTGATGTTAGGGCTCCTCTTAAATATACATCATATATCCTACCTACCATACACTCTGAAACAATAAATTTGGAACCTGTATCGCAGACCTGCCATGTCATTCTATCGTGAAGACATCATCGCCATCCCCAAACCCTGAGCAAACGGATCCGACTTCACCATAGGCAATCGTCAACTCAACCCACACTTTAGAGGCCATGTGGAGTTACATGAAGACCTGCTCCAGAACTCAGCCACCTGAGACTAGACAAGACAGCACAACTCCAACTCTAAGGAGAGCTATAAAGGACAAATAGGCATGGTTAGCGTCACGGAAGACACTGAACCACACACAGCTATATATGCAAGCATGGCCCCGGTGAAGACACGTTGACATAAGCAGCAGGATCAACCAAGTGCTATAGCCTATAAGCAACAAGTAATACCTAAGGGTTTACATTCTGAACAACAAAGATCAAACTACCAGCCTTGCAAGGAGAGACCCAGGCCAACAATATCATTTCCACAACTAAAAATGCAGTAACTAACATCTAAGGAAATGCTAGAGTGCGTCCCTGTCAGCCAAAAGCATTTACTCAAACAACACGAGCAAGACTGAAGACCTCATCATTATAATTTTTTGATAACCACCGAAGATCTCATCATAACAGTGCCATTGTTGCTTCTTAGCAATAATAGCTGAAAAGAAAAACAAGGTCTGAGCCCATTGGCAAAGCAAACCAGGAAGGAGTCTTGAACATTCAGAGACGCCCTGTGGAGAATGGAGGTTCCTCATCTTCTTGCATCTCATGGGAAGGATGGAATTGGAATAATGCTCTCTTGGAAGCGGTGGGGAGTAAGCGACATACCGTATTGATTCTTTCCAATGTTCACAAAACCTAAGACCTTGCCATCAGTGTCGCAGCGCAACACGTGTTTATCATTAATCATGATCAGCAGCTCATGCTCGTTAAGCACAGCCATATCATTGAACCATTGCACTGTTGAACGAAGCGGTGCTTTCTTTCTTCCTTTGCAAGAAGTCAAATAAAGTTGCCGTGATGCCTCAACCGTTGACAGGTCAATCCGGTATTTGAAATCCCAGATTTCGGCCTTGTAATCCTGCATCACCCAAATATCCAAAGCGGTGAAACTCAAACAACCTCCTGCATCACCCTTGATTGAGCTGCCCCAGAAACCAAGCGTCCCATTCATGTCGAACAACTTCCTATTAGGGTACGCCTGGTAAGGACTGCGCATCCACCGGAATGACTCTGCTTTTGTGTCGAACACAACAATGTCTCTGCTGCCTCCAGTAATGTCGGCGACACCACAAACAGAAAAAGGACACCAGTGCAGGCTGCCACCAAGGTGGACTGGTGGTGGACAATAGTTCGAATAGCACAGTGCCCCCAGTAACTTGTGTTCTGCGGAAGGTGACAAGACTGTTGGCATTCTGATTCTAATGTGCCTCGGCACACCTGATCCCACTGTGAGAATGTATAAGCTGTATTTAACCACCGAGAGAGGACGGAATGTGGTCCAGAGCAACCTGTATTCTCCAGTTAGCTGGTGCCGGTAGAAACCGATTATGTTGCTGCACTCGTTTTCCCCAGCTTGAGGGTACGGTAGGAGAGCATGCTTGTGCAAGACCGGGTTGTAGATGTAGAATTTGTTTCGCTCTAGGAGAATGAGGAAGCCATCACAGGTGAGTGAGAGCGTAGGCTTTAATTGGTAGTGTTTGAGACCCGGGATGAAGGGCCAGAGCTGTTGATTGGAGGTGTCGGCGCCAGCGCCTCGGAAGAGGACGAAACTGGCAGGCCGCCCAAGCCCGTCGATGATGGGGAGCAATGGCTGTCGCCGGTGGTGTTCAAGCATAAATTCAGGTATGGAGGTGATACTGCGCCACAACGTACTGACAGCGCGGCAGCGGCCGACATCCTTTGGCGGCAATCCCTTGAGTATCTTGTCAATGATTTCCTCAGGCAGGTCCTCGAGCAGGGTCACTTTTCTCCTGTCCGGCATGGTGCTCCGTTGTCGAGTCCGGTCAACTAAACAAAGCAGCAAGCTGTCCATATTAAATTGCTTCGGCGACCAGCTTAAATGAAAGAAAACAAGTAAGAAAAGCACATACATGTTGTCATTGGAAGGCAAACGCACAGAGCAGCAGGTTCCAGCGACAACGGTGAGAAATGCGGCTGTAGACACGAACACAAGCAAGACTTGAGCGCCAAGGTTAGATTTTTGCAGAGACAAACCACGGCCAGTTTGGGAGGTGAGCCGCTCACCTGCGTTTGGGAAGAAAGCGCTCCGGTGTGCTCCCGTGGAATTAAGGGGAGCGGCGGAGATGTGTGTCGGCGTTAAGCGGAACAGCAACTCAGTTGAGTGCCAAGGGGGAGCAAGGTTGATCCTGAACCCAGGACACTCCAGGCTGCAACAATTCACAGGAACAGAATCATTACAGAGCAAATTATACAGGGACAGAATATGGAAGCAGAAACTGAATCATTACAGAGCTGGCTACACAAGAAGAGAATACATAAGCAGATTATACGGAAGCAAGAACTGAACCATTACATAGAAGATTAAACAAACCACAAATTCTGAATGTAAGCAAGAACTGAATCATTGCATAGAAGATTATAGGGAAGCAAGAACTGGATGTAGAAGCAACAGGAGCAGATTATGCAAGAACAAACCCGTCGGCGAGGTCCCTGGAGCGGCGGTTAGGTGCCGCCCGCCGGAGTCGAGGGCGGCGGAGGCGAGGACTGCCAGCCACGGGAACGGCAAAGCCCAGCAGAGCTCCTGTTCGCGCTGGGCAACGAGAGAAATCGCGCACCCTGAGCTGCGGCTAGGCCGGCCCATCTGTTCTTGGGCCCCGTTTTTTATACGACTTTGTTTCTTAGAAAAAACAACTTTTGTCATGCAAAAATTTCAGGAATTTTTTTTTTGAGCATCAGTACAGACATAAGCGCTCACATACACGCGCATACACTCATCCCTATGAACGCACACACGCACACCCTACCCCTATGAGCACCTCCGAGAGACTGAGCCGGCATATCATCTTGAGATTTACGAAGTCACCGTAGGCGCCTCGTCGTCGACGGGAACGTCTCCTCCCACTGAAAGCGCATCGCAGGAAATCCTGAAATAAATCCAGGAATAATGCGAGCACCAGGATTTGAACCCTGGTGGGTTGGGGATACCACTGTCCACCTAACCAATTTTATAAGTACTAGAAGCATTAAAATATTACAATTTAAATCAATCGTAATTTTTTTAAATGTTCAAGAGCTTTAGAATATTTTGGGAATTAAAAAATGTTCACAAATTTAAAAACGTTACTGAATTCTAAAAATGTTCAAGAATATAAAAATGAACATGAATTAAAAAAATACCCGAAAGAAAATCGGTAAAACATGCAGTGGAACGCTGAGAAAAAAAAACAAAAACACGGACTAAAAAGCTTCCAAAACCTTCGCAAAACCGGTCAAAAAAGAGAAACAACAAAAATCTTACATTTTTACAGAGAAAGTATATTCTTGAGTACATTTCATGAAGTATTAATTCCATACTAAATACGCAAAGTAATTACATGCACAAATACATGTATGATTTCAATAATTTCAAGTAATTTGAATATAATTGCAGGACCCATAATTCCAACATAGTCTACCGCATTTTTTTAACCTTGTAAAGTACCTCTTTATAAATTAAATACAGTAGAAAGCAGTGTTATATCATTAATTAAAAGGGGTACAATAGAGGGATGGCTCGTCAAGCCAGAACGAAGAGTTTTGAACTTTCACTAGTCTGGCTAGTTCATCAGCAACTGAGTTCTCTATTGGAGTGATCATATTGCACCTTCGCAAATTCATTTTCCCGGGAATAAATGTCATGGAAAATTGCTGAAGCGATTCCAGGGGCCAAGCTAGAACCTCCAGTTATCTGAACTGACTTGAATTATGATACCAAGGATTGAGCTAGGAGGAAGCCATGTTTCACAGCTATATATAGCCTCTGCTTACATCTTGAACCATATCGAGAACTCCATTGCATGCAGTTCCCTCCTTTATTCTTAATATACTAAACCTAGCTAGGTTTGATTTACCAGGTTTTTTTGACTTTTTCCTATCAGTAAAAACCGACCAATGGGAGTCCGCCACGTTATTTATTTGGGGAGCTGACGGGGTGCACTTTGGGGTGTGTTTAGTGATAATGCGTTACATATGGGACATTCTTTGTGTTCCGGCATGTGCACTGCATGGCCGCTTTTTGGTTTGTCTGTCTCTGATCACGTGCATGCATGCATGCATGTATGAGATCCGAAGCCAATTGAATTTGGATTTTTTGTCCAAAACGACCCCTGCCGAGATGAATTGACAAAAAAGACTACCTACGGATCATTTTGACAAAAGGACCCTCGGCGGTGGCGGCAGCGCGCAGCGACACGTGGCACCTGCCGCCACGCCAGAGGCGGCGGGCCCAGCCGCCATCAAGGAGGCGGCCACCCCACCGAACGGAATCCCATCAGTGCGTCGCGCCGCGGACGGAACGGGCGGGCAGTGGGCCCAGCCGCCCGCGGGCGAGGCGGCCAGCCACGGCGCGATCGCTGCTGGCCGACGAGCCTGCTGCGTCGGGCCCCGCCGATGGGCCTCGCCGCCATCGGTCAAGCGCCACCCTGCCGACAACGGTGGTGCACGCCGACAAGGCACGGAAGGCGAGTCGCGGGCCCCGCCGCCCGCTGCTGGCGGCGTCTTTCTCGCACCGATTCGCACGCGAAAACTGGGCGGCGGGAATCACTCTGGCTCGTTGATTGTTATTGCTTTTGCTAATTCCGACCTTGCTGCAAAGCATTTAATTTCACGGCGGGAATCACTCGGCTTGTTGCTTTGCTTTTGCTCCTTGCATGTTGTTGCGATGATGTTGATTTTCACGCTGGAACCGAGGCTGCCGACACTACAGGATCCTCTCCCTTTATATGCCATGCTTCAGCTCCGTGCGCAAGCACTCTGTAACCTCGTTCCTCTCCTTTGCTCTCTAAGTCTCTAAGTACAACAGAGAGAAAAGAAAGCTCGGTAAGCACTTTCACTCGTGATTTAGGGCGATTTAGAGTTGGATTTTGAAGATGATGAAGTTGAAGAAAAGATAGATTAAGGTAAGATCTATCCATTTTTGTTGGTTTCATTCGCATGCATGATGTTTTTATTCTATTTGATTAGTTCCTAAGTGTGTATTCTATGTTGCTTTAGGCATTATTTCAGCACTTGGAGGAGTCATTTGGAGTTTCTGTAGTAGGAATAGCCGTGCAAAGTGAACTACGAAGTTGAAGATCAAGGTATGAGCTTTGCAATACATTTATCTATTTATGCATGCAGGGTGGTAATTAGTTCGTCCTTTAGCTCGTTATTAGCTATGTGATGGTAGTGCTTAGAGGTTAGAAATAATTTCAGACGAGAGATGTAGCATTTAAACTATTTTTTGAAATAGTAGGTTGAAGATGTTGCATCAATATTAGGTGCGTCCATTAGTATTGACATGCGGGAAATCTTAATACGGTAATTAAGAAAAAATTGTACTGTAATTGTTTATTGCATGCGGTATGTTATTTCATGTGGTATGTTATTTTATGTGGTATGTTTATTAATAAGTCTATAGTTAGGAAACCGTAGGTCTACTTTGTTATGTCGCAATAATCTAAATTTTATATGTTAAGATTAGGTGCTAATGTACTTAATGATGTATGTAATTAGGTAAAATAATTCATCTTAGTAGCAAACAAGGAGGAGAAGACGTGATTGAAGAAATTGTGTTTCCATTTTCGTTGTCCCATTTTGAGGTGATGAACACATACATGGAAGTGCTATTTTCATACTTTTGTTAGCAGGAAGAAAAATCCGTGTGTAATATTGTTGTTAATGTGATAATAGGTTGACGAGGTTCATATAGTACTAGCGACGGATATTTATTGGAACTATTTTGACGCTTAATTGCATTCGCAAGCACATCCATATTGGAGCTAAGGTGAAAAATGACACTGTAATTTTGTTAATATTTTTTGTATTGATGTACTATTGTGAATAATGTGCATGCTGCTGCAAATATTATTATTTGTAGATAAATGACTGTTATCGTATGATGTGAAAAAAATTTATATAAAGCCGAAAGAAATTAAATGTTTTACTCATATGAATTTTTATATTGATGTACTTTCATGCCGCTGCAAAAATTATTATTTGTAAAGAAATGAATTTTATCGTATGATATGAAAAACATTATATCATGCGGAAGAAATTAGATATTTTACTCATATGATATTTAAATGTTATTATCGTAATATTATGTTTAGTGGTTGTTTGGATAGCGAGTACTTACCCTCAGTTTTGTCATAACCTGTTGTAAGAAAATTATGTAGAAAACCATATTTTACTAATAGTCGTTTTTCCAGAAGCTAAGTTTTTGCATTTTACGAGAACTATTTAAGGATATTTTTGGGGTAGTTAGAGAAAAGCAAACAGAGTTTTAGTTTGTTATTTTAGTCGTAAGATATGTAAATGTTGTCATCGTTACTAAATGTTCAGTTACTAATTATTTGAAATGTAAATATGTATGTTGGTTAGGTACTATGGAAAATTTAGTAGTGTACTATGGGAACGTCTTACGCGACGGTCCATGCGGGGTGGATGTGTCCTTCTGCGAGTCGACTACAGTAGTGGTGAGAGACATGGTCAACGTGGGTTACGCAGCTGTTAGAAGGTGCATCCGGCGGTGTTTGGCCCATGATGCAGGAAAAAAATGACAATGGAGGCCTTCGTGCTGACGGAGGAAATGATGGGACAGTTGCCCGTTGGGGTTTGCGGCCCGTCACGGTGATCGGTCGTGGGGTCGTACATGAGGTTTGCAAGCAATCCCAATAACTCAATGTATGGTCAGCCGATGGTGTATGTGGAGTTCATTTCAGTCACCGATGTTGCGGATGCGTAGCGAGGGTGGTGAGGTCGAGTTGGCCATCACATCAACCCCTAGCATCGCCCATCGGAACCGACGGCGGCCAGCTGTGTATGACACAGGATATTGGTCGGCGGCCGTTGACATGAGCGAACACGTGGATGGATTGCGAGGCGCTAGATGATGATGATCATTCTTTTGCGTCTTGAGTCAAGCGAGAAGAAGATGTTCCTCCTCGGAGGCGGTCGCGCGGCACCGCAACCTGGGTTTTACAGGATATGAGCATCACCAACGGATTTCACTCGCTTCGGCCTAGGAGCGGGAAGCACGGAGGTTGGGCAAGTTTTCCCAGATAAGAAGTCTTCTTACCGGGCAATGGGTAGCTATGCAATCGGCATCCACCGCCGACATAGAGTGAAGCAGTCGATAAAAAGAGTTGAAGGTCATATGCATCCACACGCGAAAGGTTGCCGCGGAAGAGTTCTCGCTAGACTGAAGCCTGGGTATGTCGGTCATGGCATATCACAAAAATAGTGGAGCATACCTGTGAGCAAAGCGGGACTCTTCAGATCACTGCAATGTGACAGCAAAATTTGTGGCACGACGATGGAAACAATTGTGCAGGGAAGTCTCAACATTAGTGTTAGGGCTCGCAAAAGATGCAGAGGATCTAATTGGATTCCCTGTTAGCTACAGCAAGGCTAGGCGTGCGAAGGAAAATATATTCAAGAACTTGTATGGTACCTATGAGGAGGCATATTCTTATGCCCCTAGAATGCTTCATCAAATAGCATATGCATTGGTCGAGAGCGAGAACAAAGATAGCTGGTTGTGGTTCCTGAGCTGCGTGAAGATTGGTGTCGTGAAAGAGCGTAAAGGTGTTTGCATCATTTCTGATCGCAACACTGGATTATTAAACGCTCTTGAAATAATTAAGGCGTCGGAAGAAGAGTGGGGCTGGCCCGATCTAGAGGGAAGGTGGTGCATGAGGCATTTGGCAGCAAACTTTTACTCCAAATTCAAAAACAAGGATTGGTTCAAGTTATTCAAGAGGATGTGCATGCAAAACACTGAAGCCAAAATGAATGCGATATGGGCAGGTATCAATGGTGAGATCGACTGCGCGGCCTTGCCGCAGAGAGAAGACCGGAGGGGTCGTAGGACGGCCATAAATTTGAGCCAGTGGATCACCGAGAATTGCCCTCATTTGAAGAAGTGGGCGCAGGCTCACGACACCGGGGCTCGGTATGGAATAATGACCAGCAACATGTCAGAGGTGTACAATGGTGTTCTTAAAGGGGTGCGAGCACTGCCTATCACAGCCCTAATTGAAGAAACTTGGAACCGGACCCTGTCATACTTTGCAGACAGGGTCACCGTCGCCAAAGCACAAGTTGAATTGAACAAGCCATGGTCCGAGAAGATGCAAAGACATCTGGATGAGAAAGCAAAGAAGTCCCAAAGTCATGGCTGCAGGAAAGTGGGCGACTTAGGAATAAGTGGGAGGTCAATGTGCGAGCCAAATGCGTTAAGGGTCACCACAGAGGATCAAAAAGCAAGCTGTCACCCTTGGCTCAACCTCCTGTGAGTGCACTTGTAACAAGCCCAAGCTTGAGGGCTACCCTTGCAGTCATGTGCTCCGGGCGGCTGCTGTTCAAAAATCAGCGTCGAGCCATACATATCGCCGTACTTCAACATGTACAATCTGTACAACACTTGGAACGGTGAGTTCTGGGCTTGGGGCATTGATATGAACTACAAAATGTTGTGGCCAGATGGGCCGAAATGGGTTCCGAACACCGACTTGATGAGAACCGCAAAGGGACGACGTAAGTCTAGGCGTCATCGCAATGACATGGACCATAGCCAGATGGGAGAACCAAGGCGATGCCGCGTTTGCAGGTGTCCTGAACATTCACGCAAAGACTGCCCGTATCGAGCCAACAACAACGCATGATGTTGATATATATGTACTCGCCATGTCTATTTATATTTCTACTCGTTATGTGTACTTATATTAAATTTAAATTGATTCTCTTTGTATTATTGTACTCCTGATGTTAACTTCAGATAATTAATGTAAATCATATCTCTTTGTATTTTTTAAGTTAATTTTGATTTGCATTTGTATTTCTGTCTTCCTCGTAATTTATATTTGTATGTTTGTGTGTAGGTTATGGGTGAAGTGCCAGTGCTTTTGCAGGGGCCCCATGACGCCGGCCACCGTTGCCACCTATTTTTGAAACCAAATACTAAGCATGATTATCGGCCTTTCAGACTTCGAACCATAAAGAAAACATGGCCAATACACAATCATTTCCTTGCTCACCTTGACGCTTATGGACTACAAGGTTTTGCGAGGCTCACATCATGCGACGACCAAGTACGTTCGGACCCATCCCTTTTGACATCCCTCGTTGACCGGTGGAGACCTAAAACCCACACCTTTCACTTTCGTTTTGGGGAGCTTGCACCTACACTGAAAGATGTTTCTATGATCACTGCTCTACCAATTAGAGGTGAGCCGGTAGTCTCTCCACGAGTGTCTCCATCTTGGGCATTAGATATAGCAGCCCGTCTTGGGATGGAAATGCCAGAATCACAACGATTCGGTAACCTCGGGGCATCCCACTCGTCTGCTTCGTGATAACTTTCTTAATTTATCTAGCTTCGCCAATGAGGAGACGAGAAAAGACATCTGTTTGCGTATTTGTTGTGGCTCCTCGGAATCTATTTCCAAATTCACATGGGGACGTTGTTGTCCCTGGTCTCATCTACATTGCAGAGAATATGGTAGATGAACCTTTACCCGAGCAGCCAAAATACAGCTTCGGTTCTGCCATGCTATCTCATACATACAGAGGCTTGTGTGATGCCACGCAAAAACCTCTTCGCACAAAAGCTCCATTACTTTGTGTCGCCTATGAGTTTCTACAGTTGTGGTCCGGAATACCTCCCTCAGGACGACCTCGTATAGTACAACCCATATACCCATACGACTTTGGCGAGGGTGCTAAGCGCAACTATGGCCACCGGTGGACAAAGGCACGAAGCGTTGGTCTCCAGATATTGCGAAAAATTGTTACCCTATGTACCACCAGCAGTTTGAGATACTTGATGAGGCAGAAGTCACATGGAACCCGTGGACTCAGGATCAGCTAAAAATGGTCTTTGATGCTCGACACTTCACACCAGGCATGTTGACCGACAGTGCATTCTGGCTGACTCGCTGCAACTTATTGTTCCTGTGGTGTGTTGAACCTTACAACCCAGAGCGTGTAATGAGACAGTTCGGTCTCTATCAAGAAATTCCACCACCTTTTCCCAGACGTATCGACGAGGAAACACATAAGTAAGATGTGACATCCCTAAATAGTTAGTGTCATTTTTAATTTACTAAACTCACACTTTGTTACATAATTTGCAGGCTAACAAATATGGACAGGGGTTGGAGTTTATACGATTGGAGGGAAGAGAACAGTGAATGGGTACACAAGTGGGAAAATGAAGCGCTAGCAGATATAGTGCGTCAACTTAGGTATATTTTTTATGTACGTTATTTTTTTACGATGATCATACGATGCGTGAAGATGCTTTGCTTTCATCACAACGGTTTATGTAATTATTTAATTTCGCAGACCGTACGATGGAAGTACAGATCAAGCGTACAAGCAGTGGTACTGCATGAACACACATGCTAGCCTGGCCAGTCAGTCAGCTACTATACCAACACATCTCACACAAGAGGAGCAGGCGCGGAGACATGTTGAGCTGCATGCAGCTTACTATCGTGACCACCTGGTAATCACTTGTAACTTTTTTAGGTCCATCATTTCATAATCATTTGAACTAAATAACATCCAAATATTGTTCAGCTTGAAAATGTCAACGAAGTAGGGCAGATGGCTACGGATAGCATGCCGGCCCAGGGCCCATATCGCAAGACATTCCAGAAACTTTTGCAACAATTCGTGGCAAAGAAGTTCAGATGCGGTAGAGGCGACGACGTTGCCACTGGAGCATACATGCAGGTAGCAAGGTCAGCCAGACCGAGTGCGGCACCATCGTCTAGACCGAGCGAGGCGCGTATGAGCCATGAGCAATGGGGGGAGGGTCCGAGTACTAGAACGACATTGCCACGACATGACTCATCTCTGCCGCTGCATCGCTCTTCTTCGATGCAGCTTCGTCAGGGGCAGACATCTCAGGACCATGGCACGGGCTTGGATTCGATGCCCGAGCAGTTTCTTTCCCCTAACCCATATGCGTACACAGGATATGATGCATACACCCAAGGTGAGGGATCTCAGCCGTATCTCTCCACGCGAGGGATCCCCATGCCCGAGGAGACTCGTGTACCTGATTTAAACCAGCACCACGTACAATGGCCAGACAGTATAGGAGAGGGATATGCTCAGGTAGTCATGTTTACATTTCAATGCATTTACAATGATATCATATATTATCCTCTAACAGTTTGTTTAAAATGTTTCTATGTGCAGGACACACCTGATGTTAATTGGGGCGATGAGAACACCCAACGCGGCGTCAACACAGGCCTCCGGGGAGCATCACATGATCATGGCGTCAACACAGGCCTCCGGGGAGCATCACATGATCTTGGCGACACGGTTACATCATTAGTTACAGAGTTCTTCGGAGGGGACGTTATTGGCCCATCTTTTATCCCCCCGGAGTCACAACCATACGCCTACAATTACGCTTCAGGTTCGCAACAAGGATTCGCGACTCCACCACCTACGCAGGACTCGCAGACACATGAAGCCGAATTGGAGTACGGCCGCGGTCTTCGTGTGCCCCGGCCACCTAATCGCTTGTCGCCTTCCGGTCGTAAGGAAAGGCCAGGTGGTCGTCGTAAAGTAGGGTGATTCATCTATGCACGTGCGCGACCCATTGTATCTACATATGTGTGTATCAGACTTTTCAATTTGAACATCTATGTATGCTGAAATAAAAATGCACCAGTCAGGAACAATTTTTCCCGCCTATATCTCCCGCCATACTATCCCGCTCCACTCTTTTGCTTATGTTAGGCCGAAATGAATTTTTTTTTAAATTTTGGCTGATGAATACTGTGCAACCATTGCCCGTCTTAGACATTGAAAAAAATATATTTTCAAGCAACGCTTTTCCCTCAATATTTTCCCGCAAACGCTTTCCCTCCATATGTTTCGCCACCCGTTTCCCGCCAACCCCTTCCCGCCATATCTTCCTGCCACCCGTTTCCCGCCATATGTTCCCGCCAACCCTTTTCCTCCATACCGCAGTCGTTCTTTCCCGCCATTTTCTCCTCTTTACCTATAAAACCCCCTTCAGACGGAGGTGGATAAGCATTCGAGTGTAGTGTAGTCGAGATGTCCCATTATCCTTTCGATCGTAGTTTTCACCCTGGGATGAGTGGCACTCTTCTGAGGGTAGCTACCGATTTCAGGATGGACAATAGGATAGTTCCATGGGACGATCTCACCGGTAGTGACACCATAATGAATGAGTTGGCTCACCAATTACGTGAGGTGCGGGTGGCCTGAAAGGACCTATGAGGAGGTACGTAAAGAACTTCTTAGGTTGGATGCAAGGTGGAAGAAGGTTGTGGAGCCGAAGAGTGAAACTTTTAGAAGGACTGCATAAAACCATCCATTTTTATGGACTGAGGAGAGCGAGGACGAAGATGATATCTTCATGCCGCCGCTTCCGGGTTCTGCGTAAATCACAGGGCAAGAGTTCTGCATCGTCCAAGGGCAAGAGTACTGCATCCTCGAAGGGCAAGAGTTCTTCATCGTCCAAGGGTAAGAGTTCTGCATCCTCGAAGGGCAAGAGTTCTGCATCGACGGAGGATGACGATGATGTCTTCATGTAGTTTTTAAGCTGTATTCAAGTTGCACCGTTTAATTCAGATGTACTTGCATTATTAGTTTGTACTCTCTTATTGTAAGGCATTATGTTCTATCTTAATTTCATTTTATAGTTGTTGCACGATGCTCGATAATTAGTGGAGGGAAAGAAAATGCCACTACTTTATTCTAAAACTATATATTTTTCCATCACGACAAGGTACAACTGAAAATAAGATACAACACGACAAGGTACAACTGAAAATAAGATACATCGTAGAATTTAAATAAAGCTACATTTAACTACTGAAATGAAGCTACATTAAACTGCAGAAATAAAGATACAAATGATTGCGAAATTTAAAATACTACCACAGGAATCTACTGAGTCCAACGTGGATATTTTCCTTTTCCATCGCCAGCTTCTTCTGCTGCCTTGGCCTGACGAGCCCTTTCTTTCTTTCTCTGCCTCTCCGCCTCACGAGCCTCCTTTCGCTGTCGTTCCTGCTCCTCCATGCGACGAGCCTCTTCTCTGTTTTTCTTTCCCATTTCCTCAAAAAAATGGTGTTGCTCCGCATAGTATTCTTTTAACTCTCTCTCTCTTGCTCTGCTTTCTCCTCAGCTTCCGCCTTCTCGCGTCGCTCTACCGCAAATAAACTATTCCACGCACGGCGACTTCTTTCACGAATCTCAGTCACTGCCCAAGCCGGCTTCTCTGTGTCAATCCAATGATAGTACATGCACAGAGGCGGAGGAGACTACAACAAGAAACAAGAATGTTACTAAAGAATCAATGAAAATACCAACAATATCTATTCGTGATGGTTAAAGCATACCGGAGGCTTGTCGTACTCTGAAATAGCTACGGCAGGATCTTCCTCATAATTGGCGCACATGAAAAACTTTATGCCCAACCAATCTGAAAAATCCGTCACCTCCTTCACCTTGCAAAGATCGCCACACCAACACCGCAGGACTGCCACCCCCGGAGGCAAACTTGCATTCTTCATTTTCCTCGGCCTAATGCTTTGATCCGAGCAAGGCAAACTCATACCGACTGAAAAAATGTGTTACACACTTTGCGCACTGCCGATTTCGAGGATGGGTGGACGAGAGCCTCGGTGTCTCCTTTTATAAGCTCAGACGATAAATAATGGCGAGAAAATTAAGCGGGGATATTTACGATCCCTGTAGTGTCGGCACAACAGCTTCCCGTAGCCTCGGATTCCCAGTGCCATCGCATCCGCTGAGGCAAAAGAAGCAAAGGCAGGATTGGTTCCCAGGCGAAAGAACCAAAAGCGTCCATATTCACGCGCGTCGGAGTCACAGCCATCAAGCTCGCGCCTCGAAATCAGCGCCGCACCTCGAAATAAGTGCCGTCTGCAAGACGTCGCGCTGCTGCAGCAAAGACAGATGTGCCGCCTCAGCTAGTGGCGGCGTGGCCCACCTGCTGGGCCGCGCGCAGCAGGCCTTGTTGGCGAGTAGCGACAGCGGCAGCGGCGGCCGCCTCACCCGGTGGCGGCTGGGCCCGCTGGCACGGCCCGTTCCGTCGCGCACACGCGGCTCAGGCTGCCTCGTGCACGCACCGTTATTCACCGGGCTGCCGCCTCCTGTTGTGGCGGCCGGGCCCGCCGCCTCACGGCGTGGCGGCAGGTGACACGTGTCGCCTGCCGCGCCTGCCGCCACTAGTGAGGGGGTCTCTTTTGTCAATTTCGTCCGCAAGGGGTCTCTTTTGTCAATTTCAGTGGGCAGAGCGTCTCTTTCGATAAAAAATCATTGAATTTGTTGTCTCAGCTTTTCTTTCGGTGAGACGGTTGTATAGATAATTTTTTTGCTACGTGTTGCCGATTCAAACGTTGATATGCAACGTGGCCTCTCCTACCTGCATGGGCGGTGCCATCTCATCCTAAGTTCTGGACGCCGCTTCATTCGGTGTTTCTGGTCACCGTTCGATGGTTCTGGCGGCTTGGGTTCCTATAAATAAGAGGCCGGGCTTCACATCGCTGGCCAGCGCGCTACCGGACTTGCGCCCCGCAGCATTTGACAGCCCCGCGTTCGTGCCCTATGCAGCGCCTCGCAACGACCGTTCATGGCGAGGCAGACGAAGCAGCCGTCGTTGAGCATGATCTCCCGATTCGAGCCGGTGGAGGCGAGCACCTGGCTATGGTGCCCCACAGCGGCGCTCAGGTACGGCGTCCACGAGAAGCCCCGCGTGACCAATTATTTCGCCGGGTCCAAGAGCGGCAAGGGCGAGGAGGAGGGCATCGTAGTGTCTATCAGCCTGTCCAAGAACGTCATGAAGAACTCGCCCAACCCGTTGGTATCTCGAGCTCATCCAACCTGGCGGTGACTCTAGCTCGCGCCCGCCGCACATCAATCTCATGCCCACCAGGCCATGGGCTCCCCGTCGAAGACAACGCAACGATGACGCACTCAGCTCCCTGCCGCTCCACCTCAATGTGAAATGCAGGAGGACGATTGCTCGGCGGTTTTCTCACCCTAACTCTGCGCGTCAACTCATGTCGGCTCGGTGCAAGGGCACGGGGGGTTCACGGCAACCACGCCGGCGTCATAGGTACACAACCAATCCCTTCCTCTATCTCAACTGGAGGGTGGCGAGGAATTGATATGGCCTGCGGTTGACGCCTTGGAAGTCGGCCTTGGAAGTCGCCACCACTGCAATTGCTGCCCGTGGCCGCTGAGCTATGTTTCTCCAAGGTTCCGGCGGCGTGTGGCGTGGCTCGCAGCTTCACGGCCATGGTGACGGCCATCGCTGAGCATGCACGCCACTGCGACAGAAGAACAAGGCCATGGAGGGGCTCACGCAGCGCGGTGGCTGTGCAGGTGGCTCGCAGCTCGACCTTGGGCGGTCGGCGTCTACCGTGGGTGGTGCGCGGCCTGGCGGAACTCATGCCGCGATGGCGCTTGCTCTGGGTGGCCGTGATAGCACGCGTCGTCGTGTAGGGTAGCCGCGGCCCCCTGCAACGCAAAGAACTCACCGAGCGGCGGCGGGATCGAGCCGGAGAGCAGTGCCGTGTTGATGGCCAGTGTGTCCAGGTTCTGGAGTCGGCTAAGCTCGCCGGGAGGGGGGCAGAGATATTGGTCTCCGCGAGGCCGAGCATGGTGTGGTTGGAACAGTTGCCGATCTTCTGCTTAGGTTCCGCCACTGGTGGAGGATGCCGTCATGCACCGGAATCACGTTGCGCACCCAGAAGGCGGGGCTAGCCAACGGACAAGTCGTCGGGATCCAGAGCATGTACGCGGGCAACCCGAGCTTTAAGGGAGTCATGCAGTCGGAAACGAGGAGCAGTGCGGCGGCCGCGTGCTGCACGCCGTCGAGTGGCTTGGCTGGAGTAGCCACGGCCGCTGCGCTCCCCTGCATGCGAGCTTAACAGCTGCATGCAAATTATTCCGATCTATGGATCCGATACATGCAAAATCAGCGGTAAATCAGCACTATATTAACAGGTCCAGCCTTTCCTCAAAATCAGCGGTAAATCAGTCCACCATGCATGCAAAGTTTAAAAAAAAAAGGGAGGCTGAAACTAGGGAACGTGGGAGCGTGGATGTGAATGAATTGACACAATTATTGATGCTATCAGAGAGGTTTTCTCGGAGCTCAACACATATCGGTGTAGAAATCGGGCGTGTGAATTGCCTTCAACTGATTCTATTCTTTGGATACAGTTCACCATTTATAGTTTCTCTATTGGTTCAAGGAAATGTTTTTTCTCCATTTCTCAAGATTTCTTTTGGATTCCTAGCTTCTTTTTTTTATTGACTGTCGTTTTTTTTTTTTGAGTAACTATTGACTGTCGTTTGTAATTCTGAGTACACACGTTGGGTGCATTTCTTGTGTGCACTTAGCGGTTTCCTTTTTAATTTGTTTTCTTGGTCAAACTAGCGTTGGTTGTTGCCGCCCATGCATACATTAATTGGTGGAGTGTGGATTTGGAGATAATTATGTGATTGGGTGCGTGAAAATGGTCTGGGATGTGACTACGTGCATGACAATCAGTTATGATATTTTTTGTTCGCTTTTTGCATGTGTACACCGTGTGTTGGCACGTGACGAATTACTGTTGATCTGTGGTATTTGACTATTTTAGTTGTCATTTCCCATAGTGGTTAGTTATGATAATCATTCTCTACAAAAACAATCCGCCATGGCAACACCCTCTGACACTTCCTACATTCTTACGTTCATGCAGGTATGCAACAATAGTAATGTAATCCAGAAGACAGATGGAATTTTAGGAATACCTTACCACGGCGTGTTCTTTTTGAGGCCGTCAGCTTAACCGTCAAACTACGCATTGACGGATATGGTCACTAGACCGAACCGCAACAGCTAGGTGACTCTGGAAACAAGCAAGCTACATTTATCGTCGAGTCAACTGCAACACTTGATGCGGCGGAACATTAAAAATACTATTATACATATAAACATAACGTATCGATAGAATCTTCGATGACATTTAAAGGAGAACGAGACGAAACAGAAGACGAAGCTAAAGAAAAGGCTGCTCAAGTGGCTCTGGAGTACATCTGTGCAAATTACAACGTTTCCATTAACGACTAAAACTACTACGCACTTGAATTTACAAAAGAAAGACTATTTACAGCACAAGAAAAGGCACAGACTAAGCAATGGCAATTTAATGGCCCGCCCACAAGTAGATACTCAGCATAATGAATTCACAATGCAAACAATCATTTTAGCAAAAGTAAGCAACAACTTATCCGATGTGCTGTCACTTCAGATGTACCCCAGCGGCCACACATCGAGGATCCTATTATAGCATACACAGGAGCAAAACCACTTGTTGAACGTGTGCAAGAATTTGCAGAAGTTTTGTACCACTTTATTATTATAGGCACTAATCCTGCAGGAGAATATACCAGGATGATCTAATTCAGTAAAAAATGTTTGCAACTTCTAATTGTAGTACGATTGTATCACCATATACATCCCACTATGTAGGACGCACTGCACATGATTTTGATAAGTAGCTTTTATTAGAGGTGTGCCAATGTCAACCGTTCTGTTGGTTGGTGTGTATCATGAACGTCTATTTAAGACCCTGGGTGAAGAATAAGTAATTCTTCACCCCGTCGATCGACCGAGCCATGTTCAGCCAAACCACCGTTCGTTTGATCGAGGAAAAAGCTCACCGTGCCCTCACCGTAAGATTACGACGGGGTTGAGGTTTTTTTTCTACGTTTGATGACTTGACTCGATGCCTGGCGTCTTCCCCCATTTTTTTTTTGCTAAAAGAAAAACCTCATCTTTTTTCCCACCTCCCCGTCTATTCCTAATCTGCGGCATGCTCGCATACGGTTTCGACAGTATTGGCGGCGGACGGCGGCATGGTGCTCGGCGGCGATTTGGCTTGGAGTTAAGCCATTGTTTGTCATGCCGGTGTGGCGGCATGGTCTCGGCATTGGGTGGTCCGGCGGCGTGGTGTGCGGCGTCTGCATAGGTATTGGACCGCGCTGTGCACGGAGCGGTGGCTAGTGATCCCACCGGAGCTGTAGCAGGTGATCACGGCAGCGCTGCATTGGGCTGCTACATGACAACATTGCCATTGCTTGGATTGAAGTTTGGTTAGGCATGAGTGCACGGGAAGAGGTGAGCAACCCTAATTTTAGTGATTTCCGTTCCAAAATTGCAATTAGCTTCGTTTCCCTTTGTCATGTTCTTCCCAAATTTGATATTCGTGCATCTGGGTGCTCCCGATCTGCTTGCTCCTGCGCCCCTCGAGGTCCCGATTTGACTGCCAGCCTGTGGATCTAGGTTCTCCCGGTGGTGGAGATGAAGGGACCCCTGGTGGCTATGGACTTGACCGGCAAGCAGGAGGCCACCACAATCAGCTTCCTCGAGCTAACACTAATCATTCATCTCATCTAGTTACGTCTCACGTGGGTTATGTGGGTATGTAGCCATTTTTGTCTGCTTTAATAATTTTCAGTTGCTTCAATTCCTAATCTGGTCCGTAGTAGACATGCAGATAGTAGAATCTTGCCTTGGTCGGCTGGTCACGGCGACGGTTCAGGTGATGTTCACGGCAGCACTGGACCACGACTGCTTGCTCCGGTATGCACTGGTGAGTTCAATACAAATTGCTTGATGCTCCGAAATTGTACTTATTTTGTCCAAACCCCAAATTTATATGCTGCTACTTGAACTGAAATCCCTTTGTAAGTCTTGCCAAGGTGAACGATGCAAAAATACTTTACTGACTATCTAATCGTTGTTAGGTTTTCTCTTCTCTATTTGAAAGCGATGATCATGTGGCAATTGGTTGCATTTGAATTGGCGGCTGCACCACCATATACACAAGTTTCCTAAGTTTATTTGGGTGGTTTCCTATGTTATAATGCTAAAGAAAGGCTTGTGCACAACTCATGCTAGATCCAATTAGATGATGTAAAAATAACTGCTAGATTTCAGCAATCTCTTTACTGTCAGCATTCTCAGGTAGTAGCAGTTAATCAGCAAAGGAGTCGTGGATAATATCATTGTGTAGAATACCAATCATCGTTAAGAATGTTTTTCCATGTTTCTAGCGTATATGGTCATAGTGGCACCCCTTGCATCATCATTGAATCCACATGTTTCAAAAAGTGGCCTGCAAATGGTACCAAAGAGTGTATTAACATCGTCATATACCATCGTAAGATTCTATTACAAGTGATAGTTTGAAGTAGATCATGCTTCCTCCTTTATTGTCATGTTGTTCTAACATCTCGGTTTAGTTGATCCAGAGATACATTTACGCAAAGTTCTTCTGTAGGGCGAGCTTCAGGGTACCTGCTATCTGCACTGTTCATCTGCATTATGATACGTGCAGCTCAGAGCATCAATTGCAGTGCATCTGTGTGCTTAAGTTTAATTAGGGAGAGGAGTTGTCCTGTCAGGCGAACAGTGACAAAGCCTGCACAGCCGACTCGTGGCACATGTTGCTGGCAGACAATTTGATGTGACCCTACCTGACGCAATTTATTTAAACGTCCAGCCATCAAACAGCTAGTCTGCACACTCAGCTAGCCCTTATTTTAACTGTTGGCAAATATTTAAATGAATCTCACCTATCAGGTGCTATTAGTATATGCATGCTCCCATGCTCCCGGTGTCAAAAAGTTAAATTTATTTTTATCAGAAAATTATTTTTTTGACATTTTTGGGATGCAAGGAAGAGATGTTTTTCTACTACGGCCCGTGACAACACACTAAGGACATGAGCACAACAGTCAGATTAATTGACAAGCTTGTAGTCAGCGAATGAATCAATAAGCTTCGACTGCATAATCAACATGAATGATAAATGTATGAGTGCAGTTTTTTGTAGCTCGGCCTACGTGGTTCCCCCTATCGCAGCCATCTATTCTGAGCCCGGTTCCATGTGGATGTGTGCATAGATGGAAAATTAGCAGCGGACACCAGGCGCTAAATACTAATCTTCTGCCGCTAGGGGTAGTAGCGAACTGCATCCGATGTGCGTTCCATCTGTCCATCTCCCGTCCCATCAGACTGAGACAACGAGTGTAGACCCATCACGTGTGAGCAACGTTCCATGTTTTTACCTTTGCATGGCACAAATTTATTTATTTATTGCATGCAGCGCATCTCTCTCTCCTCTCTCTAAACTTTACCTGCAACTCTCTCTCTCTCATTTTCTTATCTCTTTTGGTAAAGTTTGCTCTCTAATATTTGCATCCATGCATGCAACACTCATTTTTATTTCAGTTCTTCTCTTTTTCTTTATTTCAGTTCCTCACACCTTCACAACCTAGCAAACACTCATGGCACTGTTGTGCTCATGTCCTTAGTGTGTTGTCACGGGCCGTAGTAGAAAAACATCTCTTCCTTGCATCCCAAAAATGTCAAAAAAATAATTTTCTGATAAAAATAAATTTAACTTTTTGACACCGGGAGCATGGGAGCATGCATATACTAATAGCACCTGATAGGTGACATTCATTTAAATATTTGCCAACAGTTAAAAGAAGGGCTAGCTGAGTGTGCAGACTAGCTGTTTGATGGCTGGACGTTTAAATAAATTGCGTCAGGTAGGGTCACATCAAATTGTCTGCCAGCAACATGTGCCACGAGTCGGCTGTGCAGGCTTTGTCACTGTTCGCCTGACAGGACAACTCCTCTCCCTAATTAAACTTAAGCACACAGATGCACTGCAATTGATGCTCTGAGCTGCACGTATCATAATGCAGATGGACAGTGCAAATAGCAGGTACCCTGAAGCTCGTCCTACAGAAGAACTTTGCGTTTTAGAGTGCAGTTTTTTGTAGCTCGGCCTACGTGGTTCCCCCTATCGCAGCCATCTATTCTGAGCCCGGTTCCATGTGGATGTGTGCATAGATGGAAAATTAGCAGCGGACACCAGGCGCTAAATACTAATCTTCTGCCGCTAGGGGTAGTAGCGAACTGCATCCGATGTGCGTTCCATCTGTCCATCTCCCGTCCCATCAGACTGAGACAACGAGTGTAGACCCATCACGTGTGAGCAACGTTCCATGTTTTTACCTTTGCATGGCACAAATTTATTTATTTATTGCATGCAGCGCATCTCTCTCTCCTCTCTCTAAACTTTACCTGCAACTCTCTCTCTCTCATTTTCTTATCTCTTTTGGTAAAGTTTGCTCTCTAATATTTGCATCCATGCATGCAACACTCATTTTTATTTCAGTTCTTCTCTTTTTCTTTATTTCAGTTCCTCACACCTTCACAACCCAGCAAACACTCATGGCACTGTTGTGCTCATGTCCTTAGTGTGTTGTCACGGGCCGTAGTAGAAAAACATCTCTTCCTTGCATCCCAAAAATGTCAAAAAAATAATTTTCTGATAAAAATAAATTTAACTTTTTGACACCGGGAGCATGGGAGCATGCATATACTAATAGCACCTGATAGGTGACATTCATTTAAATATTTGCCAACAGTTAAAATAAGGGCTAGCTGAGTGTGCAGACTAGCTGTTTGATGGCTGGACGTTTAAATAAATTGCGTCAGGCAGGGTCACATCAAATTGTCTGCCAGCAACATGTGCCACGAGTCGGCTGTGCAGGCTTTGTCACTGTTCGCCTGACAGGACAACTCCTCTCCCTAATTAAACTTAAGCACACAGATGCACTGCAATTGATGCTCTGAGCTGCACGTATCATAATGCAGATGGACAGTGCAGATAGCAGGTACCCTGAAGCTCGTCCTACAGAAGAACTTTGCGTTTTATGTAGATAACTCTCTGCCTGCAAAACAAAATGAAGTAGTTAGCTCCCATATGGAAGTGTATTTAAAGCATTTTGGAGGTTGAGGAGCTTGAAGAAATTGTACTTATTTTGCATGTGCCTATACCTCTCGATTTTCTGATGACAACTGAAAGATTTTGTCTCTAGTGTCATCTTGTGATTATACTACTTGTTCCATACAAAGAAATCTATGTGTATATGAGTACTTGCAGTTTTTACCTTGAGGATTAGTTTTCTTTTCAAGATGTAATTTTGGTACTTAGTATACTCCTTATGCCTGGGCTCAGAATATCATTTTCTTTATCGAATGTTCTGAGCAGCTGTATGAGCATTGTAGAACTTCACCGAATGTAAAAGTTGCTACTGCAAGTAAGCGCGACCTAACTAAGGCCTGCAGTGCAGGTTCACTTCCGTGTGGAAAATCTTAGCCCTTATAATTAAAGGATTTTACCTGTTGTTTTTGTTCAGCAATATAAAAGCCCGACATTACCTTTTATTTGTTCAACATTATCCTAAAAATGCATAGATCCTAAAATAAGTGTAGAGCACGAATTGCAATCTACAAAATGAGCTACCTGCTGAACCAGCAACTGAAGATGTGGGTGGTGTGGTAAGACATACGTCAACCATCGATCTATTACTGAAACAAGACTCCTATTTGTCCAATTTGTACTTCTGATCAGGGATTGCAGATTTAATATTACTTTTTCCAGCAAGTATAATTTTTTTCTTCAGATTCTTATATACTGTGAAGTGTTGGTTTTGCTCATCTTTTACCCATTCTTTCTCCCTGCAAAAAAAACCATTCTTGTAGAGCTATGTATTAAAATAAGATTATTTTTTCTTCCTTGGGGTTTCTCTACCACTGGCATTGACAAGCGTTCATTAGTTCCATGTAATATGTCGTTTATGGATTATGGAGAGTACCTTTCAAACTAATGTTCCTCTTTTCAGCTTACAGTTTTCCTTTCTTACATTTTGCAATGCATCAGGACAGAAACATGGAGCTGCAATGGTATGTGTACATGTAACAGGTCTCCAAGCTCTGGAATTGTTTTTCAGTAATCGAATTGTTGCTGAAACTACATGGTCAGCCAGATGAGGATGTTGAGAAGGCTAACTGAAATACATCTTGGCAGAAATTATAGGGTCATGGAGATGGGGATTTTGCAACCTCTAATCGGAAATCCAAATGTCTGCATTTTGGCCAGACTAGTGCCCTTCTCAAGATTGACATGAGGCTGTTCTAGTACAGAAAGATAGTTTTGTATATATATATATATATATATATATATATATATATATATATATAGATTTGTTTAGATGCTACTTTTTCCAGCAGCCTATTGAATTATTGCTTTATGATTTATGTGTGATGAACTCACATCATCTTTGTTCATTGTAAACTGGTCTAGTTATGTCATGAAATCCAAGTGCTTTTCGAGTAGTTCTTATTTGGTGGAATGCACAATTCCAGAAATTTTTATGTCTTCACAAGAATGCATAAGATTTTTTTTTGTGTGTGGTATAGAGCTAATGAGTTGAACACACGACTTCATGATCTGGTAAACAACTGTTGTAGAAAACACCATAAGAGAATCCAAAACAAAGAAATCAACATGATTTTTGTAAGATACACTCAACTTGATACTTATTGACATGCCTATCACAATATATTGAAAACGTACACAAATTGGAAGAACAACCTTCCGGTGGTGCTTCTACAAGGAAATTTGACAGTCACTCAGAGGAAAGATTTTATCAATGGGATAACTCAAAAGGATGATGCATGGCACCCCAATCAGGTATTCACTATACATCACGCGATGAAATCTTTGCCTTGTTGTTACATAATTCACTTGCATCCATATCTTTTGTCAGGCTAAAAAAACAAGACCTACTGAAAGATATGTTTGATCCATGGCATAGAAAATCAGAGGCCTTCTACTGGTACTGGCAGCTTTAGCCAGGCTCCTGAACTTGTGGCAAGCATCGACAGGTCGAGCGGCCACACGTGGTTGTGGTTGTGTTCGTCCTGGTAGGTACCATGAGCGTCCCGCGCATTGCCACGACACCGCACCACATGCTTCCTCGCAGCACAGTCCTTGATGTTGCTCTATCTGTAGAACTCCCTGCACTCTAGTAGTTCATATTGAATTACTTGACTTAGTTACAACCTACAATGAAAGGATGCATATCTCATCTTAAGTTAAATAACTTATAAGGAAGCCCTATAGCACATAGCTGATGGGTCGAACATCTGAAGCTTTGATAATATGAACGCCCAACAGTTTGAAACAAGAAATCAACACATAGATAACTAGAGTAAGAAATGAAACTGTGGGGCTTCCATTAAAATTTCCTTTAGTGACAACATTGTGACCAGAAAATGGTATTCTGAACAAGCACAACAAAGCAGACAGAGAATGGTATTCTGAACAAGCACAACAAAGCAGCCAGAAAACACGGAAATAAGGAGTATACTAAGTACCAAATTTTCAGGTTGACAAGAAAAGAAAGATTTGTAAAAACTGCAAATAGCCGTACACATAGATTTATTTTTATTTATATAGAACAAGTAGTATCATCATGAATCTCAAACTGAAGATAATGGCCTACCAAATAAATGAAGCTTCTAGTTAGATCCATGCATAACAGAGCTGGAAGATCTAAATACATGTTCATATGAGAGCTGCTTCATTTTCTTTTGCAGGAGAGAGTTGGCTGTCTCTGAACTACATAATTCAGCATCCATTCAATAGATTGATAAGGTTTTAGCCCTCAATAAATGTATTGATGATTTTCTATCCTAACCTGTACAGAAACTGCAATATCTTTCGTTCAAAGTGTAATACAACAAACTATCGATACACCAAAAACGAGTCAAGATATTGCCCAAGCAATCTATGGACTAGATGGAGGTGAGCAAATGTATAACTGTCTTTTGAGTGTCTTACAGATTGCAAAAGGAAACAAGAAAACCGAAGCAGCCGCTACTTTGCATTATCAATTGTGGAAAGTCATCACTCCATTTGTTGAAGACGAGAACCTTTATCATCCTGGGGGTACCTTTGGTGATAGAATTTGTACTTGAAAGCTAATGACCTAATTTAATTTTATGTGAAAATCAATGGTGGCACAAAATCAGCTCAAAATAGATAGGAAACTATACAAGTATGAAGTATTTACTTCAACTCTAACATGAGGTATATCTACTTTAAGTCCAAACCTTATAAAGACAACAACGAGCACGCCTCGTCGAGTTCCATTATAGAAATCTTCCGTGTTTTACACGACAAACCCAAAACTTTAAAAAGGCCAACACCCTCAACAAGCGAATGTGGAGCCAACAGACTGGAGCAACCAGGTAGCTACGCAGGGGTCCTGTGCAAACAGCCATGACACAAACTAGATGCAACAATTCGAGAAGCGAGTATACCAAAGTACAAGCACAAGTTTAGCAGTTCATATTAGAGAACAAAAGGAGCCAATGTTTTTAAAACAGGGGAAGGAATGCAAAGACGACAGAAAAGTCACGTCACAATATGCATTTGAAATCCATACCTAGATGATAGGAAAGTCACAATACGCATTCTAAACAGACAGAAATCCCAAAAATAATTTCTTTTTTCTCTAGTAGGAAATTTTAGCAGCACCTCCAGAATCTATCTACATTCAGTACTAACAATATAATAATGTATGGAGGAACTACTAGCTGCAGGTAAGACTCTGAGTAACAGAACAAGAACTTTTCTGAACAATTCAAGCATATTTACAGTAAGGTTTGGTCATCATGTATTGTGGTACAAAGCTATATTCTAGAACAAAATCTTTATCACATACCTTTGAAACTTCAATCAGTTTTGTAAGGCAATCAGGCTATACAACTAAAGTTGATTCACAAAAGGGAATTCTGCAGAGGAAAAAATAATATGGTTTGATGGAGCTCATGATCATGGATGACAGTAGGTAGAGTTTCTTATATGGTGAGGCCTCACCTGGATGGTAATTTCGTTCTGCTCTCATCACAATAGGAACGAGTGATTTCTTGAAAGTAATTGCCCCATCAGAACTTACCACCACGGTTTAGATGCCAAACTCATAACACAAAAACTGATGCACTCTTGACGACACAAACAAATTTCAGTCTATCAAAAATAGGTAGAAAAGTCACCAGGTGGATGTAGGCGGCCATGTTCGAGAGATGAAAGGGGCAGAACTTCAGCTCATGGTCACATGAATTAGGAGGACTGGACTGAACAAACTTGAAGAGGAGGTCGATGATACCTAGACCATGATGACTCAACGGCGGCCGGTGAGATCTCTAGATCCTTTCAATCAGGGAGATAAAGAATGGAGAGGAGAGAAACAGTCCTTGAGCTCGCGGAGGGCGTCGGCGCGACCGAGCGATGCCCTGGCTCTCAGGTCCAGGTCGGACTTGGCTCCACCACTTCTGCTGAATTGGATCCCGCCCGGATCCCGCCGGCGGGACGACCTATTCTCCTTTTGCAAAGCCACCGGACTCCGCTGTCCTCTGGGGAAGGGGAACCGCCGTGGGTGCGTGCAGAGCAGGCCGGTTGTAGAGGCGGTGAACAGTTGGTTTGGAAAATGGCGGAGCCCTCCCAAGCTACCGCCATCCCACGATCCATTGACTGGTTTTTCTTTTCGCGGGATCCATAGAGTGGCTTTCTCTCGATTGTTTTATCAAGTAGAGACGTGCAAGGTAAATTTACCTCGAAAGTCTTTCTCCCTATTGTTGTTTTATACGTGCAAGGTAAATTTACCTCGAAAGTCTTACGGTCCTTCTTTTCGACAGGGACATGCGTACGGTAAATTTACCTCCCGATCGACCTTTGTTCCTTACGTGGAGCATGCCGTTCGACCAGGATGAGGAATAAGAATTCCTCACCCAGGATGACAAATACTTAATCCTTCGGGCGACCCATCCAGTAGACACCGTCGCACCCGAAAAAAAGGACGCCATCGCATCCGCTTTGAACCCGCACCACTCTCCTACCCACCAAAAAAAAAAACCTTTTCTTTTTTTAGGGGAACTTGCATTTATTGAAACTTAAACAAAGTTCGGGATCTCATCCACTACAACCTGAATAATACAGTCCGGAGGAAAATCAAAAACACTAGACACCTCATTGCAAACCCCCTCTCTTGCTAACCCATGCGCTGCTCCATTAGCCGAGCGCCGAACCCAGCACACTTTGAACTCCTGCCGCGACCGCAACATCTCCTTTATCTGTTCCACGACCGGACCAAAGGTGGAGAGGTTCCTTCGCTCTTCAGTAAGCATTGTCACCACCTCCTGACTATCCAGTTCCACGTGAAGGCGTTGAACATCCTTGTCAAGTGCCAACTGCACAGCACTCCTAGCCGCTAGAATCTCTGCAACAAGTGGAGTAGTGATGCTCGGGAAGAAGATAGAAGTCCCTCCCCTGAAAGCACCGTGGTGATCCCTAAGGACCACGCCTCCTCCCCGGTCATGGGCCCTCGCCATAGCACCGTCGGCATTCGCCTTTATCCACCCGGGCTCCGGCGGCATCCACTTGTCCGGTCTCCTTGTTTCATTGGTCCTCCGCTCCTCCATATGAACTTGGCGCCACTCTTGTATGTGTGCGTGCACTTTCTCCGCTAGCTCACAGGCGTCCTGAATTCTTCTCCCCTCACGCGTTTCATTCCTTGCGCACCATAGCCCATAGAGCGCATGAATCATCGTCTCTCTTTCTGCTGCTCCCGCGTCAGCAAACCAGCCCTTCAGCCAAGAAACCAGGCTAGTAAGCGAGCCATCCATCATCGGCGGCCGCATCACCGGCTCGCCCTTATCTTCGCATAGGCATTTCCAAAACATCGCTGAATGAGGGCACTCCCAGAACTGGTGATACGTCGTCTCTTCGCGTCCACATGCACAGCAAAAAACTCCTGGCTTTATGCGACGCCGATGAAGCTCGGAGCCGACAGCCAGCCCGTTCTTCAGGAGGCGCCATGCATGGATCTTTGCCTTCCCCGGAGCGTTAGTGTCCCACAGCGACAACCATGATTTATGCTCCCTGCTCGGCGTCGAAGAACCCGGCTGTCCGGTCTTGACACCATTTAAACTCATGCGGAGATGATATGCCGACTTGACTGAAAATTGTCCATTATTGGTGAAGTTCCATGCCACGTAATCCCTCATATTCGGTCCACCTATCACAATCTGCTTGATATCATCCGCATCCCGAAGAGTAAACATTCTTTCCACCTTGGCCATGTCCCATGCACTACCAGATTCATTCAGGAGGTGGCGCACATGAGTGATCCCTGCAATATACTGCTGCCCGAGTGGCTTGAGGCTTTCCTGGCGCGGGATCCAGTTATCATGGTGGATTTTAATCAATGTGCCATCACCAATCCTCCACACTAGTCCCTCCCGCAGCAGCTCCCGCCCATGAATAATACTTCTGAAAGTGAACGAGCCGCCGGCAGGGCAGGTGGCATTCAAAATTGATCCATGAGGGAAATACCTTGCTTTAAGCACTCTAGCACACAAAGAATTTGGGTACTGTAGCACGCGCCAGGCTTGTTTGGCCAGCAGAGCTTGGTTAAACGCTGCTGGATCCCGAAAGCCCATTCCCCCTTCTTTCTTTGCCCTACACATCTTCTTCCATGACGTTGTTGGTGACTTGTTTTTCACCGTTTATGCCCACGTCCCCACATTTTTTGGGTCGATTCGACTTGTGAGCGGAAAGCGGTGAGCATTTTTGGGCGAGCGGCGGCAGATTTCGGCGACGGCGGGCGGCGGCATATTTTGGCAGTCTGTCTACGGGTGGAGGCTGCGGCTTGCGGCACTGGGGTGACCCCGTTGACCGGTGGCAGCGTCGAGGTGAGCACTGACGCAGGAGGCTCCGCTGCGGATGGAGGCCTCGTTGGCCGGCGACCTTCCGGTGGCTGTCAGCAGGAGAATAAGCGCCTTGCTCTCCTCTGCGACCTCATCATCAACTGGAATCGGGAAGGTCGCATCTGTTGCTTACTCTCCATCAGAAGCCGCCAGAATCGATCGCCACCTCCCTACCTGAGCGCCACCAGTCGCCCCAACCTCCAGATCCCGCCCATCAGCGCCTCAAAAGGTCAGTAATTTTTTTTCTACTTGTGCATGATTTCTCGTGACATAGTAGCAGTCTCGATTCTGCAGAATAACCATGTGCGTCAAATTTTCTGTTCCTTGCATTTAACTGCTTGACCCAATTTTTGATATGGTGTATCAGAAATTTAGAATAGGATAAGTTATGATGATTGTATCAGTGATCTGCAGCTGTGAAATTATCTGATTTAGGTAGATTTCGATGCAAGAGCTCTTCTTGGGTAAATCAATTAGCCACCAAATCTGAAAGAAATTTAAAGGATATTACTTAGAGTCTGATTTGCGTCATACTAGTATATTCTAAAGAGCAACTTGCTGCTTGTTATTGCAAATGGCAAGAAGAGTACACATTCAATGCTTCTACTACTTGTCTGGTTTGCTTTTGGAGTAGATTACGGCTTTACTATGTAGTTAGTTCATTCTTTTTGGGGTTCAAGCAAATCATTGTTTTTGAATTCACAGTGTCTATTTCATTTTCATGGTGTTCAAAGGGTCTGTCTAAAGTGTTAACCTGATATAACAAAACTCTGAGGCATAATCAAGTTTGTTATGAGTCCCTCGAATCCAATTTCTACAATAATTCAACATATATTCTTGGAAAACAGTTTTTGTTCTTTAATCCAATTTGTACATTGCCCACTAGTGATTTTAGCGCCATAAAAGGAGATGATAAGTTGCATATTTTCAGTGTTGTTTCTGTTTATGCTGTAGTCAGATGTGGCATGAGATGAGCCCAAACCTAATTTATTCCCACTGAATCGGGCGAACTTTTTACACTTGTGTTACTGTTTCCATCTGGGGATGAAAAAAATATCTACTGTCAGATTTCAGCTGACAAGGTTAATCTTGCCAGTCCCTCATGGTCGCACCGGTGCTGCTGCCTCCATTCCTGGTTCCTGTTTGTCGTGCAAGGCAACAAAAGGAGAGTCACCATGAATGCGAGGCTCGTCACCCCCGTCTTCACGACTGCTCCGGAGTACTGACGAGGCAGAGGTTGTTGCTGGCAATCATTCAGCAAGCATGCTGTAAAATGATTATTGCAAATAAAACTATAAAAAATGAATCTGAAAAATGTTCCGAGATCGCCGTACTGCGTGTCAAAAATAAATGTTGTTGATCCAAGTCATCGAGCATGCTGTAATGAAATGTAAAAACAAATATGGTTAAACAAATCTGCTGAGATCGCCGCACACCAAGAATTTTAAATGTGCTCACCATTAGGTATGATCATCATTCCTTTTAGATGTCTATAGTACAATTTACATCAATGCTTCTAGCCAATTTTATGTTGGATGGTTAGGATGCGAAGTTAATATCAAATACCACTTGGAAAGTCCATGTGGTCAAAAAAGGAATGAATTACAAGGCTACTGAATAATCATTTGCTTATTAGTCACAACCACAAGAAAAGCAGCTGCTTCTCATGAACATGTATTAATAAGTAAAACATACAAAGAAGATGATTCTCATTGTTATGCGTTCCCCTTGGTTATACATACTTTTTTTCTTCTAAATTCTTCTCTCCTCCTTCCTTTTCCTGTATATAATTTTGGGATACGTCTTATAGAATATTTTGTGTCATCATAGGTACAAAGAGCCAATTACTCGCCATTAAGAGAAGAAATGCATAGCTCTGGTTTTATTTATAAAGCGGGGTGAAAGCCTATTTCGAGAGAAATGCAGCTTTGCTTGCTAGTTGCTACTGTGTCTGGCACTTATGGAAATACATAAGAAACTACTTCCTCCGTCCCATAATATAGTGTAGTGTCAAAAACGCTCTGTAGTGTCAAAAACACTCTTATATTATGAGACAGGGGAATGTCATTTGCTATTCTGCATCAGGTTTGGCAATAGGTGGTACTAGAAACTGGTGCTGAGAGCCTGAGACACTGAAGCAAGCTCTTTTGGGGGAAGTGAAGCTCACCCTTCCTTTCCTAACAATCAGTAGAAAAATTCAGGATTGGTGTAAAGAAAGGTGAACCTGAAGGATTCAGTTCTATTAATAGGGTGATATGTTGCTTCCAGCCCTTGGATATGAATGTTTCAATTGCTGCAGAGATTGTAGGACAAATAAATTGATGGGCAATCTGTGGCAACCTACAAATTAAGTTGCTTGAAGACCAAGTTTAAACCTGTACGATGTCAGTGAAGTTGCGCCTCCATGTCTCTTCACTTCCTGATGTAATTAGTCTGGTAGTATTCAGTTCTGTAATAACGATTTCTGAGTTTTTTTTCATGCTGCTGGTTACCGATTTGCCAAGTGATATTCGATGTTCTCCAAACGAATTTTATTAGTATCATAGGGATGTTTTTTATTACTTGAGATATTTACTGGAAACATCAGTTACTTTCTACATGGAATCTATTTATCATATGGCTCAGTTGTGATTTTAGGATTTAAGGCCACCAGGCAGAGTTCTTGTATTGGCTCACAGTTTCTGTACATTAATGCCTTTCACGGGTCTGATTTCCCCTTTTTAGATTGGCTATCATAATCTGTACGTTGGCTAACACAGCTTTTTCTTAAGTCATGGTTGTACAAATACCTCCTGCATGCTATGATGTCAAAAAAATACCTCACGCTACATTGGTCATCACTTCTTTAAGCCTGTTCTGAAAATTTCTTATGCCAAAAGTGTCTTGTGTACAAAATGAATTAATGGACCATTTCCTTAGCTACCAAAACTACCTTGTACAAAACGATTACCGGACCAGGTGTGCAGAACGACTATTAAAGCACTAGCGAAAATACCTACTGTATATTATAGGAATGCAACTTTATCCTAAATGAAAGAAGTCAGGAACGCCTTCCCATTTCGTCGCCGTAAGATTACAGCATCATCGTTCGTTTTTATAGTGTGATCTTGTTGGGCGATACACAAGAGGACGTAACTTACAGGCATGCATTCTGTAAGATTACCTCGATCCTTCCATGCCATTGTAATCTTGCCTCAAGTCTTTTATTTCTGACGTTTTAAAGTTTTGAGCGTGGGATTGGACTGGGGTGACGAATAGCAGGATTGACTATTCATCATCCTGGGTGAGGAATAGTTATTCTTCACCCACCTCTATTTTGATATCTATGCACCGTAATTTTACGTTTCGTAAATTTTGTCATATTTTAGACATAAAAAGAGAACGTAAGAAAACCTATAATCGTCGTAATTTTTTTTATGTTATGTAAAATTACAAATGTAAAAATATAGTGTAAAATATACATAAAATACAATTTTTGACCTATTTTTTTGTTATGCCAAATTTTATGCAGTAAATCAATATGAATGTAACTATTTGTATTTCAAATGTAATTTATTTATGAAATGATTGTAAGATTACCTCAGGTGAAGAATAACTTATTATGCACCTTGGGTGATGAATAGTAACACTATATATATAAAGAGAGAGAGAGGGAGAGAGAGTATATATCGATAATATCCGGTATTACCTGATATTCACTGAAACCCTTCCGATGATCCGAAACACTCCCGCATCCTCTCGGAACTATTCTGAATATTAATGAAACAATTACACAAATATATTCTCATCACTTCGGCCCTACTAACACTCAACGGATCATGATAGCATTAAACTTGTGACCCCATAGGTTCGGTAACTCATAGACATGAACGAAACCCCTTTGTTCAATGACTGATAGCGGAACCGTAGACGTCCATATAGATCCCTATGAGCACACGAATGATATTCGAGTGAAACTTGGTTATAATGTGATGTTTCCTTTGATTCGCGATACTTCACAAAACCCGGGATGTGTCGGTATCCTCCTGAGTCATCACATGCTCACTATGTCGACACCATACCAGTTTTGTTCTTCTTTCTCATTGTCGTGTTCCGGCATCCCCGTGATGAAGTCAGCTGTGTCTGGCCAAACGATGATGGATGTTGTCACACTGAGAGGGACCTAAGAATATTTCTCCATTGTTGGAGGAGCAAATCCCACTCTCGAGCTATCTAGTCCCTTGTTAAACTTTCCGATGAATCTGTAAGTTCTCATAATGATTACCATGTTACAGGTGGCGTTTGAGCAACCCCAAAATCTACCATATGGTAAGGAGTGACTATGATACTCTCATGGTCTAAGGAGCAAAATCATGTGTAAACACTCCGGATAACTACAATTGATTACAAACGATTTTATTTCAATTCATAACAAACAAGTTTGGGTCAATTCAATATGATCGTTCTTCCAACATCATAATCTCAATATTGTTTTAGGACCATCTTTACACTTAACAATATCCCAAGATCCGGAAAACGTATCACCAACAACACTTGAGCGCTAGTCTTAGAGGCGAGACTAGGAACCTTTATTTTATCCCTTTACCATTTCACACGTGCATATGAATTTTCCACTGAATCACATATTTCAGAATCATAACAGTTATAGCATGAAATATAAACACTTAACTATGAATATGGAAATATAATAATACAATATTATTGCATCTAGGGCATATTTCCAACACGATCAAGCCCACACAATCGTTGGATTAATCAATTTAGGTCGCGTCTTTCTCATGCGGAACAACAACGTGTGTGGCCTCGTCTTCCTCGCCTCGCACCATACCGCACTTGCTCGCAGGCTTGCCCCTAGCATCGTTCCTTGCCATCGCGATAGCACCACCGCTGTGGGCGGCTGGCCCCCTGCAACACCCTGGCGCATTCCCTCCTGCAACGCCGCCAGCGGCCATGGAAGCTTGCTTCTACAGCAAAGCCGTTGGGCGCGTGGTAGCGGCGCTCACGAACTGCCGGTCTAGAGCATCCACCTACTGCAACGCAGCATCGCGCTGACCATGCCAACGGCGTCAACTCCAGGCGTGGCAGCAACACTTCATTGCAACGTCGAGCCACTACCGGAAAACCGACCTATGCCTACGGCCAAATCAATGCCGACGGCTGCCGTCGGCCTAGTTTGAGATATGCCGACAGCCTCATCTTGGCCGTCGGCGTAGCCTGGCCGTCGGGCTACCCAGATATAAGCCGACGGCAGCCGTCGGCATAGAAAGGCCGTCGGCCTATCTTCAAATACGCCGACAGCAGCCGTCGGCATAAACCAGCCGTCGGCATACAAAGTGGGCCCGACGACCCCGCCCGTGACCAGCGCTAACGCCGCCAACCTTATGCCGACGGTCGGGACGGGCGGCCGTCGGCATATCTCCGCATGCCACGTCACCGATCCGCGGCGTAGATATGCCGACGGCAGCCGTCGGCATAGGCTCCACGTCACCGATCCGCGACACGGCTCCTCCGAAAACCCTGCCGTTTCTATGCCGTCGGCATAGCTATTTTTTTACATGCGTTTTTTGCATATGTTTTTATGCTTTTTTTACATATGTTTTTATGCTTTTTTTAAAATATGTTTTTATACTTTTTTATGTATTATATGAAAATATACGTAGTTTGTAATTTTTTCCATAGATTATGAATATATATATATATATATATATATATATATATATATATATATATATATATATAGTTTGTTCAAGCACATTAATAATGTGCCGTCATGTTCTTTTGAATATAGGTCCTTATATTTTATTAAAATCAAAAACAGCTATCGACAATAGATTTAGTGGCGGTTGCAAACGCCTTGGCACCCGTCTCGAGTGTGCCCCCCTCACGGACGGCACCGCCGCTAGCATCTGGGCGGAAACAACCGCATCGGGTCTATCTGGAGGGCGTTGCTCCCAAGTGTTTCTATGGGATGACCTACCACAACCGGGTGGTGTTGTGGCATGTTCAAGAGGCGCACGCATCTTGGGCGTGCTCCCTAACGGATGCTGGCCGCCGCCCGGCACTGGAGGGGAAAATGGGCGATCGGGTCTACGGAGGGATGTAGTGTCGATTTGGCCGGATGTTGCTCCAGTGTCCCTACGAGTGACGACACAACTGGGTGGAGAGGTCCACTGTTCAAAGCTCGTCCGTGGAAAGTCAAAGGGTTAGATCTCGTGGTCAACCGCTCCAGGGTTAGGCGGGACGGGGGCCCTGGGGGGGGTAGCAATGCCACCGGAGCGTCGCACCGGCCCCTCATACATGCAGGGTGGTGTGGTGGCATGTCTGAAGAGGCGGCACGCGCGTCTCCGGGGTTCGGCCCCCTCACGGACGGCGCCATCGCCGCACGGAGAGAAGCAGACGCGTCGGGTCTACGGAGGATCTTCTTGTGGGCTGGCCGGATGTTGCTCCAAAGTGTTCCTATGGGCAAACCTAACACAACCGGGTGGAAAGGTCCTTGGTCAAATCCCGTCCGTGCAAAGTCAAAGGGCTAGATCCCGTGGTCAAGCGCTCTGAGGTTAGGCGGGGACGGGGCCCCGGGGTAGCAATGCCATCGAGCTTCGACCGGGCCCTCATACATGCCGGGTGGTGTGGTGGCATGTCCGAAGAGGCGCACGCGCGTCTCGGTGTGCCCCCCCTCACGGACGGCAATGACACGGTAGTAGGCGTTCTGCGTAACGCGCGGCGTGAATATTATTAAATACTTGGGCGCGATAAAATCATGAGTTTTTACACAACGTGGGCACATGTGCTATAGGACTGATGGTAATTTTTCTAATTTTTGTGATGGAGAAGTATCTGAACACTTCCTCTCGTGGATTGCTCTTCGCGTCTCTCACGTGGCCGTGACCTCCGGGGCTAACATACCGTCAAATCTTGCGTGGCGGCCTCTCACAAGTCTGGAAGTGTTGAGGCGGTTGCAAACGCCCAGACACGTCTCCGGTGTGCCCCCCCCACGGACGGCCGCCGCCCGCACTGGAGGTGGGAAGCAGACGCGTCGGGTCTATACGGAGGGATCTTGCTGTGGGTCCGCCCGGATGTTGCTCCAAAGTGTTCCTATGGGTGACCTAACACAACCGGGTGGAGAGGCCCATTGGTCAAAGCCCGTCGTGCAAAGTCAAAGGATAGATCCCATGGTCAAACGCTTCTGAGGTTAGGCGGGGACGGGGGCCACAGGGGGGTAGCAATGCCACCGAGCGTCGCCGGGCCCTCGTACATGCGGGGTGGTGTGGTGGCATGTCCGAAGAGGCGCACGCGTCTGTGGTGTGGCCCCCCTCACGGACGGCGATGACACGGTAGTAGACGTTCTGCGGAAACGATGCGGCGTGAATATTATTAAATACTCGGAGCGCGATAAAATCATGAGTTTTTTACACGACGTAGGCACATGTGTTATAGGACCGATGGTAATTTTTCATAATTTTTCGTGATGGAGAAGTATCTGAACACTTCCCTCTACGCGGATTGCTCTTCGCGCGTCTATGACTGTGGCCGGCGGCCTCCGGAGGCTAGCATACCGTCAAATCTTGCGTAGGCGGCCTCTCACAATTCTGGAAGTGTTGTGCGGTTGCAAATGCCCGGCACACGTCTCCGGGGTGTGCCCCCCTCACGGACGGCGCCGTCGCCCGGCCACTGGAGAAGCGGACACGTCGAGTCTACGGAGGGATCTTCTTTGTGGGTGCGCCCGGATGTTGCTCCAAAGTGTTCCTATGGACTGACCTAACACAACCGGGTGGAGAGGTCCACTGGTCAAATCCCATCCGTGCAAAGTCAAAGGGCTAGATCCCGTGGTCAAACGCTACAGGGTTAGGCGGGACGGGGGCCCTGGGGGTATAGCAATGCCACCGGAGCGTCGCACCGGGCCCTCGTACATGCGGGGTGGTGTGGTGGCATGTCCTAAGAGGCGGCACGCGTCTCCGGGGTCACGGACGAAGATGACACGGTAGTAGACGTTCTGCGGTAACGATGCGGCGTGAATATTATTAAATACTCGGAGCGCGATAAAATCATGAGTTTTTTACACGATGTGGGCACATGTGCTATAGGACCGATGGTAATTTTTCATAATTTTTTGTGATGGAGAAGTATCTGAACACTTCCCTCTACGCGGATTGCTCTTCGCGCGTCTGCGATTGTTGCCGGCGGCCTCCGGGGGCTAGCATACCGTCAAATCTTGCGTAGGCGGCCTCTCACAAGTCTGGAAGTGTTGTGGCGGTTGCAAATGCCCGGCACGCATCTCCGGGGTGTGCCCCCCCTCACGGACGGCGCCGCCCTTGCACTGAAGAAGGAGACGACGTTGGGTCTACGGAGGGATCTTGCTGTGGGTCCGCCCGGATGTTGCTCCAAAGTGTTCCTATAGATTGACCTAACACAACCGGGTGGAGACGTCCACTGGTCAAATCCCGTCCGTGCAAAGTCAAAGAGCTAGATCCCATGGTCAAACGCTACAGGGTTAGGCGGGACGGAGGCCCTGAGGGGGGGTAGCAATGCCACCGGAGCGTCGCATCGGGCCCTCGTACGTGCGGGGTGGTGTGGTGGCATGTTTGAAGAGGCGGCACGCGTCTCCGGTGTGGCCCCCCTCACGGACGGCGCCGCCGCCGGCACCTCGAGAAACAGACGCGTCGGGTCTACGGAGTGGATGTAGCTGTGGTTTTGGCCCGGATGTTGCTCCCGGGTGTCCCTATGGGCCGACCTGACACAACCGGGTGGAGAGGTCCACTGGTCAAAGCCCGTCCGTGGGAAGTCAAAGGGCTAGATCTCGTGGTCAACCGCTCCAGGGTTAGGCGGGACGGGGCCCCTGGGGGGTAGCAATGCCACCGGAGCGTCGTACCGGGCCCTCATACATGCGGGGTGGTGTTGTGGCATGTCCGAAGAGGCGGCACGCGTCTCCGGTGCGTGCCCCCCCCCCCTCACGGACGGCGCCGCCGCCGGCACCTCGAGGGGGGAAACGGTAGTAGACGGATCAGGCACTCGCATAGTTATCGGATCAGGCACTCGTAGCAGTACCCTCGATCGGTTGCTCTCCTATCTATCACCTTTCACGAGACCATAGAAAATATTTATATCATAAAGAAATGTTGCCCCCTCAATTTATTTGAAATATTTTAACACAATGTACATTTTTTGTTAGTACAATTTAGCAAATATTTATATAATAAAGAAATGTTGCTGACCATAGAAAAAATTCGGTTCAGAAAAAAATAATAATTATAATTATATACCATGTATTATTTTTAACATAATTACATATCATGTATGACTCAAAAAAAATGCCTACGGCTAAGCTATCGGCATAGCTGCCACATGGCGACCTCGGCTATCCTGACGGCTTAGCCGTCGGCATAGGGTGGCCTTATCCACTACCGTGAGCAGCTAGCTAGCCAGCCACTCGTTCTTTCCCACCCGACCACGACCTGCGCCACCGCCAGACCCGCGACCCTGCGCCCGCCCCCCCCCCCCGACCTGCCACCGCACGACGGCCTCCTCGACCCCAACACCGCCTCGGCCTCCCCGACCGCCCCCACCCGTCGCCGTCTCCACCGCCGTCGCCCTGCCTCCCAGCTCGCTTCTTGCCACGGCCTCCCCGACCCTAACACCGCCTGCCTCCCCGATCACGCAGCCGGGCTCCTGCCTGCCAAGACGCCCGCCGTCCCGTCCCGGCCGCCCCTGCCTTGGCCCTCCACCGCCGCCCCCTGCTCGCCGCTGCCCCGGCCGCCCCTGCCTCACCGTCCCCGGCCGCCCCGGTGAGCTTTTTTTTCATTATTTTGCATTTGTTTTGCATTTTTTACTGCTTGTTATATGATAGATGCATGTTGTATGGATGAATGGATGGATTGATGTATATTGGTTAGTTATAGCTTTGGTCAACTTAGTGATGTTGTCAAATGTTGTCAAATTTGAAGAACAAAATTGGCATATTTGAGATGTTGTCAAATATCTATAGTTTCATTTTGTGATGTTGACAAAATTGGTATCTGATGAGTAGTTATTTTATCATGATGATCTTGCTAAAAAAATTGAAGAACAAAATTTGACACTTGAACAAAAATTTTCATAGTTTGAAGTGTCAATGCTTTATGTGATGTGGTGCCGTCAAAATTTACAGGCTTTGTGGTATTCATCTCCCTGGAGCCTTCGTCGTCTGGGTTTGGTCTGTGATCCTGCCGCTGCTCGACTACTTCTTCTACAGCGGAGGGTGAGCTACGAATCCACCTTCACCTCCTAGCCTCTTTTAACTAGATTGAATTTTCACATCAAGTCGCATAACCTAGGTCTCCCGTCCGAAAGGGTTGCATCGATAAATATGCATTCAATTGCATATTTATCACCGCAGCTCTTTCGGATTGTCCAGCGCTTTCCACGGACAGCCCGAGGATGTGTAGATTGGGTACGTTGTTCATGCTCTACCAAGTTCCGAGACAGGATTTCGGCGGCGCCTCCCTGTTGTTCTCCGGATGCACATTCTCTCGGCATTTTGCCGAGACGTGTATATGGAGAACAACGGGGAGGTGCTGCCAAATTTTGTCTCGAATGGGTAGAGCATGGACCGTACTCAATCTACACATTCTCGGGTGGGATTAGGACCCATCTTTACCTATTAGAGATGTAGGTGGATTACTCGTCAACCTTGTAAAAAATAAAATATTGATGTTGGTAATTTAAATGAATCCTTAATTTTGTTGTGTGGCTTCCAATAAAGCAGAGATGGCAGATAATCAGTGGATGTATAGTGGGTTTTTCCGTCGGAATCAAGTAACAACAGAGTGGGTCGAGAAAACTGATGTGTTTTTGAAAGAGATATTCCGTAGTCCAATGAGGATGGTGCCAGAATGCCCGTGTGCCAGATGTAAGAGACGTATCCGTAGAGATAAGAGTGAGATGACTAAGCACCTTCGCACGCATGGATTTATGCCCAACTTTAATATGCCGATAAACTTTGCCCCCAGGGACCGTGGTAGAGAGGATGTGATACGACAACGCGTCGCTGGTTATGAGGACGATGGGGTTAGAGACATGCTAGATGATGTCTTTGCTGCATAGCCGACACCTCCGTCACATTCAGCGAATGAACCGGAGGAGCCGGAGGAAACCGCAAAGGCCTTCCTGGAAATCTTGGCCTCGTCAAAGAAACCTCTCTATGAGGGTGCCAAGCTGTCTGTGCTGGATGCCATCTCGCAATGGCGATGGCAGTGAAGGCTGAGTACGGTGTAGCCGAGGTTGCTTCGAAGCATTTCTGGGAGTATGGGCTAACAGCCTGCCCGAGGGCCATGAACTGCCGAAAACCATGTACGGTACGAAGAAAATCATGAAGGCGCTCTCCATGGACTATGAGAAAATACATGTTTGTCCAAAGAATTGCCTTTTGTTTAGGCATGAGTATGCGGATGACAACTACTGTAGGAAGTGCGGTTCCTCTCGGTATATTGAGGTGGTCGATAAGCATGGTCAGAAGCGGCAGCTAAAAATCCCTGTGAAGGTTCTTCGGTATCTTGATTTTATAAAAAGACTGCATCGCCTTTTCATCACCGAGGAGTCTGCCAAAATGATGAAGTGGCACAAGGAAGCGAAAAGGTACAATCCAAAAAAAATTGTACATACATCAGAAGGTGAAGCATGGAAGTCATTCGATATAAAGTACCCGGAGGAAGCAGCCGAGGCTGGGAATGTCAGAATTGCTATAACAGGTGATGGGTTCAATCCATATGGTATGTCGTCTAATCCATACAGCTGCTGGCCCATATTTGTTATTCCGCTCAATCTCCCTCCCGGCGCCATAATGCAACGCAAGACCATGTTCCTGCCGCTTATAATTCCGGGCCTGAATATCCGTGGAAGAATTTGAGTGTGTTTATGCAGCCGTTGGTGGATGATTTGCACCATTCTTGGTACTTCCCGAGGTTGACATACGACCGGCATCTCAGAGAAAAATTTCTTGATGAAAGTTTGGCTACAGATTGCATGCATGACTTTCCGGCTATGCCCTGTTCTGCGGATGGTGTACAAGTGGAAAGATGCCTTGCCCAGTGTGCATGCAGGCCTTGATTTTCATTTGGCTGAAGAAGGGTGGCAAGTATGTTGCCTTTGACCAGCATCGACAATTCCTCCCTCCAGACCATCCTGATAGGGAAGACAAGAAGAACTTCACAAAAGGCAAAGTTGTCCATGAAGTAAACGAGATTCCAACGTTTTCTGGTGCGGATGTGCTTGCTCAGCTCAAA